>PPLS03000014.1:0-357940 GCA_003706565.3 Teunomyces gatunensis | reverse complement strand
AGTATATATTTGATAAATGAAACAAGTTCAACAAATCCATCTTCACAAAACTTGGATGCAACGTCATTCATTCTAGTCGTAATATCACATAAGCACTGGCACAATGTATGGACATTTAGCACCTCTTCCATACCTTTGAGCACACCACTATTGTTTGCTATATACATCGAAGACAAGGTGGAGACGGCCCTGTAATAGATGTTGTTTGGTACGTTGTTGAAGTTATGGGGATGAATCAAGTCGATCAATGACCTGACCAATGTTGGCTCTGTTTCGATACGGGCAATAATGGTCTGGCTCCTGAACATGATACATGCGTTAATGGCCATGAGGTTTATTTCAGCAAGCTTCTCTCTCAATTGAATCGATTCTAAGGAGTTGTCTTGAAATGACTTCGCTGTCCATGCAACCATACAGAATTCGACCCAGTGCTCTTGGGGAATCGAATCTACTGCGATGGTGTATATCTGATCCATAGATAGACGGGCCACGGTGTCTCTGTCCATCAAGAACTTTGACGTACCATCATTGTACAACTTGAACGCCATGTCTTTCCATTCCAGAGGATACTTTTCAGTAAATACATCAGGATAGAATAGACGGCTGTCAGTGACGTTGGTTCCAGCGTACGTCTCAGGAACTGATGGAGGAAACGAGGTGGCCAATGTTAACATCTTATTCTCGATCTTGGAGAAATGGTTCTGATTCATTCTGGTTTGACTCACCGCCATCGTTTCCACAAGAATGTCGACGTCTAAACACTTGTGTAAGTGAACAAGCCGATCATAGCTGTTGAATGGATAAAAAAGCCACTTTCTCTTCAATAGTTTGGTGGTAAAACGGAGACACGAACAGATAAGCACTCTATCTTCCAAAGAAATCGACTTGGATTGAGGAAATTCCTGGTCCAAAGCGTAATTAGAAATAAAGGTTTCATAGAGTTTGTCGATTCGATTCATAACCCCGAACCAGTTATACGGGGTACTGGTGTCATCGGATATGTATTTATTTAATAGTGACGGCAATCCTTGTAGGGAGCATGTTTTGATCTGCGAGATGAACTCATTCAACGCTTCGTTCTTTGCTGGTTCTTCTTGTGATTCGTAAATAAGCATCCTGAACTGAACCGAGGAATTTCAGTATCAGAAGCAGTGAAACATGGAATTTGGTAGACATTTATAGACACTTGCCAAGACACTTTTTGCAATGACAGATTTACGAATTTTTCGGATTGCGAAAAGTAGTGAATACAGAAGCTGTTGAGGTTAGGAAACTGTTATGCACAGAAGTGTTAAGTAATGTATTAGATACAGTTAGTTTCTATGAAGGATATCTTTCATGCCACCAGAACACGACCATGCTGGAAGTGACACAAGAGAAATCTTGTTGTTAGCATTCTTGTAAAGCATTCTTAATGATTACAATGGCTATGGTGGATCGGCTAGATAGCTAGATTATCATATGATCGAAAGTCTTGTAATTCTCAATGATATTACCCCGATCGTGAGATATTTCCAGGCATTATTTCCCTATAAATAGGGAGAGATAATATTGAAAGGTTTAAATTAGTTTTATAACTGAACTATACAGTTACTTTCTACTATCAGTCTAAAAGATTCTCCAATCCCCCCGTCACACTAGACATCACCTATTTTATCACTTTGTTATAGTTCAACAAGAATTCCAAAACAGGTATAACATTATTTTAAACGATTAAAGCTAGTTTTCAAAAAATTACTGTATTGAAGCTTCTAAATTCACATACATGTATGAATTAATAACTGCAATTCAGTGTCTAAAATTTCGAGTATAAATCTTGAAGACCTTGTTGAACACAATAGCCTGAATGCCAGGCTTCGACCAAACTGAATTAATTTAAATACTGGGAATGGCAACTCTCTGAATTATAGAAATCGGGAGCTCCAAATTATAACATGATAGATATTCGGCTTTTTTTCAGGTATCGGGGCCAGGTTTCTAACAGAGGAGCGGCTTTCACTTGAAATAAACTGTACGTGAAGTTTGTTTCAAGGAATTCCAATCATCTAAAATTTTTATGGATATCAGCAGGTATTATTTCATATTTAAAGGTGTCGAGTATGACTATACCCCGTTGCTTTTTGAGGGTCTGCCGTTGTATTCCTTATGGACTTTTTTAAGTGAACACTCATTAATTGTCAAAGAGTAGGCCTGAACTTCTATTTATGGCCCCTTTAATCTTTCCGTTGTTTGAATCGTTTATGTTGCTTGCTGGTAATTGGAAAGATTTGACAAGTCCTGTCAATATTTTGACTTATATTATTCAAGATCAGTTTGGTTCATTTAGAGAACGGGATAAAATAGGTGTGAATCAATTTATTATATCCAACTGTGAATTGACTTCTGGGATGTTTGGGATATAAAAACAATTTGACTATTAAGGATATCAAGGTTACCCTGTAATCTCGAGCATTTTTGGACTCTTAAAGCTGGAGCAGACATTCATCATCTAGAGTTTGTTGGACGATTGTTGGGAAAGCAGTCTATCTGGGGCTAGTTCTAAAAAGCAGGTTCTCGAGTACTTTGTTCAAAAGTATGTCAGGAAAAGCAATGAAATCCCCAGCGATTTCGACCAGAACTTCTCTGTGATGTCTGGGGAAAATGAAACCGAAATTGATTTGATTCCTGAAGATAGGAATATTCAATTATCCGATGATTCAGTACGTTGATAAGTTGGTGGATTATGTGTTGGAGAACTCATGTGAAGATCAGATACATCAGAAATTCATTGGTTCCGGAGAGCAGTTGAATCATTCGATAGTGACTAGTCTACATTCATATCATAACTTTAATGTCTATTGTAGAATTGAACAATCAGAAAATAACATCATCTTCGGTTTCCTTAAGCATGTCAGTATCTTCGGCCAAGTTCTCGACTTGGTGTGGGATTTCTGATTCGGAAGGAGCCGAAGCGGGATCGATAGGAGCAACAGAGACAGTTTCTTCGGATGGACCAGCCGTGGCGGCTTCAGCTTTGGCTGCAGCGATGGCCACACGTTCCGCTTCCTTAGCAGCAAGCTCTGCTTCTCTTGCAGCTTTCTCTTCCAACTCAGCAGCGGCCGCAGCTTCCTGTTTCTTTTCCTGGACTTTTTTCAACCGGTAAAACTCTTCTCTGTCCAACTCGTCCAATTCGGAGTTGATGTAGGAGATGGTGTTTTCTGTTTTGGGGATGATGACGTGTTCGATGGCATTGACTCTTCTATTGGTGACCTTGATGACCTCGTCCAAGATAATGAATGCTGTCTGCAACGACGCCAATTCGACCAATGTCTCCACAACACGCGTGTAGACCGCCTTGGCCTTCTGGACCTGCTGTCCTCCACGACCCAAACCAGTCAACTTGAAGTCATTGATATCTTCGTTGACATGGCTTTCAAACGTGGGCAAGTAAACCCCCGAAACGTTTTCCTGCTTGGCCTTAACCTGAAACCGGGCCTTGTTGACCGATTCCTGGACCTGGTACGCAATGTTGTCTCCCGTTGCGTACTGGACCTCTGCCAACGAGAACGCTGCTGTCTGCATCACGCGGCCCATCTTTCTCTTCGACTCGTCGATTCTCTGCGTGATATCTCTGAACCGTTTGGTCAACGCCTCGGACTTTCTCTTCAAGAGCGAGTGGCCCTGCTGTGCGCCCTTCAACTTCCCTTTCATGAGGCCAAGCGTCATCCGCGTAGGAAAGACCTGTTCTCTGTTTCCTGCGCCCGACATGTTGATAAGGATTGAAAGTTGGGATTAATTTGAAAAAGTGCGACGAATAAACCCGAACACAACCACAACAGAACTACAACACACAACATCAACAACATCATCACACTTCGAAAGCAACAGTTGTATCAATCTAAGTAAATAAACCTTTGATGAATCTTATTTTCTCTGTTTCACGTATCTTCTGAATCTCTACGTCATCATCATCATCTACCAATGAGTAATTATCTCTGTTCATCATCTCTAATCATCACTAATCATCACTAATCATTATCATCACCATCACCGTTTTCTTATTCTTCATCATCACTATCTTCTCTTCTAATCATTTCTTGAACTTTTTCTCTCTATTTATGACTTTATCTTTTCTTTAATCTTCTCATTCTCATCTTAAATCATCACCATGTTTGATTACATCTACGAAACAGAACTTTCACAGAACCCACTGGAATCAAAATGGCAGGAATACGCTTTCTCGAAGCAAGATCTTTACCATCAAGCCACCGTTCTTGAACGAGCAGTCCATCAACTTCCACGCTCCGTTGTGCTCTGGTCATCGTACATCGATCTCTTGTTGAAACACAGTCTGGTGCTCAATTATTACCACCACCGCCCTCAGTTCTTGGTTATCAACCGTGTGTTTGAAAGAGCATTGCTTCTCAACAAAACTCCCGAGCTCTGGCTACAATACTTGTCCTTTCTCGTCTCCAGCCAGTCACCTAATGTAACACACATACGAAGATCATTCAACCACGCATTGTACGAGCTCGAACCGAAACACCACGCCAGAATCTGGCCCCAATACCTCGCCTTTGCTGATTCGGTCGGTGGCCTCACACAAGTAGTGGTGTACGAAAAGTATCTCCAGTTTGATCCGTCCAAAGTCGATCTTGTGCTTGGAATACATCTCCTGAACGATGCGGTCTTGATAGCACAGCTGCTCTTCAACACCATAATCAACACATCCAAATACTCCAATTATTTGCAACAAGCTCCGTTCCAGTACTGGTGTGATTATATCGACCTTTTGCTAAACCATTCGTCTATCCACGGATTCGATTATCTCTTTGAAACCTTGATCAAACGAGGACTCAAACAGTTTCCTGACCAAGTAAGCTTCTTCTTTTTGAAAGTAACAACATATTTCATTCTAAAACAGAACTGGGACAAGACTCGGTTCTATTTCGATAGTGGACTCCAATCATGCGTCACTGTCAAGGACTTTGTGGCTATCTACGATGCTTATACTCAGTTTGAGGACGATAGAATGATCCACTTTGCCAAAGAGCTTGAACGGGACCCAGAAAACACGCTGCTCAACGTCGAGTTTGAGCTTCGGATGAACTTTTTTGAAAAGTTGATTGCAAATAGAGCCTTTTTGCTCAACGATATGATGATCCGTCAAGACGTGAACAATATTGACGAGTGGTTCAAAAGAATAGATCTCCATGGCGATGAATTGAGCCGTGTTCTCCAGACATATGCCCTCGCTTTATCACGAATCAATCCTCTCAAAGTACACTCGCTTTCTGGCAACGATACCAACAAACTCTCCAAGATCTGGATCGACTATGCCACTATCTATGCATCGCGAAATGACTACCGGACAGCTAAAAAGATCCTTGAAAAGGCAGTGGTATCACAGTACTCACATCCAGACGAACTTGCCACTATTTATATCGCATGGAGTGAAATGGCGTTGCAACAAAACACAGACGATGCCGATACTCAAGCAGTCGAACTTGTGGAAAAAGTACTCTTTAATGATTCCCAGGTTTCGTACCAGGATTCTAAGGTGGATGTTCATAAACGAATCCACAAGTCCACCAAACTATGGTCATATTATCTCGACTTGATGGAATCCTTTGTTGAGACTAAGGAAGATACCGTTGCAATAAATAACGTCATTGATGCATACGAAAAGCTTGTTTCTTACAAAATAGCCACCCTGCAAATGATCTTGAACTATGCTGTGTTTCTCCAAGCTTGGAACTACTACGAAAAGTCATTCAATGCCTACGAAGTTGGTCTAAAGGCATTCAAAGATGCTAGAATACGGTTTGAGATCTGGAACGTCTACTTGACGAAACTACTTCAACAGAAACCGAGTATTGAACGTGGCCGTGACTTATTTGAACAATGCCTTTACGGTGAATACGAATGTCCTGCTCATTTGAGCAAATCTGTCATTTTATTGTACTCGTCTTTTGAACAAGAAAATGGATTTGTCATGAACTCAATCAAGATCCTCAAAAGGGGAATTACTAAATTAGCTGACTCACTCAAGGACCACCAATTATCAAAGGAAACCCGTGATACAATTGTCCGTGATAAGTTTGATCTTATTTTGATTCTTTTGGTCCAAGTTTCCGACTTAAAAGATGTACAATACCTTCGAGAAACGTACGAGACGGTTATCAAAGACGATACACTTTCATTGTCCAATCTTGTTGCCATTGTTCTGCGGTTTATTGACTTCGAAACAACGCAGAAACAACTCCATCGTGCAAGAGGTCTTTTCCAGTATATTTGCCGTCTTTCATCGCCGACTGCACCGCTAATGATTTCCGTATGGGCTAAATGGGAGATGTTTGAGGTCGACAATGGTTCGGAAGCAACGTATAAGGAAATGCTACGCTTCAAGAGAGAAGTCCAGACAGAACACCAACAAGAGAAAGAGTTTGTAGATTCACTCAACCCAATGGGTTTTATTAGGGCCACTGCTGCTGTTACTGCTGCTTCTGCTTCTGCCACGGGCCCTGTAACTACATCACATAACCCTAACGAAATAGACTTGGATATGGACTAGAATACATGGAAATAATATACAAAAACGAAGTAAAAAGAAAGAGAGGAGACATCAGAAAGCATTGAACAACTCCTTCCATCTGTCGACAAAAGATGATAAGTTGACCATCTGATCGGCAGTGTAATTTAATTTGATGGATCGGTTGTTCTTCACCAACTCCTGGTGCGTGATCCAAGACATGTGGTAGTACTTGAACACATTAAGCAAAAACGTTTGGATCACCTTCAAGTTATTTTTATTCTTAGATTTGGGTGAGTTCGAGTAGATGATCATCAACAGGAAAATACGAACCACCAACTGCATCGCTGACGAGTTGATATCGCCTTGGTTGTCGTCGCTGTGGCTTGATCTCGGCGTAATTTCATCGATTGATAACTCAGAAGATGCTTTGTCGGATGACATGCTGTTTATGGAAGAAGGGTATGGTTGGTTGAAAGTAAACCCCGATTGCGACACGATAGGCGTGGTTGGAGCAGATAAACTCAACGGAAGCTTATCGTTAAACTGAAGCAAGATTTCAAAAAATGTACTTGATGACAAGTTTGAGAATTCAGATAACTCGTCAAACTTGGACAAATACTTGTAAAGGTAATTGGAAACGTAGTAGCTTTGACGCAAGTCATTCCATTTACTTAATGAATTGTTGAGTTCTGAAAAGAACTGGCTATCGAATAATTGTTGGTTCATCATTTCCAATAAGCAGTAAATCTCTTGCAAACTCTGATTAGTTTGGAAAAGAATCAATAGCATAGGAATCAAAAAGATTTCATCGTGTTTATGCAACCCGTACTCGGAGAGCGACTTGATGTAAAGCAAATAGCGGTAGTTCTCTTCGAGTTTGAGATAACTAAAGTTGGGGGAGTTTTCTTGTACCTCCTTCAAAATACATTCAAACAAGGGCCGTTTCAATACTCTGTCAATCACGAGACTGAACTCAGCATCCTTAGTGGTACGAATAGATTGTGAAAGCTTCTTGTACTTTGAATCAAACAAGGCAAAGGAATTATTGATCGTCTCAGCAGTATCCTGGCTATTGTGGTTGTAGGACAACACTTGCATAAAGAACTGGAAACGTAATCCCATTGGGATGTTGGAATCCCATGCCAACTTGCGGATCTGGGACTTGTCAGCACTAAACTTCTTGTTAAAGTGTTTCTCATCACCATCTGCCATTCCAAAGATGATTTTCATCCATTGTTTTTGGTTTTGAATGTAATATTGAGCCGACTTCTTTCTTGCTTCGTGGTTGTTCTTGGTGTTATTCTCGTAGCTCACAAGGAATTTCTGGAATTCTCTATTATGTTTTGATTTATCTCCATCGTTCTTGGGAGGAAGATTGATTGGCCGTGTCTGGTCAATCACCGTAAGCTTTTCGGGTGAGAAGAGATTCAAGTCGTCCAATGACGACTGTGACTTGATGTAATTTGGTATTTTGTACATGACATCGTGCTCTCTGGTGGTCTTCAATGACTTTGACAACGAAATCGAACGTTGAGTATAAAAGTTTGTGATGTTCTGTGTAACTTCCAAGTCTTCGTTGGCAAGACCAATGCTGCCATTACTGTCATCGTCAGTATACCCATGATCTTCTTCTTCTTCTATGCTATCTTCAGTGATTTCACCATGAGTGGGGGGTCTTCTCGATAAATCAATTTGAGATGCCAACTTTCCTGGCAAGGGGAAAGGTTTCAGTACAGTATACTTGGTACTGGTTTCCATAGTGAGAATGTTGTCCATATTGAGGACAAGATTCTTTGGTTTGGGCTGACCACTACGAGGCTTCAGCAAAAAGAGCTCTGAGTGGTTACCAATGACAGGAACATTGAATGCCAAGTTTTCCAAATCATTCGATAAGATTTCGTCGTCGTTATAGTTTTCTTCAAAGGTCTTTTTGCGGAGCTGTTGTCTTTCCTTTGTTTCCTTTGAGTTGATGAATCGTGACTTGGTACGGGATAAAGCTGGCATCGAGCCATTCACCGATGGTTTACGATATACTGTTTTCTGGGCCGGTATGAATGATGTTGAGGAAGATCGTACTACTTTTGGAGATCCCACGTCGTAGGACGAGAGGCTATCGGTAGTTGAGCGTGGTGACGATAGTATGGGAGACGAGACGTTTCTGGTCATACGGTGGTGTTGGTGGTAGGTGGAGTTTGAAGTTATTGTAGACATTGAAGAGTTTGTGTAGGCCTCGTGGTAGTCGAGGGTATCTTGTTCAATATCTTTCGAGTCAAAGTTGGAGCCTGTGCTTGTGAGGGAGCTGAGACGTGAGTCCTGTAAGGCATTTGAAGGGGTTGAATCGAACTGGGACGAATGGGTTGATCCTTCATCTGAGTTTGTTGTTCTGAACGAGCCGATAGAATCGCCCGAAACCGGTCTGTATGTCTTGGAAGGGGGTGTTCTAGACGGAGGCGTTGTCAGAAGTTTAGGGGAGCTCGATGGTAAGTTGACGGAGGGAGTGAGTTTCTTGATGAAGTAATCGCCCGGTCTCTTTACTGACGGGACTTCTGTGGTTGTGGGAAGCGAAGACAACGAGCCGACACGTCTCGGACCGGCTGAGAGTTTCTTGTGGGAGAGCGAAAGAGAAAGCGAGCTGGCGGAATGGGCAGCGAAGGAACCGAGCGACAGCAGGTGTTTGGGGTTAATGGAGATATCATAGTAGTTATCGTTCAACGAGTGTTGAGACAAATTCGAAGGATAACTCATAAACGAAAGCGAGTTGGAACCGGATGGTTGCGGGATGCGTGATGCGGCTTTTGGGGCTAAAAGAAACGGGAAAAATGGAAGGAATAATTTCAGAATAGGACCATAAGATTGTGTTGAAGTTATTGATAAAACGTGAAGCGATACGACGAGATGAACATGTACCAGCTTACGGGTTAGCAGTGCTGATAGAAAAAGAATAAAAAAAGTTTGTTTGTTGGGATCAAACGAATGTGGATTGTATGTTATGTTGCACCTGAGAATTTTTGGTGATTGTTTATTGTTGTGCATATAATGCGTGGTGGTGCCTTACACAAAAAAAGATAAAAAAAGGTGCGTCCAAAAATGGCATGATCGCATTGGGACGCAGCAATCCTCAATTAGGAAATGTTGCTTCTAGTGCTTTTTTTGCAATAAATAATAATATACTTTTCTAATGGTCTATCCAATCAGTTGTGCTCATTTGGGATAACCGTGATAATGCCCGGGCAAATGCAAACTTTTCTTCATCATTAGCAAACATCGCTGCCTTTTTGGCCACGCTCTTATCGAATCCATGGGTTACGACCAAATCGTCATCTTCAAACGTCTCTTCTTCTCCCTTTTCTTGTTGCTTTCGGTACAACTGATAATTATCTTTCTGTAGATCTTCTGGCTCCACAAACAAGTCCTTGAACGCAGCTGCAGCCGTCACCGCCAACCGGCCATGTGCATCGTACACCGCATCCAAAAAGATGATGAATCGCCGCACACTATCACGAGCATCAATGCTCAAGTACGGAATATCGGTGACAATAAACGACTTGAACGTATCTGCCAACGAGAGATAGTCTCCCGCAGCCAATGGCTTGCCACAGAGCTCTTCAAACAGAAACTGGGCCACGGCCGGTGGTGAACAAACAGGAACATTCAATTTCCGTCCCCATACATCCAATGCATGGTCTTGAATCACTCGTTTGTCAGGATTGGGAGCGTTGAAGTACTCGTACCATTGTTCCACATGTTGCTTACACTTGGCCGCATTGGCTTTCGAATGGTACTTGACTCCAGGTTTGGGATAGTAGTAGACAGAACTCACAGGTTTGGGCACTTTCCGGTAATCTGTAGGCGAATTGAGATATATTACCCGGGTCTGACGCTTGATCTGTTGAATACATGGGATGAACGATACACGTTGGATCCCGTTCAAGTACAAGTCGTCTGGGGCTCGATTGGACGTGGCAAAAAGCACGACACCGTACTCGGGACTCAACAACATGTGCAATAACCGCCGCAACAACATGGCATCGGCCACATCTGTCACCTGGAACTCATCAAAACACAACACGGTCAGCTGCTGGGCGATTTCGGCTGCAAGAAGCGGAATCACGTCCAAGTCCATGTGATTATGTTCAATCTTCAATTGATGGGACCGTTTATGGATCTGCTGCATGAACTGATGGAAATGGATGCGTCTCTTGGGCAAGTTGGGAGGCACTGTCGAGTAGAACAAGTCCATCAACATGGTTTTGCCGCATCCCACGTCGCCATAGAGATATATCCCTTTGATGGCATTTTCGTCTGTAGAAAGCTGTTGATGTTCTTTGCGAGTTTTGGAGCCAAAGAACGAGGCAAACACTTTACTGATTCCTTCTTTGGGTTTCAACGAATCGACAGAGGGGGTAACGACGGTGGGAGGTTTATACTCAGCGAGCTTGCTGTGGAGAAGCGAAAGACTGGTGATGATTTTGCGCTGGAAAGGATCGTCCTGAAGTCGTTTGGATGCAACATTGGCATTATACTCATCGAGCGGAGTATGGAGCCGTCTTACACTTGGTACAAGACGGGATACTCGGACCCTGGCAAACATTAATGAAGAAAGTGGTGGAAAAAATTTTACCCCGGACTTTGAGAGTCACAAGAGAAGAAAAGAAATGAGATAAAGTGAAATAAAGAAGAAAGAAATAAGACAGAAGAGATGAAAGACGCAAGAGAATGAGAATAAAGACGTAAAAGAAAGAGAATGAAAGAGAAGAAGAGATGTATAAGAGAGAGAAGTGTGAAAAATGTAGAGAAAGACGTAAAAGAAAGATGTAGAGAAAGATGATGAATTGCAGAAACTATAGTCACTGCTTTGATATGCATCATCATTAATCATCAGATCATACACCATTCCAACCATTACCACAACTGTTCAATTCTTTCAATACATTATTGAGTGAAAAATGAATCTGAAAAAAATACCCGTGTTACTATGAGCGATCTCCAGGCCCTTTCAGAAATCACCACCAAACCACATTCCTTCAAGAATAACCACCGTTCTCTGGCTCCCAGACGCTACAAGCCCACACGACAAGTGATTAGTGATGAGCAAAAGTACGTGGCCACCAAAAGCAACATCTCTTTCGATACTCCAACATATACGCTGATTGTGGCCCCACCGAGTCTCGTGCCGCAGAAACACTACTGTGACATCACAGGGTTACATGGCAAGTACAAGAACCCATCCAACGGCTTACGGTTCCACAATGTCGAGATCTACCAGGAAGTCATCCGTAACATGCCGCAGGGGATCGACCAGGACTACTTACAGTTGAGAGGAGCCAATGTCGTGTTAAAGTAGATTAGAAATTTATGTTATGTATTAATATTCCACAGGTGTACGATCTTCTTGACGTTTGTATCGAACGTCGCCAGCAACTCGCCGTCCTCCTTGAACGGATTGAACACCAGTCTCAAGTAACATTTATGGATATCACTAAAGAGCTGCGCAAGCCGCACACCAGGGCCATCGAGCCCCACCACAAACTTGTGGCCGTTACTAGTCTCGTAGCCATACACAGTGACCCCGTCCTGGATAAATAAGAGCACCACGCCGCCGTCATCGTCCTGTTGTTCGCGGATACTCAACAGCGTGGGCAGCGCAAAGATATCGAGCGCCATGTGCGACAAGAAATTGTACTTTAAAAACTTGTTGGCATCCAGTGCCGTGGCAACATCGCCCGTATCAAACAGCTGGATATACACCGGCTTGTCGTCGTGTGAAATCACCGACACGAACTGAACTGCCATGGTTAATTAAAGAAGGTTGAAAAATGCTCACGTGATATTTTCAAATTATTCAATTTACATGTCAAGGGTCCCGAAACTTGTGCCCACCGGCGGACTTTCGCCGGTGAGAAGAAGCGGGTCACCGGAGCGAAGACTTGCGATCTCTCAGCTTGAACATACACGCAAACGCAGCCAGGAAGAAGAACCCAAAACGGAAAATAAACGTGTTCATTCGCAACCTCCTACCAAAGAGATGGAAGCGATTCTTGGTGCTATACAACTGCTCGATGCCCGGTTGGCTCAAATCGAGGCCAACCAGCAAGAAATCCTTCGTCGTCTTGATAAATAAACGTTTTTTTTATATATTAGAAATCTATATTCTTGGTTGTTTGTTCGTCCTTGCCGTCATCTTCAACGGGAATTCCCCATTCTTCAATCTCAAACCTCTTGCGTCCGTTCTTGAACGCATATTCGCCATCATGTACCATCATCAAGCCTCGTTCAGACAACACTGGAAGCTTGATTACATTAACAAGACCCTGCTGGATCTTGGCCGGCTCGTTCTTGTACGTTTTCTCGATCAACTGGCTCATTTCCTGGTTGAATGGCTGGAGATGGATGGCTGAATCAAACAAGAGCTCGAGTGTAGATGAAAGACTCGAATCACGAGGATACAAGTCAAGTGGAAGCGATGCAATCAAGGCAACATTGGAACTGTATTGTTTCAAGAGCGCCCGGAGCGAGTGCACCAACGGCACCATGAATTGCGGCGTCGCCAGCACCGGCAGGTAAAGCAGCGGATTGAGAAGACCAGGGATCACGATCCGGACGACTCTTGCCGAGTTTTGCTGAAGCTGAGACCGTATTATTGCTGTTATTTGATGAATTATGTGCTGTGGTTGTGGTGACACGGGCACAAACGAGATCTCGTGCGGACTGGGGCCCGGAACAAGTTTCTGGGTCAAGTCAAATTGGTGAGAGTAGTGCTCGTACGATGTAGGAACGTCTACCGGTTCCTGTTCGTTGTTTTTGCGGAGACCATAGCGCCAGGCGATCTTCAAATCGTCGTTTCTGGCAGGAGCATTGCTGGCCAAGTTCGATACGCTGACTTTCAACTCGTTTTCCTTGATTTTGGCCCGTTTCTGTTCCTTCGACGTACCACGGTACAATCCTGGCAAGTCTGTGGCCCACTGCAGTGCTGTTCCCACCACCACAACGTGTGAATGGAGTTCCTCCTTGTTGATGCGGTTGTGGACGATGCCCTGCGATACAAATGCCCGAAGAAGCACCGATGCAAAGTCGGTGGTACCTGATTCTTCCACTAGAAGCAGCGTACCAAGTGGAAGACCCTGATGGAGCAATAATTTATCGAGATCAGCACCTCCAGTCGAAATAGTCGGTTGTGATGTGAGGAGCGATGGCCGAACTCCAAGATTTTTAGAGGTGATTTCTTGGTTCGAGATACGCAGAGGAGCGGGTTTTGGTACTACTGATGGAACTGGAGGGCCACGACCAGGAACCACTGGTCTTCCAGGGATGGGTTCACGGCCAGGAACGCCTATGACATCGCCTCTTTTTCTGAATGACATGGTGATGAGTAGCGAAAAATTGTGAGGTCGTGAAAATAGTGAGAGATTGTCAAAAATAGTGAGAGATTGTCAAAAATAGTGAGAGATTATCAAAAATAGTGAGAGATTCGATAAATAGCGACACATTTTTCTGGTGCGGAAAATAGCGATACATAATCACCAATCCTGAGAATGGGGGCAGCTATCTCGTTACCACTCATTCCGCTTTCATCGATGGCCCTGTGTTTTGGGGCTGCTGCGTGTTCTGCGTTCTGTACGTCTATTGGCGGTACGTTCCAGCTGTCGATCATGACGAGAATCACGTACGCCTTCCTTCTCCTCATCAACTCGTTGTTATCGTGGATCGCATTGCTGCCGTTTATCATCCACAAGCTCGAACGAGCGACATTTGGCTTCATCAACAACCGCTGTGGCCCTGACGGTAGCGAATGTATCAGTTTCACCTCGGTTCATCGAATCAACTTTGCGCTAGGATTACTTCATTTGATACTTGCAGCGCTCCTTGTCAACGTCAAGTCCACCAGCAACCCACGGGCAATGATCCAGAACGGCTGCTGGCGGTCTAAGATCTTCTTGTGGTTGTTGTTGATTGTGGTCAACTTCTTGATGATTCCCGATGCTTTCTTTGTGTTTTATGGCAACAACATCGCCGTGGTGTTCCTGACAATCTTCTTGGGCATCGGACTCATTCTCTTGGTCGACTTTGCCCACGCATGGGCCGAAACATGCTTGGAAAAGATTGAAATGGAAGAGTTGACCGGTGAGGGTGATGCAGGGTTCTGGAAGAAACTTTTGATTGGAGGCACATTATCGATGTATATCGGTAGTTTTGTGTTGATGGGCATCATGTACTGGTTCTTTGCGGGTCCCAACTGTAACATGAACAAAACGGCCGTCACATTCAACCTTATTTTTGCCTTGGCCATCTCCATCTTGTCCATCAACCAAACCATCCAGGAATTCAATCCGCACGCCGGTTTGGCCCAGTCTTCGATGGTAGTTTTCTACTGTACCTACTTGGTGATGAGTGCAGTCGCTTCAGAACCCGATGATAAGTTCTGTAACCCTCTTATTCGTTCACGGGGCACCAGAACGGCCAGTGTCATTTTAGGAGCGTTTTTCACGTTTATTGCCGTGGCATATACCACCACAAGAGCCGCAGCGAACTCAGCCTTCAGTTCTGATATGGTGGACGAACCTGTACGGGCCCAGCCTCAGGTTCGCAACGAGATGCGCTACCAGGCCATCAAACAAGCGGTGGATGAAGGTTCGTTGCCGGAAAGTGCCTTGACGCAGCTTGATTTGTATGACGAGGGAACGGTGGACGTGGGTGGAGACGAGGAACACATCAAGGTCAAGTACAACTACGCATTGTTCCATCTCATCTTCTTTCTTGCCACACAATATGTCGCTACTCTCTTGACCATCAACGTTCAACAGGACGACTTGGGCGACTTTGTGCCTGTGGGACGTACATACTTTATGAGTTGGGTCAAGATCATCTCGTCGTGGGTCTGCTACGTGTTGTACGGCTGGAGCTTGGTAGCTCCGGTGGTGATGCCGGACCGGTTCGGCGTACATATCTGATAAGACTACCCGATTAGGAAGTCTACAATCTACCACTCATTATTGGCCCACTGGTAAAACAAACAGCGAAAAATGAAAAAAAAAAGAATGAACCCGAGCTTCGTCTTAAAGAAATAACTCAACGATGTCTGCTATTGTCAACAAAGCCACCGCTGCTGTGAACGGATTAGTTACCAAATCTACACAACTCGCCAACTGTGCAGTTTACTGGGGCAAAGTGACTGCTGAAATCAGTAAGATTGTGTACAAGAGCGAAGGGTTGGCTCCTCCTTCCAGCCAGCAATTCCAGACGGTGTACAACAATGCTGTCAAGTTTATCCAATCTCCAGAACAACAGAAACAATTGTTGGTCAAGGCTGCCCAATTCAAGCCTTCCAAGGAAGTCGGAGTCAAGGCTGCTGTCTACGGAACCCAATTGTTGGCTTTCTTCTCTGTGGGTGAAATAATCGGCAGAAGAAGCATCTTTGGCTACCCAGCCGTCCATTCCGGTGGCCACCACTAAGGGTTTTATGTACAATTTGCATATTTATTAAATGTTTATTAGATAATTATTCTTGCTCTTGTTCTTGTTCTTGTTGGAGAAGTGCTTTTCTTTTCTTTGAGGCTTCAATCATCTCTTCCCAGTTTCTTCTCTTCTTCTTGACCACTCCAGGCACAGTCGAGATCTTTTTTCGTTGGATCTCGTTCTTTTTGATCGATTTCTTTTCTTTCTTGGATAACTTACTCATCTCCTCCATCCATTCGCTGTATCCCAGCGTACATCCAGATTGTTTCATGACATTAAGAATAGGTTTGATGGCCATGTTGTCTTCTTTAGTAAAGAACGTGACGGCACGTCCATCTTTACCTCCTCTTCCTGTTCTTCCGATTCTATGCACGTATGCCTGAGCACTCTGAGGAACATCGTAGTTGATGACAAGATTAACACCCTTGAAATCAACCCCTCTGGCAAGCACATCTGTCGTGATAAGTACCCAGATATCTCCATTCTTGAACCTTTTAATCACGTCGTCTCGCTGTTTCGGGGTTCTTTCTGCATGGATCACATCGACATTGAGTCGATCATAAAGTAATTCATGGAACAACGCTTTGGCACGCGTAATCAGCTGCAAAAAGATAATTATCGGTGGTTTGAACTCCCCCTGTTGCATCATCTGACGAATAGCAAGAAGCTTACCTTCTTCGTTCCCGGTAAATACCAATTTCTGGTCGATGGTGTTGGAGGCAGCTTCTTTATGGCCAATAATCACTCTGATTGAGTCCTTCATGATCGAATGGGCCATTTCCTCAACCCCAGAAGGAATGGTAGCAGAAAACATCGATTTCCGAAGCTGTGGATACTTACAATGCGAAAGGATATCGTCGGTCTGTTCAACAAACCCTTGGTCAAACAACTTGTCTGCCTCATCAATGACCAACTGCTCGACCTTATCGAGGTTCACCAGACCAGTCTTGACAAGATCGATCAATCTTAATGGAGTAGAAACAATAATGTCGTACTTGCTCGACTTGATGATATTGTTACTCAACTTACTAGCCAACTGTTTCGATAAAATCGCACAGTTCAACTTCTTTCCTCGTGTCAACACCTCCAATTGCTGGAAAATCTGCACCGCCAACTCGTTGGTTGGCGAGATCACCAAACCTCGGATCCCATGGTTCTTGGCCACCGCTTTATTTAGTATCTGCTGCACCAATGGAATAAGAAATGCTAATGTTTTACCGGACCCCGTGGGAGCACACGCAATCAAGTCACGGTTCTTGAGCGTGATGGGGATTGACTCACACTGAACAGCCGTTGGTTCAATAAACTCGGCCTCGATAAGATTCGATAATACCTTTTTATCAAGCTGGAACCGACTCACCAAATCATGAAACGAACCGATTGGCAACGGTACGTCTTCCCCCGTCACTTTGGTCTGGTTGGCTCTCCGTAACACAGCAGCATCTTCTTCATTTGATACTTTAAGTGGAACCTCCACTTCTTCATCTTCCGCTTCATCACCTTCCTCCATCTCTTTTGGTTCATGCTTGTGGGATTTGGTATGGAAGAAATCGGTCTCTTTTTCAACCTGGAACTTCAACGTTTCTTCTTTATGTTTCGATACTTGTGGTTTGGGCAATGCATAGTCGGTGTGTATGTCCTTGGACTTCTTAAGGTTGGCACCTCGTGATAAAATACGAAAGATATCCATGGTAAGGTTACTTCTTGTATAGATTTATTATTTCTCAAACCTCATCGCATTTTTGACAGAAAGGATTCGCACTGAACATGTAAGCTCATTTCTAGAATAGGCAATCTACAAATTTTCCACCCAAATGCATGAAAAATTTTTGGCAGAGACTAAGCGCACAACCAGTAACCAAAGGACAATGGCCAACATGATACGACAATTAACTGAATTGAGGGTTGGCGTGCAGCGTCAGACGTCTAGAAACATATACTTGCACAAGGGTCCGAGAGTTGCCGGACTTAAAAGAGATCCCGACGAAGCATTCAGTACGCATTCCGGTACCAAGTACGAAGCGAGTGCTGAGAACTTAAAGCATATCAAAGGGTTTTTGGAGGACAAGTATGCCATAACTGACGAGCTTGCGCTTCAGGTATTGACACATAAGTCGTTTGGAAACGGAATAAAGCCATACAACGAGAAACTTGGCGCTATGGGTTCGAAGATCACCAATCTTTTCTTTGCCAAGTATGTGGTGGAGCAGGAAACCAATAATGAAATGCTGGTCAACGGCAAGAACTTGGATGTCTTAGGGACTCCGATAGCCAAGGAGTTGGCTGGCCGGATGTCGTTGGGGATATTTGCCAAAAACAAGAAGTTGAACACAACCATGTTCTGGAAGTCATATAACCACGGGTTGGGGTTTGAGTCGAGTGGAGAGTTGAAGGTGAGTGCACAGATGATGTTTGCGTTGATTGGTGCAGTGACGTTTACGCATGGTAAGAGTGTGGGAGAGCAGTTTGTTAGAGAGAAATTGTTGGAGGCTTCTCCTTCGCTTGAAGAAATCAGTGCTGCTATTGTGGAGAGAAGTTAGCGAGAAGCAGAAGAGAGGAGCAAACGAGTTTTAGCATTATGTACATAGTCTTTTGGAGACATCATCGTGATCTTACTCTCGCACGAATTATCCACCTGAATAAAAGTATCGATCACTACAACGCAAGTAGCATTAAACTTGTAGTTCTCCTCATTAGCCAGATTTTTCTAGACAATGTTTGGTTGCGAAATTCTCAATGAAACAAATAATTAAAAACAGTAGAAAGAAAGCAAGAAATGTACAATGATTCAAGACTTGGTGGTGGTGGTTTCTGGGTTTGTACCTTTTGGTGGTTCTGTGGTTATTTGTTGTAGACTTTGACTCTCTGGCTTCTTGAAGCACACCCCCGTACCTGCACAGGTAAACATGACACAAAGACGCGTTCGACAATGCACCAAAAAAAAATCAAACTGCTTTTACCTGGACGGCTACACCCCATAACAACACAGTTGATTTTGCTTTTTATAAGAGATATAGCTTTGATCCAGCGTGTTCACATTGTTCAGAGAGCCCACCATGAGCGATTTGGTCCACCACTACAAGGTTTTGAAGCAGTTCCTCGACATCTCAGACGATGTGGGAGCCCACAGTAAATCAAACTCCAATCGTGCCGTGAGAGCAAGAGAGAAGCTCTTGAAACTTTCCGGTGCCCAGTTCAAAGAACTCAGTACCGATGTCTATGATGAGTTAAGAAGAAGAATCGACGAATCACGAGGCGAACCCGACTACTTGCTCCCTAAATCCTCGTTTCACCCCAAGAGAAACCAAGCAAGACAAAAGTTGTCATCTTTACCACAGACCAGATTCAAAGACTTGGTGTCTGATATCTCGTTCGAAATCGAAAGAAGAAACCTTCACATCGAACAAGCTGGCTCTTCTTCTATCCCAGACAACTCCTCCACCATCGAAAGCAAACACACCTCCTCCGCCACTAACCTCACCGGATCCATCACAAACCAATCTCCTCTGGCCAACAGCTTCCCTCAGCCAGATATCTCCCCTGCCTCGTATCATGAAAAGGAGATCAATACATCCAAGGACTCAATACCTCAACAAACGATTGGGATCCAGTCCAAAACAGTTGTGCCTACAAAGGCAAACAATCTTGCATGGTCTAGCGATGAAGAAGACGAAACAACAGAACCTATCTCAAAGGCATCGTACGGTACAGCAAGTAATAATTTGGAACAGGAAAACTCCAAAAAAGATCTGATCATCGAAGACTTGAAACGCTCCATGACAAATCTCGAACAAGAACACAATCTGTTACTTGAAAAGTACAAGCTTCTCCAGGACGACTACGAATACACCAACGCTCAGAATAAAACTCTCAGTCAAGAAATTGAACAGTTGAGTGAAGAAAAGTTGGGTTGGCAACAGAATAAGCCAAATTCAAGCCTGGAAGAATTCGAATCACTCAAAGCTGCTAATGCTGCTTTGAAACTTGAGAATCAATCGCTCAAAACCGGCACTTCTTCTCGTAATATCAATACCTCGGCCCTTAGCTCTGGTTCTTCTATGTCAGTCCCAGGAGGTCACTCTAGCATCAAGAAAGACTTGGAATCTTTCCTTGATAAGTTGGACTCGATTGATCCTTCAAAGAAGGGTCCTAACCAGAACGAATTGAAGAAGGAAATTTCCAAATGGCAAACAAAGTATGAAGAGGCTCGTTCCAATACCATTGCCAGTAGCATAAGCAAATCTGCTTTAGATGGCAAGGATTTGAAATCGCTTATCGCACCTGAAGGTTTGATATCAATCAAGTTAGTTGCTGATCTCCAAGCATTAATTGAAACCTTCATAAATGATTTGAACTCGGAATCGTTGGATTCTGATGTGTTATTTGAAAAGATTTCCAAGATCTCCATTTTTGCCAACGAAATCGCTTTACAGGGAGACCATCTGCTATTAAACAGTAACGAGCATTCGCTTTGTTTGAGAGAAGCCGTTAGCTATGCACTTACTGCCACGAGATACTTTGCAGTATACTCATCAATTCTTCCCAAAATTGTTGTTGAACGTGCTATTGGTGAAATAAGTTTTACCTTGTGCGATTTGGTGTCTGTTTCGAAATTGAATGATAATTCAGTTAGCTCTAGAAATGTTCTGTCTTCGACGATGGTACTAACTCCTGCTGTTAAAGAAGAATTTGGAGTGAGACCGTTGAGAATGGCCAACAAGTTGCGTGAAAATCAGACAAATGTCAATCCATTCGTGGAGAACCAAAGTATTGATGCCGATCCTACCAAGCCACTTAAACTGGAACAGCAAGTAAAGTCTCTTGATTCAACTTCTTCCACGGGACCGGTATCTATTTCTAGAGATGTTTCATCTTCTGTTGAGACAAAACCTGAAAGCCGTGCTCAAGGGTTCTTGCGGAACTTTTCACCATTTGGAAAGAAGAATATCGTTTCCGAACCAGCAGCTACTTCAGTTTCCTCTTCATCGTCATTAAAACAAAGAGATGTACCGCCAACGAGCAATAGAGTTCATTTTGGCGACAACACGGAGGAGGAAGTACAAATAATTCCCCGTGGCAAAGAAGGAGGCGACACAACCAATGAAGATATAGATGATGGTAGTCACGAGGAAAGCGAGATGGAAACTGTTCAACCATTACAATCTGCATCTGAGAGTTATGAAAAGTCGCTGTCTACACATCAGAGACAAGACTCAACCAACTCATACAAGTCAGTCGATTCTGATATTTTAGATGAAAGATCATCGTTGCGTTCTACCGAGAAGGTTACACCCAAAGCGTCACCTAATGGCAAGATTGGAACATTGGCCTCTAAATTCGAGCAATCGCCATTGGAAAATACCTCACCAATACATAATGGAGTCAAACTCTCGCCAAGGGGTAAGGGAGTAGCAAATCTCGCTAGTAAGTTTAATGAGTCTACTGATAACTTGGCTTCAATACAATCACCCCCCAAAGCTACGGCACTGAGCAAAAAGAGTATTTTTGACCGTGTACGTCGCTTTGAGAGTCCTACGGCATCTGACGAAGGTTCTCCCAAACTGAACCATAGCAAGACCAGCTCTATTGGCACCGAACTCGAACTGGATAGTGAGACTGCCAACAATAGTGTTGTGTATAATTCCAAGAAGTTGTCCGAACCATTTGCAGCAGTTGCAGAAGACAGAGAAGTTAATGGCCATTCTGTTTCCGGCATAGCTGCTGCCGGTGCTGGTATTGCAGCTTCAGCTGCCGCTGCCACTGTATCTGAGACAGGTAAAGGTAAGGGATTGTTTTCAAGTATTCGTGATCGGTTGAACAACGACGACACTGTTTCGGAGACAGATAAGGTGGATACCAGTACTGAAAAGGTGTTGACTTCTACTGCTGAAACGACTCCTCTGGGAGAGCCGGAGCCTGAAGAATTGCCGTTGAAGAGTAGTGGCGGGGGTCTTTTCCAGACGATCAAGCAGAAGCTTGGAGTGGAGCCCGAAGAGTCTGATACTTCGAGTACATTTGTCCAAGAAGAGTCGACCCAAGCTGATCATTCGCTTGATGTTGCCAAGTCGCACGTTAAGGCAGCTGATACTCGTAGTAGTCCGCAGATACCGAAGCGGGTGAACTATGTTGAGGCCAAGGCCGAGTCTGAGTCAGAGGAGGAGTCTGGAGAGGAGTCAGATGAAGAATCCGGGGAGGAATCGGAAACTGAAGAAGAGGCTGAAGCGAGACAGAGACAGGAGTACCGGAAATCGATGGCTGCTGCTACGTTCAATGTTGATTTGTTTGATATTGATGATCCTGACAATACGATTACACAGGTGTTGCTTTATCTTGAGCACCAGACGGTGCAGGTGATATCGACGATCCAGTCGTTGTTGTCAGCAATCAAGAAGCCCAATGCTACGCGTGGGGACTTGAGAGAGAAATCACGGGCCATCACCGAGGTGATATCGCAGATGACGGAGGCCACCAACACTTCGATGAACCAGACACGGAATGCGCAGTTGAAGGAGCATGGAAGTTGGGTGGTGCGGAGTTTGGAGGATTGTAACCATCGGATGAATATACTTTGCAAGCCCAACAGCGACAAGAGCGACAGCGACTTTGCAGATAAGAACTTCAAGCAGAGATTGGCGGGGATCTCGTTTGATATTGCCAAGTGTACCAAAGAGTTGGTGAAGACGGTGGAGGAGGCCAGTCTCAAGGAAGATATTGCTCAGTTGGATGCCCGTCTCGTGCATGCCGACGACTTGACCTAATGTTTTTACTAGTGTATGTATGAAAGAATAAAAAAATCTATCTAATGTATTTGGATAAGAACTGTTTATGGGTCTCGGACTTGAGGGTATCGGTGGTGAACGACTCCGACTCCGATTCTGTTCTTTTCTTTTTGTTTTCATTGAACGCTGACGAGCGCCAGCTTCGTTTGGGAGCACCAGCCGCGTTTGGTGGGGTCACGATGGGGTTGTTGGTGAGAGCTTTTTGAGTTTTAAGTTCGTAGCGTTCGCGTTTGAGTTTGTTGAGTTCGGCAAGGAGTTGGGACGAATCGGAGTCGGACCCAGACCCAGACCCAGACTCGGACGCAGAGGCGGCTCCTGCACCAAGGTTAGAGTTTAACTTATCATTTCGTAACCGATTAAGCTCGGCCAATAAGGACTGTTCGTCTTCTGATTCGTCTTCTGATTCTGATTCATGTTCTTGTTCTTGTTCTTGCTTTAGTTCGGCGACTGCGCGTGACGCAGTCGCTGCATCGATTCGTGTATCGTTTCTGTATTTGAGATGTGTCTGCAGTGGCAAAGCACGTGAGTGCGTTATCGAACCGGTGATAACAGCAGCCTTTCCTGTCTTGGCTTCTAACGTTGGTCGGTGGTTGGTGGTCATCGAGGAGATAACAGAAAAAAAATCAAGAAAATAAATGAATAACAAAAAAAAAAAAAAGAAAATGATGGAGCAGGTTGGGATAAGTAAAGTCTACGGCTGTGCGCGGGTGTATAATAAAAAAAAGTCGACGATCTGGGGCAGGCGATTTTAGAGCCGAAATGGACCAATAGGAACCCGGCATTATCTCCGTTGCTGTCGCAACTCTATTGTATTACCCCTCCCCCAGTCGGAGCCCTGTGGAGAAACCAACCTTCGCGAAGACTAAAAATAAAAAAATAGGTAAAAATAATCGATGATTAAAAAAAATATATATATATATATGTAAAAAAATAAACTATGCATCCAAGTGGGGTGAGTGCAGACCGTCTGGTTGGACGGGAACCTTGCCGTATGAGGCACTCGTCCCCCACGCCCGGCTTTTCCCCACCCTCCACCGAGTTTTTAACCAACCGTTTTGCGACATCTGGCGTTGGCACATCCCAAACACACACACAGTTGCACCGAAGAGAGAGATTCTGGTTGCCGAGTCACGTTCGATGTTTGTGTTTCCTGCGTTCGATTCCAACTACAAGACGCGCAAGCGCACCTTCAAGTGCTGCCACTACTGTCGCATCAAACGCATCAAGTGTGATATCACGTCGGTGGACTACGAACGTGAAGGATGTGGCACCTGCCGCCGCCACAACGTCGAGTGCAGCCTCAAGAAGTCCCACGATGAAGACCCAGAACCATCACCACTCCAACCTCCAACTCCGATCCAGCCACAGCCATTGCCTCCAGTACCGTTGTCTGCTCCGGTTCCGGTTCCAGTATCGATACCTGGATCAGTACCTTCGGTAGAACCATTACCTACCGACCAGTCAGATGTTCTGGATGACGAACAGGCGCTCTTTGTGACGTCTGATTCCCGTATCACCCCGCAATTCCTTAAATCCAAATACAACTTCAATATTCTGGGCCAGGACCTGGACTCGTCGTACCAGCTCCTTTTCCACGGCCATCCCAAAGCCATCATTGCCAACGCATCCGAAGATAAAAGTATCTGGCACGAATCAGGAGTCTATATCAAGCAAAAGACAGAAAACAACAACGATTCAGCGTACAAAATCCGCCATTTCGGCAAGTCAGGGACCGAAAAGCAGTGGGAAATCCGCAACTTGACGGTATACCAGTTCCTTGTGTCCATCTATGCATTCACGCTCTCGAGTCCCCAGTATCCCTTTGATCCGTTCGATGTCAAACAGTTGATCGAACTCTATTTCTACAAGATAAACTCCATCTTTCCTATTGTGCACGAAAAGGGGTTCTGGGACGATTATCATAACAACAAGGCCCAGAATATCTTGGTCTATTGCATTGTCATTGCCATTCTGCGCGATCGCATGGCACATCCGATCTTGAAACGGGTGTTTTCCAAGGGTAAACCCAACGGCGAACCATCGGAACTTTCCCAGCAGGAGTTTGACGAAGAATTGATCAAGTTCATCACCGAACTCGAGTACAAAGTACGGCAAATCATGCTTGTTCTCCCTCAGTTGGGCGACGACGACAAGTTCTCGCGGCTCGTAGTGCTGCTCTTACTCTCGCTCAACTTCAGTTTCGACAAGTTGGGCAACGAAAACAGTTCGCTCGATATTTCGGCCGCCATCAACTTATCCAATACTTTGGGGATCCATATGAAACGGTTTGGTGATACCCAGCCTGAAAAAGCCGAATATACCACGACTCTCTGGTGGATTTGCTACATCTTTGACCGCTTCAATGGCTTGGTCAACCAACGGGCAATCTTTATCAAACAAGAAGATTTCAATGTCGACTTGCCGTACCACAACATCACCCTTTTGAAACTAGTCCAATTGGCTCGGTCATTGGAAAACATGTTTATTCTGATCTACCAGCCGTTCCACAATAAGAGCTTAGGGATTCTCACGGCCGAGTCGGCGATCCGGTACCATCTGTTTGATTTCGACGAGTTTACCCGAATCGAGTTCAATCTCTGCGATAAGGAACGGGCCAGCAAACGACGGGTCTACGAGTCGTCGATGTACTCGACCAATGAATACGTTTCCAACACCGTTCACTTCTTTTCACGGATGGTCAACAATGCAGTAGTTCTTGGGGTTCAAAAGGCCAACTACGATAACCAGATGATCCCCAAACATGTCCCAGAAGCTACGTCGCTCAGATCAGCCGAGAATATCTTGTGGTATATCCGAGAAATGAAACAAGACTACGTGATGAATATCCCGTTGATTCCATGGTGTGTGCTGCTTGCGATGGCGGTGTCGCTTAAGGAACGGACTCGGTTCTACTTCAATCCGGCGCTGTTCGAGTACCGTGACGATAAGGTACAGCCGTTGTTCCAACTTGAGGACTATGTCAATGAGTTAAAGAAGTTCAGTCTGACATGGTGGCTCTTTGACGAGATCTGTCGTCTTACCCTGGACTTTATCGATAAACTAGCGGGCCGGCCTCCTCCTGTCAAACGACGGAGAGGATCCAAGAAACAGAAAAGCAAGCCTCTGCATCCGTTGGTGGGAAACAACAGTGATTGGATGACACCAGGAAGCGGATCGCTGCAGCAAGGAACGCCGCTCCTGCGCGAAGAATCGATTCCGTCGATCAAGAACATGTTGCTTTCACAGTCACGACAGGCTCTGGGCGCCGAATTGGGGACGTTTGATACCAACTCAAGTTCAAACACTAATACCACCACCAATGCGATGACGTCGCTCAAAACACCATCGTCGTCCGATGGAGTTTCTGGACCCAACTCGATTATGGACGACACCGAGTATCACCAGTACTTTGAGTCGGTGCTGATGGATATTTTCAACAACGATTTCTTCAAGGATGTGCCTAATGTGATCAATTTGTTGAATTAAAGCTTTTTATGACTTTTTAATGAATATAGTGTAGAACACTAGCAAAAAATGTTAATCTATAGATACAAACCCCCTCCCACCAAATAGACACTTTCTATTCGTCTTCGATTTCGTCTTCCCAGCCTTCTTCGTCGACACGTTCCGGTAACAACTCGCTCATCACGGGTCCGCCTGTTTCCTGGACCAACGCCAGGACCTGTTCGATCAATTCTGGGTCTGCTTCAACCACATCACTGTTGATAACCTTGTACGCCATAGTCAAGGCACTGCGGGCCTCAGCTACCAGTTCCATGCACTTGGGATCGCTAGAAGCCTTAAGTTCGGCGATTTCGACGTCTCGGTAATCGTGAGCAGGATTTTCGCCGGCCACAATACGTTTGGCTACGAATAAATGGGCCAATGCTTCGTAGTAGTATGGTTCCAAGATATTTTCGTTGATATCCTGGACGTTGGACGAGATGCCCACGGCCTCGTTGTAGAGCTCGAGCTCAATGGCGTACCGAGCAAGTGTAAGCAACGGCTGGATCAACTCGACATACTCCAAGCCAACCTCGAACGAATCGCGTTCTTCGTCCTCCACTGCTCCATTCTGTAAATCGTTGGCAGATTCTTCAAGCTGCGTCTTTTTGGCCTGAAAGAGTTTCCAGGACTCCAAGAGTGCCGTGGTGGCCTCCTCGGTTCTCTGCTGCGATATCCGGATCGACGAGAGAAGCGACAATGCCTCAGGGTTGGCAGGATCTAACGATAACGAGTGTTCGATCAAGTGATTGCACTCGGATTCGGCCTCGGGCTCCATACACAAGTCGGTCATCCAGATCTCAATCTTGGCAAAGATCCCTTGGTTAAGTTTCTTGACAAGGTACTTGCGCAACAGCTGGGGGGTCTGGTATACTTTGGCCAACTCCGCGAGCTGAGGATCGTTATCTTTATTAGCATCAACCAACTCCACTTGTTGCTGGAGCCGCGTAAGCCCGATATCCAACGACTGAAGTCCATCGCGGCCTCCAATCAACTGGCCCAAGTAAAAGAACTTCTCGCTCCCTTCAGCCGCAGCCCGGTCCTTCTGGCACGCCTGTACAAGCACATCGTACGCCTGTTCAACATCATTGGTTTCCAAAAGCGTTTCGCCGAAAAGTTGAAGAAATTGAACATCGTCGTTGTGTGCGTCTGCTTCTGCCAGAAGAAGCTTAAGTGCTTCTTCGGCCTGTGACGACTGCAACAACGCTCTGGCGTTTGCTAGCAACGACATTCTCTTGATATATATATATTTTTTTTTAAATTGAAAATCTCATCGCATCAAAATTACATGTCTTCCCTCGAAACAGAGTACCAGATCCTCCATCTTCTCTACTATCGAAGCCGTAATCAGCACCACCAGCAGGTCTGGTGGAAACTGTTGGATTTACTCCATCGTCATTTTCGCAAATTTGTGTTGTTGCTGCTGCTTCTGCTGCTGCTACTGCTTCAAGTCCGGGCCAAATTGGCTCGTTACTTGCTCCATCGCATCATTCCTCGCGCATACTACGAGTTCAACGGTATTCTTGCATTGGGCCAATTCATCAACTTGGGCTTTGCTTTGATCGGTAACTTGAGCAGAATAAACACTTTGCTCATCGAATCAACTCCACAAATCAATACAAAACCACTTCTAAAACCACAACCTCAAGCTCAACCAGATGACGATATTGGTGAAATCATCACCACTGTTCCTGTCACCGCTGTTCCTGTTGTCGCTGCTCCTACACTCGCTTCCATTGACGAAATCTTTGGCAAAAAGAAACTGAAAAAGAAAAAAAAACCAAAAAAGAAACGGTCAGATATCGACGATATCTTTGGTTAAACAATCCAATTGTACATTTAGTATTCATAAGCCAAATAAACTCTCTATTCCCCCTAAAACTTCCATCAAAAAACAAATCAAAAAAAAATAGTAATAGTAATAAAAATAATAATAAAAAGACATCATCGTTCCAACAAATCAATTAAACACGGCTTGGTTGTATGCCGTGTTTTTCTGGTCAACGTAGTACGATTTCTGGTAATACCGCGCGGGCTCGGCGTAATTGAAACTCAACTGGTCCGTATCCAAACAATAATCGTCGTCGTAATCTTTCTCATACTGAACTGAAGCTGTGCCTGCTGATGATGGTACTATGGTCGAGTTGAGCATGGTGGAGGTGGAATATTGTAACGGCGACCGTGTCATCCGTTGTGGTGCGCTGCTGGCGGATCCTACCGATGACGGCGATGCGTATTCTTGTGTGCTTAGATTGTGGTGGCTGGGAGTTCCCAATCCAGGAGTGGGGCTTTCGATAATCGACGGTGAGTCTTTGCCTAACGCCAAGTTGTACTTCGATAATGTCAGAGCATTCTCTTCGATATGCTTCAATTGTTCTTTGGTCAATCTCTTCTTGAGTCTATTCTTGATACGCGACTTACCTTTGAATCCAGGAGGCAAGTAGCGACACTCAGCACCTTCAACGTGCATCTCGCACCATATCTCGGCGTTGGGGAAGTGCTCGCCACACATGGAACACATACCAGGCGAGTTTGTTCTGTCCTTGGTCTTGGTACCCATTGGATACTTGAAATGTCTTGATTTTAAGTGTGTCTTGTACGTATCTCGTCTGGAAAACCCGCCGGTGGAGTGGCATTTGTGCGTGAGGTTGTTTTCGTCAATGTAGATACTGTACTTGTGAAATGGGCACTGGTATGCCTTCTTTTCGGCGTGTTTCTTCAAGTGACGTGTAAGATAACCCCGAATCTTGAACACAGCATCGCAATGGGGACAATTGTAGCGTTCATCCTCGCCTTCACCGGCCATATCTTCAGACAAGAGCGATGGTGAGCGGAGTTGTTTCTTATCCAGAACGTCTTGTGGAGTAAAGGGAGATAAATGGCTGTTGATTGGGGACTCGATATCTTCCTTCTTCTTTTGCTTTTTCGCCGATAAGATGGATTCGTTGTTGGAAGACGAATTGGAGATGGTTGGAGATAAGTTTGCTCCGTCTTCATCTTCGTTCTTGACTTGATGGGGCAACTTGCTGTCAATCTTGAACACATCTAGTTCGTTGCCGGAGGTGATTTCGTCAGTAAAAGCCCATTCAATTTCGCCCTTATCGTTTTTGAACGGAAGTAATCTTGTAGTGAGACCCGTTGAACATGGCTGTGGAGTGGGTGTCTTTGGAGTTGTGGGTGTTTCGAGTCCGGAACCAAGTTCGATGGATGTCTGGCTTATCGAAGGAAAGAGTTTCTCCTTTTTAGGACGGGTGGGTTTCCATTCGGAGTCCAGCGGCAACGTCAACAACTCCGAACCAACAATGAGTGATACAAAGTAGTCGTACATGATATGAAGTGCCTGTAACACAAGTGTGAAGATCGCCAAATCCACCACCATTCTGATTCCCTGGGCCCGGCCAGAAACTGGAATGGATGGCGAGGTCGTGGACGACTTTTCCTTGTTGCCCATTCTTTTTGATGTGTGTGTATTTGGTTCTTCTTGGTTGCTTTTCCACGCTTTATGCAGTTGTGGTGATAGACGGGATAGCCGTGGTTGTAAAGTGGGATGCTTACGTTTTTCTGTGTGGTCAAATTCCTGAGTTTTTTTTTTGTTGGCCAATGCACGACCTCTTGATACATACTAGAGTCCGAAAGAAGTTGTTGGAGGAGCAGGAACCAATAAAAGGGGTAAGAGATGCGGTCCTGCACCACGACATTGCTTTTTTTTGTTTCTTTCTTTTTTTATGGAAAGCAAATAAAACGTGACCCTGGTGTCAGGCACCTGCCTGCTTCCCCTTATTGTTTTTTAGTATAACCGTTGAACTTAAAATTATCCGCTCACCTCCGCAAAGGTATCACGCGCGTGACTGACGACTGCTTTTTTTTCTATATCTGAGATTTATTTATTTTTTATTATTTTGTATTTTGTATTTTATATGCAAATAAGCCACGTGTACACGGTGCTCATACCACTATGCATTAGAAATTATGAGCACCTTGTATTAAAAGATCGTGGAGCAGAGGCACCACCAACTCACTGGAAAGAGCCTTAAGCAAGTCTTCTGTCTCGTACACCTCAGTAATATGGTGTATCTCGGTATGTAGCACAGATCTCTTGCGTTTTTGCTGATCTTTATTGCTTCCCATCGTCTCAAAAAGCATCGGAGACGAAATACTCAAAACCAGAGGAACTGAACCGGCATCTTCTGATAACAACGAACTGATGTTCAATTTTTTACGGCTTAGTTCGATCTGGTTACGACGATCACCTTCTTCTTCTTCTTCTTCTTCTTCTTCGTCTTCGTCTTCATCGTCTTCATTATGTATTTTATCCCAGATCTTTCGCACACTGGCAATTCCTTGTTTAAGAAACCACCATTTAGTGCTGAGCTGAGTGATCTCGTCGCTGTAGCAAACCCAGAGCATGCTGACACGGTCACGAACATCAGGGTCGATCGATAGAGTGTTTTGTGCCAACATTAAACGGTACTTCATCGTGATGTTGCAGCATATCGAGAAAGAGCTCGACATGACTGGCGTGTTGAGCAAGAGCTGGTGGTTCATTTGGCGTAGAGCGCGCTGGTACAACTGCATCACGTTCTCGGTTGCCTGAAGCGAAATCTCATTGATCATGTGGTCTGTCTGTTGTTTCTTGGCTCGGAACGCTGCAATCACCAACACAATCAAGTGCTTGATCAACCGGCTGATAAAAAAGATGGTCTGGTGCACGTAGTCTTCCTGAGATACGCATGGCAAGTGTAGTTTCGTCTGAACAATCTCATTGTATCCAAACACCGACGCAAGTACCGTTTCGTTGTTGCAGAGGGCAAATTCTCGCAGCACAAACTCTTCGGGTAGCATGAAACTGGTGGTGGTTTTGGGTTGAAAGAAGGCTTCCATCAAGTTCTGGAGCTCGGTGGCAAGTTCGACCAACTTCATGAGGTTTGGGTTATGGTTTGGACGATCGATATTGAAGTCGATTTCCTTGATGAACATGGCCTTTGAGTTGATGGCTGCATTGAACCGATCAAACACAAACAACGTCCACCATAAATCCTTGAGATACTTGGACTTGTGTACCAATCCTTCCAGGATCAACTTTTCATGGTTGACGTTCATGTGAATAAATAACGAGAGACCGTAGTTGATACAGTCGGTCAAGTCATGGGAGCTCTGTTCGTTTCCAAACTGATTGAAGTTGAAGTGAAGATGGAGCAACATCTGACACTTGAGTCGCAGCAACTTATCGTCGTCTCCGAGTTCGGGTAGTACCAACAAGATCTGTCGTATCTTGCTTTCCAAGCTTGTCATATGTTCAACAATTCGGTCGGTCAATTGTGTGCCATATAACTCAAAGAGTCGACCATACACCACTTCAGCAAGCTCATCGCGCAGAATCACCAATACCATCGCGTATAGCACAATCGACGGGATTCTACTTGAAATCCCCACCGGATCTTCTGCGAGATGGGTCCAGAACTCGGTCTCGTCAATAATAGGAAAGATCGAGTTGATTTTATAGAAATAAATCTCAAGTAACTCAACAAGGCCCTGTCGATCGATCCGAACTCCGATTCCTGGCGACGAAAGCTTGAATGCATCGATAGAAAGCAAATACTGATAATTGTACGGATTCTTGAGACTCCAAAGCGTGTTTCCAAACCTACGAGACGATAATCCCTGAGCATAGATCCCGCTATGTTCGTTCTGGTTCATTGCGGCCCGCATTGGGATACTTGTATAGTTGAATTTGGGCCGTGCCCATGAAATATTGAAATCAAACCGTTCTTTCAAATAAAGAGGCGTGATTTCCTTCATCTGCTCGTCGTTCAAGAGCATCGGCTCCTCGACTGGCTGGATCATGTATGGCTGTGGAGGTGGCTGCTGGAGGGCCTGGATCATATTTGGCGGATGAAAAGAATTACTGCTGATCATTAGTGCGGCCGGTGGTGTAAATGGAGCAAAGTTCGACTGCTGCTGCTGCTGCACAGGCTTATTCTCACGAATCAAATCGGACATGCATGGCTTCTTTATGGGTTGATTGACAATGAAGTCGCACACAACACCGCTCTTTTTACAGGTATCGCAGCCAGTGAGCTCGTAGTCGGGCGCCAAGATGACGCACTTCATGCGTTTCGCCCTGCATTTCCTGCAGCACTTAAATGTACGTTTGCGAGTCCGGTAGTTGGAGTTGACTGCAGGAAACACGTACATCTTCTAGAGTTGCTTAAAGTGCTGGGAGCTGTCAATTTTCTGAGAAAATTATCAGTATGAGCACTTCTCAACAACTGACCAAAATTCAACAATGCCATGTCCCGAGCAATGTATGAAAACACGAGCAGGAGGGAAGCATGTACGAAAATACATTATGTTTTTGACAGGTGATTATTTATGTCCATGCATAAGCCTTTCGCTGCATGTGTACGCAAGGAAGTATTTTGTAGCTGCAGCCTGCGGTGCAACCTGCGGTGCAACCTGCGCCCCCACTGTTCCCCGATCCCCCAAGCCTGTTAACATTGGGACACAAAGCCTGATGTTGACGTGCAGGATCCAAGAGAAATGGAACAGCACAGCTGTGTCCTAATCCGGAATCTGCTAACTAGAGTCGAATGACATGGGAGGGGGAATCCTAGTGAGCTGTTCCATATAAGGGGTGAATCCCTTAAGCTCCCAGGATAATGAAAAATATAACATTCCTATCTCACACCAGAACCACAATATCCATACAGTGATATTTATCCAGAGTTACACCAGATATACTATTTAGCCTTAACTCAGCTCCTGTTATACTACTACAGAGTATACAGAGAGCTCCCCTTACCACTACCGTAGTTAGGAAAGCTTACTCACATTACACTACCGCAAGGCAAGCTTTGTTACACACTATTACTGTCAAGGATTATCTAATCCTTACATAATCTCCGTGTACACAAATCTTATCAAAGCCTGGTTCGGTGGCTCCGCGGGAGCGGCGGCGCGCGCGCAACGCCCGTCGCGGACACACTCGCTATTCGAAAATCGTGCCTTAACCAATAAGGTCAGGTGCTCCACGCGATGGATTAGTCCTCATCGCAAGTAATCAGTAGGTGGTGGTACAATGTCGTTTGATCTCGCTACTTTCAGGCACGATTCGATTATCAAGAAAGGCGACCTGTACTGGTTTATGGAAGTGTCGCAAGACTCTTTTCCTGGCCAGTCGTTTGGGTTAGAGATCGTTGAGATCTTGCACCATACGCAATCGGTGTACCAAGATATCTTGGTGTTCAAGTCGGCGACGTACGGCAATGTGTTGGTGCTCAATGGGATTGTGCAGTGTACGGAGCGAGACGAGTTCGCGTACCAGGAGCTTATCACGCATGTGCCGGTGATGGCGCACGAAACGCCGCGTCGTGTGTTGGTAATTGGGGGAGGTGATTGTGGGGTGGTGCGCGAGTTGGTGAAGCATGTAGAGGATGGTAGTGTGGAGACGGTGACGATGGTGGAGATCGACGATATGGTGATCCAGCTTGCGGTGCGGTACTTGCCGCAGATGTCCAAGTATTACCAGCACGAGAAGGTGAATTTGGTGATTGGCGATGGGTTTAAGTTTTTGAAAGAGAACCGAGACCGATACGATATCATCATTACCGATTCGAGCGATCCCGAAGGGCCAGCCGAGGAGTTTTTCCAGATCAACTATTTTGAGCTTCTTCTAGCCAACTTGAACCACGACGGGATTGTGATTATGCAGAGCAGCGAGAATATCTGGCTCAATCTTGCGTATCTCCAGGACTTGAAGGAGAAAGCGCAGCGAGTGTTTTCGAGCGTGACGTACTGTCAGTGCTACATGCCTAGTTATACAGGAGGCCAATTGGGGCTTCTAGTAGCCACCAATGGTGGTGCCGACTTGAAGCTGCCCGTACGGACGTTTTCCAGAGAAAAAGAGTGTCTGATGTTTAAGTATTATTCGGCCCGAGTCCATGCGGCGTCGTTCATCCTTCCACTCTGGGCCGAAGAAGCATTACAGTAACAGACAAAAAGAGACAAAAAAAAGAGAATGCGACATTTTTTAACCTGTAATTCATTTTTTTATTCATCATAACATTGCAATAACACGACCTACGGGACACGACCTACGGGACACGACCTTTTTGCAACTATGACCTCTAATGAAGAAGACGGATACACGTCCAACATCGACGACCAGTTGTTGAGTGTGGTGAAACAAGAAGGTGTGGCTGTTCATCACGAGATGGACCGTGTTAAGTTAGAGCAGCTTGCCCATGATGCTGCTGAACTTGACAAGAAGAAGAAGCTGCAACAACAACAACAACAACAACAACAACAACAACAACAACAACAACAACAGCAACAGCAACAGCAACAACAACAAGAAGAACAACAACAGCTTCAACTTCAACAACTTCATCATCACTACAACGACGAAGTGGACGAACTGGAATATAATATCCAGATCCCTGAACCGATTGTTGATTCGAAGCTGAAAATTTATCCAGTGACAGAAAACACCATCACTGCCGAAGGCAACTTGATCACACGGCCGTATCCTGAACAGGTGTTCCATCTGCGTGACGACTTGAACGATTTCATTCAGGAGTTTGCTCGTGACAATGGTTTTGGGGTGGTGATTGCTCATTCCAATAAGAAAGCGATCTACTATACTTGTGAGTTGGGCGGACGGTACCGTCACAAGAAACATAAGAAGGTTGATGATGAGGTCGAGATCGATAGCACGTACCTCATGGATCCTCAGCAGCAGCAGCAACAGCAACAGCAGCAGAGAGCTAATAACAATAAGACAAAGAAACTCAAGTGTCCGTTTTCAATGACATCGTCGTACAAGAAAAGTACTGGAGTGTGGACGCTACGTACGACATGTAACGAACATAACCATCCACAGTTGGATCCGCTCTCGAACCATCCGATGTTGAGAAAACGGAGTGACGAGCTCAATCTCTTGATCTTGGACTTGTACAAGGTCGGCACCAAACCGTCACATATCGAACAGAAGATCAAGGAACAGTACCCCGACGTGCTCATCAAGCGTGAAGATATCTACAACGAGATCCGTGGCTATAAACGCAAGCTCAAGAAACAAACATCGCGCTTCGGAGCTCCTTCCGGTGCCCGGCTCTTGCTGTACAAGAAACGTACCGGTGGCAGTGTGGCCCAGGACCAGAACGATAGCGAGGAAGCCGTGGCTGCTGCTCAGGCCGCTACCAACGCGTTCATGAACGCCGATACGCCTCAGGACGAAGCCCAGTTGTACGAGTTGCAGCAACAGCAACGTGCTGCTCCCCAGGCCCTCAAGGAAGAGTTCCAGCGCCATTTCAACGCTGCTGCTGCCGAGGCTGTTGCGGCTCACCAGCAACAGTTGGACGACCAGCAGTACCATTACCACCAGCACTTGCAGGAACACGGATTGCAGGACAACGATAGCACGGCCGCAGCAGCGATTGCGGCCGTAGCCCATGCCACGCGGCAGCACCACCACCACGGTGACTCGCCCGAGCTCTCGATGGATAACATCGACAGTCGGTTGGTGGGAGAGTAATTGAGTTTGTCTTTTGTCTTTTTTGTATATTGTATATTAGCCTAAACCTGTTTACATGCCCCGAAGAAGCTCGAGAGCTTGCGTTCTGTCCTCGTAGAGCTTGGCCAACTCGCCGACCTTGCGGCCCCGGATCACGGGCTTGCGTGTGGGTTCCACCAGCGGCGAAAGCGACGGCGTACGTGTGTGCTGGAGCAGAACGGGTGTGGGTACCTGTGCCAAGAGTCTGCTGGTTACTGGTGGCTCTTTGGATATGGGCTCTTTGGTGGATATGGGCTCTTTGGTGGATATGGGCTCTTTTGAGGGCCGTTTTGGCATTGGGGGCGGTGAGTCTTCTTTCTGGAACGCTTCTGTGTCAAACAACACGATCCGTTCGTTTTCAATTGTGATATCGTAGTCGAGGTCGTACGGCCGTACTGTTTGTTGCTGGGCACACTCGCCAATCAGGGCATAGTGGTACTGGGTCCGAAGTTTGGGCCAGCAGTCCAACACGTTCTTGACAAAACGCGATACAATGGCCATCTTATCTTTGTTCTGGGCCGAAAAGAACTCGTGGCTCAAGCAGTGGCTCAAGCACCGGGAAATGGTGGCTGTGGTGTGTCTTGTTTTGCTCGAAGAGTCGCAGAACCGAAAGCACAAGTCGCAGAGCTGGTACAAGACCTGGGCATAGCCCTCTGTGTCGTCGTGGGAGTGTACCACGCGGTTGAACACGGCACTGGTGTACTGCCATTCATCGGTCATAGGCAACACGATGCAGTTTACCGGTACGAGTGCACGCGGCAATTCCATCAAGATGCGTTTGAAGACGGTGCTGATACAGTAGATGTCCCAGTCGTTGATCCAGACGAGCTGGTTGCGGTTGATGCACTGGTACAAGATATCGGTGCTGGTCTTGTTGCCTGGTTTGTGGAACACGAGCTCGATATTTGATCCGTACAAGTCGAGAATGTGAAAAATCTGGTAGAAATGAAAGTAGAACAAACGGTCTACGGCCGGGTCGATGTGGGTGCAAGGGTTGATGAGAGGAGTGAAGCGCATGGGTAAGTGGAGGTCACGTTCGATGTCCAAGTTGTATTTGTATATGTTGAGGGAGATTTTCAAGCGGGTGATATCGACAAAGTTTGCGAGCATCGACAACGAGTTGCAGTGGATGATGATGTTGGAAGTTTGGAGTGGTTGTTGAGGCGATATGGTGAAGGTATCGATCAATTTGTTCAACAGAGCGAGTTGGTTCTTGAGGGTGAAGTTGGTGAGAAGTTGCGTGATGGATTTGACGAACCAACTATCGTGAACGGTGATGATTTTGTTGAGGTTCTGGAGATTGAACGAGTCGGAAAGGAACGCCTTAAGGAACTTGAGCCCCCAGATCCACGAGATCTTGTTGAGGCCACAGCTGAACATGATTAAGACGTACGGATGGGTGGGCAAGAGGGTGGTGAGCGTCGGTATGAATTCGTCATAGTTGATGGTATCCGTAGACGGAAGATGCAGCGTATCGAACACGTAGATGGGAAGACTGGTGACAACATCAATGATGTCCGACTGGAAGAAGATACGTTCCATCGGCACCCAGAACCAGAAATGCGGGCAGCAGCGGATGGAAGAGGAAAGAAGGGCGCAATTGTGGCGGCTGGAGCGTGGGAAAGGAGGGATGCAAGTGCGGGTGGGAAACAAGAAGCGGAGGACCCGGCGCTAATGCTCACGAACAGGCAACGTATCGAACGAGTGGGTGTGGTGAACAGGGTGTAAGTGGTAAATAACGCGACACAAATGTCATGGAACGGTGTCAGATATTCGCGACAAAAGAGAGAGAAAGAAGAACCGACAGAAAGAGAAAGAGAAAGAACAACAGAAAGAAACAGAAGGAAAGAAGAGAAAGATGAGATATGACTGACCAATCATATCACTACTATCTCTACATTTCTACTTCTACTTCTACTTCTACCTCTACTTCTTACAATTCTGATACGACACTCACACTTTTAATACATAATGCTTTTGCCATCTTCTCTCAAACACTCTCTCATTGGACAATTCCTCTCCTTCTCTCCTTCTCTCCTTCTCTCTTTCTTGTTCTTCTTTTCTTCTCCTTCTCTTCTTTCTCTTCTTTCTGATTCTTCTTCTTCTTCTTCTTTTAGGTCGTGTCCCTGACCAACCGATCTCACTAATCAACAACATTTTGCCATCGATTTCTACACAACCATGGCTCCTACTAAAGAAGACACAAAAGAACCAGAAACGGTTTCAAAGAAACCAGTGGTTAAAGAGGAAGAGCTCTCGGAAGACGATCAACACTTGAAGGATGAATTGGAGTTGTTGGTCGAACGGTTGGGCGAATCGCCCGCGCTGGCAAAACACGACGACTACTTGGTCCAGTTGAAAACATTCATCAAGGAATCAACCACGTCCATGACCGCCGTTCCAAAACCATTGAAGTTCTTAAGACCTCACTACGCCACGTTGACGGCCATCTACGCCAATTGGAACCACAGCACCAACAAGGTCCGTTTCGCCGATATCCTCTCGGTGCTTTCTATGACCCATTCAGACGACGGCAAACGTGAATCGTTGCGCTACAGATTGGAATCGTTTGATGAACTGATTGCTGACTGGGGCCACGAATACATGCGCCACTTGGCCCTCGAGATTGGCGAGGCGTACCCTGAAGCCTTGGGCACCGAAGACGGCCTGGTAGACAAGTTGGTCGAGTTATCGCTCAAGATCGTGCCTTTCTTCTTGGAACATAACGCAGAAGCCGATGCCGTCGACTTGTTGTTGGAAATCGAGTCCATCGACAAGTTGCCCCAGTTTGTCGACGAAAACACGTATGCAAGAGTCTGCTTGTACATGGTGAGCTGTGTGCCCTTGTTGGCTCCTCCAGACGACTTGTCGTTCTTACACATCGCATACACCATCTACTTGAACCACAACCAGTTGACCAGAGCGTTGACGCTCGCCATCAAGTTGGACGATACCAGCTTGATAGAACAAGTCTTCAAGTCAACTACGGACACCTTGGTCCACAAACAGTTGGGCTTTATCTTGTCCCAACAATACAACAGCTTCAAATACCCGGGCGACGACCAGGACGTCCAGGACGCCATTTCCAACACCAAGCTCAACGAATACTTCCAATACCTCACCAAGGAATTGAACTTGTTGGACCCCAAGGTCCCTGAAGACATCTACAAGTCACACTTGGAAAACTCCAAGTACGGCTTGGGTGTTTCCAGCTCAATCGACTCGGCCAAACAGAACTTGGCTGCGGCGTTTGTCAACTCGTTCCTCAACTTGGGTTTTGGCTCGGACAAGTTGATCCAAACCGAAGAAGACAACAAGTCGTGGATCTACAAGACCAAGGGCCATGGCATGATCTCAGCTACCGCATCTTTGGGATCCATTCACCAATGGAACATCAACGAAGGGTTACAGGACTTGGACAAGTACACCTATTCTTCTGAAGACGAAGTTAAAGCAGGTGCTTTGTTGGGTACGGGGATCGTCTCTTCCAATGTCCATGATGATGTTGATGCTGCGTTGGCCTTGTTGCAAGATTATGTCAACGACCCAAAGAAGATCTTTCAAACGTCTGCCATCAACGGGTTGGGGATTGCATTTGCTGGCTCTTCCAATGAAGAGGTGTTGAACTTGTTGTTGCCTCTTGTTTCTGATGTTGACTTGCCGTTGGAAGTGTCGTGCTTGGCTGCTTTGGCCTTGGGACATGTCTTTGTGGGTACTTGTCACGGTGACATCACCTCGACCATCTTGCAAACATTGTTGGAAAGAGATTTTGCCCAGTTGACCAACAAGTTCATCAAGTTCATGTCGTTGGGTTTGGGATTGTTGTATATGGGCAAGACCGAGCAGGTAGAAGATGTGCTTGAGACCATTGATGCCATTGAACATCCAATCAGCAAGACCTTGAAGGTATTGGTCAACATATGTGCTTATGCTGGTACCGGTAATGTGTTACAGATCCAGTCGTTGTTACAGATGTGTACTGCCAAGCCCAAGGACGGAGCTGCTGAAGAAAAGAAATTGGAACAGAGCGAAGAAGAACTAGCCAAGGGTGCCGCTGCTGCTGACGAACAAGATAAGGAGGTCAAGACTGAGGTGAAGGAAGAAGATGTGGAAATGGAAGATGCTGAAGCTGAAGATAAGAAGGAAAAGAAGAAGGAAGAAGTTGAAGAAGACGACGACGAAAAAGAAAACGAGACTGACGAGTTGTACCAAGGTATTGCAGTGTTAGGCTTGGCCTTAATTGCTATGGGAGAAGATATTGGACAGGATATGTCGTTGCGTCACTTTTCACACTTGATGCATTATGGAAACTCGCTTATTAGAAGAGCAGTTCCGTTGGCCATGGGTTTGGTGTCGACATCCAATCCGCAGATGAAGGTGTTTGATACGTTATCGCGTTTCTCGCACGATCCAGACTTGGAAGTGGCTCAGAATGCGATTTATTCGATGGGATTGGTTGGTGCTGGTACTAACAATGCAAGATTGGCGCAGTTGTTGAGACAGTTGGCATCTTATTATATCAAGTCGCCCGACTCGTTGTTCATAGTGAGAATTGCCCAGGGGATTTTGCATTTGGGCAAAGGTACACTTACGCTTACTCCGTTCAATATTGAAAGAACCATTTTGTCCAAGGTATCGCTTGCGTCGTTGTTGACGATTTCCGTTGCCTTGTTGGATCCCAAGGCTTTCATTTTGAACGATTCGACCAGTGAAACTACTCATCAGTTGTTGTACTACTTGACTCCTGCGATCAAGCCGAGAATGTTGATCACGGTGGATGAAGAATTGAATCCAGTCAAGGTCAATGTTCGGGTTGGACAAGCTGTAGATGTTGTTGGACAAGCCGGTAAGCCCAAGACGATCACTGGCTGGGTGACGCAGTCGACGCCTGTGTTGTTGAACTATGGAGAACGGGCTGAGTTGGAGAATGAAGAATGGATAAGTTTGTCGAGTTCTTTGGAAGGAATTGTTATTCTCCGAAAGAACCCTGACTATATAGAAGTTGATGCTAGTTGATGTTGATGTTGAAGCAGAAGCGGAAGTCTATTGAAATTATGTAGAAGAAATGAAGCCATAAAAGATATTACTTGAATTCCTGGGCCTTACCGGCCATCAACAAGCCGACAATCAAGCCAAACAATCCCAAGACCGAGCCAAAGATTTCGATGACCAAGATCTTGACGAAAAGCGACGAGTCGGCTGCGTCTGAGATGGCAGCCGTTGAACCAGTGATTCCAACAGCAACACCACAGATCAAGTTGGAAAGACCTACGGTCAAACCAGCCCAAAACAACGAGTAGCCCGTGTACAAGTTTTCCTTGGTGTATAACACGTCGATCAGCGATACCGAAGTCAATTTCGACGAAAACACAATGGCCATGATCAATCCGTAGATCGCCACGACTTCACAAAAGATAATCGAAATCAAGTTCTTGGTGGTGATCCGTGGCGTCTTAACACCAGCACCAAGAATCGAAGATCCTGTCACAAAGATCCCCCATGCTGCTCCCACGACCGAAAACCCAATACAAGACACAATCCCCAAGTTGGCCCAAAGGTAAGGAGAAGACGTTTCCAAGAAACCACCAACATTGAAACGCTCACCAGCGTTGTTGAAGAGCATGTAGCCGCCCACCGTCAAGAGCGTGGCCACAACAAGACTTTTTACGACAGCCATACTAGATTAAGGCGTATGAATTTGATTGATTTTTCAGATGTACGGCTTTGGGAAGCTGAAGTTGATTGGTGTTTTTTGAGAGTTGGGAGAGTCACGGGTACTTTGCTGGTTAGCAGTGTGCAGGACTTTTACCCTGGGATCTTGTTTGATTTCATGAGTTCCGGTTAACGTTTAAGTTTATCATGTGACTTGGTTCCATAAAAATGCGACGTTACATCGCGGGGCAATGTAACCTCAGGGACAACCTTCCTCGAGACCAACCAATTTCCCAGACGGTAAATTTTATCTATAAATAGAGGCAATCTCACTTAAATATTCATCTAGTTAAAAAAAGGGAAGCTAAATGACACAGATTCGGTGGGGTATTATTGGTGCCGGTGGCATTTCAAAGCGTTTTCTTAAAGATATTCTTGTTCTCCACAACAGTCCTGCAGGCCCCAGTAAGTTGGACCATGTAGTTGCTGGTGTTGGGGCTTCGAGCAAAGAGAAGGCCCAGAAGTTTATTGCTGACCATGTGGGAGCCGAAATTGCCAAACACAACACAAAGGCGTATACTTATGACGAGATCATTGCTGATCCTGCGATCGATGTGCTCTACATTGGGTTGCCCCACAATTTACATGCTCCTATTGTCATTAAAGCGATTGAGGAGGGTAAAAAGCATATCTTGTGCGAAAAACCAGTCACCATCAATGCTGCTGAGTTGGTGCGTATTGTAGATGTGGCCAAGAAACATGGAGTGTTCTTTATGGAAGCGATGTGGTCGCGTTTCTTCCCTGCGTTTGTTGAGTTGCAGCAGCGTGTTCATCACGACAAGGTCATTGGCGATGTCAAGCGTGTGAGAGCCAACTTTTCGTTCAATGCGTTTGAAGCAGGACCCATTTCGCCAGAAAATAGAGCTGTCAACAAGAAGCTCGGTGGAGGTGCGTTATTGGATATTGGGATTTATCCAGCAACGTACGCCCGGTTGTTTTTGCACCCAGAATCCGATCCAGCTCAATGGAGAATTTCTTCGGACTTGTTGATGGATAGTGTCACTGGAAAGGAAGAAGATGAAGTCGACTTTGTTGCCACGATGTTATTCAAGGATAATAAATATAAGCAACAGGCCATTGCCACGGCCTCGATTCACACTCCAAACGACCAAAGAATCGTTGTTGTTGAGGGAACCAAGGGACGTATTCTCATTGATGGGATCCTGGACACACCATCTCCAGGCAAGTATACTATTGAGTACAATTCTGGTGAGGTTGAAACAAAGGAGTTCTTGGACCAACTCAATGGTGGTGAAGGGTTCTGGTACCAGGCAGTTGAGGTTGGTGAACGTATTGCCAAGGGCGAGACTCAGTCTACGGTAATGAGTTGGAATGAAAGTATTGCCATGATGAAGGTCTTGGATACTGTCAGAGCCCAGAACGGGTTTGTATATGAACAGGATAACCAGTAGGCAAGCCCGGAGAAACTATGTAGCTCCGAGAATAAATATTTGGTACAGTTATTGAGTCGCTATCCCAACTAGGGTTTTCCCCCCCTCTCCCCCACCTCACCTTTAGCCATACGTTTAGTTCTCCACATTTCTTCTGTCATTTGGTCCAGCCCGATCAAAATACTTCCAATTTACTAAATCTTGGCTTGGCGTGGCCAATAAGAAGGTTGTATTTGTAACGGATAATTGTCGGTTTTTGCTCCGGATCGTTCATTTTACACTATTTCTGGGCTCTCCTGCGGGGCATCCCAGACAAGCTTTTTTGTATGTATTTTTTTCCCAAGAGAGTTGCTGCAAAAAATGCCGACTCTTTACATTTTTCTTAGCTCTCCGGGAAACGTCAATATTGACAAGGTAAAACACCGAGCCTAATCGAACAAAGTTCAGGTCCTTAATAGCATGGTTTGGATTTAAGATGGAAGCAATAAGTTTACCAGTATCTTTTTGCAGCCTACTGATTACCAGGTGACTGCAGAGGACAGAAGCAAAATGAAAGGCGGGTTGAGGATCGCCATTATTTTTCTCAACAAGACACTGACTTTCCATCATAATAAAAAAATCCCCTCTATCAATCCTACTAATATGGAGATGTTACAGGAAGTGGGGTCCTCTACATCTTTTTGTGGGGCACGTAACTAATTTTTCCAGACCACTCTCCAGATTTGACCCGGTACAATCAAGAGTGAATATATATAAATATCATACTTGTCTGTTCTATTCTCTCTCCTTATCACAGTGCAATAAATTACAATGTCTGAAAAGCCTGAAAAACACGTCACTGTTAGTGCCACACCAATTCCTACAAAGAAATATAGATGGAGAGTCGTTGATGACCATTCGCCAAAAGAAATCTACAACTGGACACTTTACTTTACCGTTTTTATTTTTGGTATTTTGGGTGCTGCTAGAGGTTATGATGAAGGATGTATTGCTGGTGCCATTTATCAGAAATCATTCCGTGATTTATTTGGTTTGAATGATCCAAAAAAGTCAGCTTCTGAAGTTGCAGACTTAAAGTCCAATATCGCCGCTATGGTTCAGCTTGGCTCGGTTGGTGGATCTATGTTGGCCATGTACACCGTCGATAAATTAGGAAGAGTCAGGGCTTTGCAAGAAGTTTGTGTTATCTGGATTGTTGGTGCTATTATTCAAGTCACATCAAGAACTGTGGGTCAGTTGTATGTTGGTAGATTGATCGAAGGTTTGGCTATAGGTCAGACAACCACCATTGGTCCAACATTTATGTCCGAAGTTTCTCCTCCAGCTTACCGTGGTTTATTTGGTTGTCTTTTCTCAGGAGCAGTGTACTTTGGTATCTTCACCAGTTATGCTGCAAACTATGGTTCAGCCAAACATATCTCCGGAAGTTCCAACACTCAATGGATGATTCCAACTTCCATGAAGATTGTTTTGGCTGGATTGGTTTTGATTGGATCTTTCTTTACAGTTGAAAGCCCAAGATGGTTATTGAAAGTCAACAAACAAGACCAAGCATTAAAAAACTTGTGTAAGTTGAGACAGTTACCTCCTGACCATCCATACATTGTTGGTGAAATTAATGATGTCAATGAACAGGTCCTCAGTGAAAAGGAAGCCAACTTGGGTTACAGCATCTGGCAAAAATTCAAAGACATTCTCTTTGTCAAATCCATCAGATACAGATTTTTCATGATAGGTGCCATGTCTCAGCTCTTGGGTCAATGGTCAGGGGCAAACGCCATTACTATCTATGCCACTGATTTATTCTCTTATGCTGGCATCAAGGGAGTTGAGGTTATGAAAATGACAGTTATTTTGGGTGTGGTAAAATTTTGTTCAGCATATTTCTCGGCCTTCTTCATAATCGACTTCTTGGGTCGTAGAAAGGCATTGTATGTGGGTATTACTATACAAATGCTCTCCATTTTGTTCTTTGCTATTTTCTTGCAAATCGTTCCGCATGCTACAGTTAAAGGATACGTTTTAACTCCATCTGAAAGGGCTGCTTCGAGGGCTGCCATGGCTGCTATCTATCTTTCTGGGGTTGGTTGGACCATGGGTTTTAACTCGGTTCAGTACTTGTTGGGGTCTGAGATTTTTCCTTTGGGATTGAGATCTTTTGGACAATCGCTTATTATGGTGTTACATTTTGCCAACCAGTATGGTAACTCGAAGGCCATGCCCAAGATGATGCTTGCTTTACATAAGTTCGGTGCCTTTTACTTTTTCGTTGGGGTATGTTTGATGGCATTGTTCTGGTCCTGGTTTTTTATTCCAGAAATCTCTGGTCGGTCTCTTGAAAGTATGGAAGAGGTGTTCAACTTACCATGGTACTTGATTGGAAGAAGAGGTGCTGAGTTGTGTCCTGATCACTCTGAAATCAACAAGCTCACACGCGATGTTTCCAGAACAGATAGTATTCGTTACCAAGAAGATGTAAAGGTTGAGGCAGAATACGTTGAACGTGTTTCCATTGAATCTGGATCTGAACGTACTTCCAGATAAAACTTGATATTTTATATGCTTTGGGTGCAAAATATAAGTTGCTGCGAAAAAGAATTTTGTATTTTGTATTTGTAAACTGACCAACTTACTTTTTATAACAACCATGCAATTACAAGTTCCAGTTCTCATATCATTGACAGCAGCTACTGTTAAAGCTCTTTCAGGTAGTAGTAAGTTATAAGAAACTGAAAATCCATTGCTAAATACTAACACCAGATCTTATTGCCAGCGAATTCCTTATTCATTCTGTTGACAAACAAGAACTTGACGCCGAAACAGAATCAACTCCTGAGGTAGATGAAATCAACTATAATACACCTGCCTCCAACCCCTGTAAGGCCAACACCTTTGATATTAGAGCACCAGCTGATCTTGAACTCATTCAAGAGTGTACCGTCTTTGAAGGAGATATTACTATTTCCGGGTACAAACAGCCAATTCTCCTGTTTGACAATCTTGAAACAATTATTGGGGATTTGGTGGTGACAAATTCCCCTGACCTTATTCGTATGGAAGCACCATTACTTGCTTCCATAACTAACAAGTTTAGTCTTGAAGATTTGACGTCATTGTCGTTTATATCGTTTCCCAACTTTTGTTCTGTTCGGCAACTCCACTGGAAAGTCTTACCCATCTTGAGCAACGTCCAATTTCAAGACGAAATCAAGAACATTGAAAGTCTCACTATTTCAGATACTTCGTTAACGGGCTTTTCGGATTTTGTTACTGACAAATTGGATACTTTAGATATCAACAATAATCGTTTTCTTGACCGGTTTAGCTCAAATGTCGAAAAGATTAGTGGACGGTTACATATCGCTGGAAATGCTCCTGAAGTCTCTGTTAGTTTACCCCAATTAAAGTCAGCTCAAAAAATGAGCATTCATGAGGTTCAAGATATTGATCTTGGACTGTTGGAAGAAGTTAGTTCGTCGGTTAGTTTGATCAATAACTACTTTTCCGCTTTGAAATTCCCCAAACTCAAAAGTATTGGTGGCACATTTATCATGTTGAAGAATGACCGGGTCGAAGAAGTTGAATTCCCTAGCACCAATGATATCGGTGGTGGTTTAGTGATTGTTAACAATTCCAGGATTGAAAAGGTTGATTTTCTTCCGCAACTCACTGTTGTTGGAGGAGCACTTGAACTCAAAGGAAATATTAAGGAGGTGAGCTTCAAGAAGTTGAAGTTGGTTAAGGGAAGTACTAGTGTCAATAGTTTGGTTGCGTTTGACTGTAATTCTTGGACCAATAGTGAAATTAGAAGTGTTACACGTGGTGGACAGCTTGAGTGTTCCAATGGAAACAATCAGAAGTTTGTTGCAACTACGCCAACAGATGATGATGCTGTCTTCAAGGTAGATCCACAAATCAACGATGGAAACAGTCTTGCTGCTTCTTGGACTGTGTTACTTGCATTAATATTTTATTTCATTTAGTTTGCCAAAGCAAAATGCAAATTGTCTATTTATACAATTTCTCTTTCAATATATAATCTCTAATTTCAGGAAGAACAAGGTTTTCCCATTGAGCAGTATCGTGAATTGAAGCACGTACATTGGAAGAACTGATTAACCCAATGTCGTCTTGGTTGTGCAGCATGACAATGTTATCTGACCAGTGTTGTGGAATATGCTCGTGCTTACCGTTACTGATATCTTCAACGTATTGAGATTGACCTGAATGTGACAATTCGGCATCGTTCCTAGTCAAACAAAAAAGATCAGTTGATTTCATGAAGTCGTCAAGGGATGCCGACAATTTGTCTGGCAAGTAGTACTTTGGATTAAAGATCCGAACCAAAGTATCGAACCCCACCAAGATCGTGAGTTTTATGCTTGGATTAACTTCCTGGACATGATGGAGGATACTGAAGGATTTATCGGCAAACCGTGCGTGTTTAGTGAGGCCAATGCTAACGTTTTCGGCTTGAGGAAACATTTTGGCGAGATCATTTGCCATGTAATACATCATATTGATTCTGTGTTCAATATCCGAGACCAGGGCTGGGCGTTTGTCGGCGTTATTGATGGAAAGCAAGAGGAGAATGACTCTATTTTTTTCATCTTCGCCTGGATACCTGTGTTTGAATGATTCCTTCATCAAGGCATAATGGCCCAAATGGGGAGGATTGAAGGATGAATCTAGTACATATATCCGTTTAGTGGTTGGCACTGTCAAGCGATTTGCGCCTGTATTATACACAACCTTGAAGTCAGCCGCGGAAGCGATAAACTCCTGAAGAGGCTTGGAGAAGCGAGACATTTTTCGAGTAGTAGAGATTTATCTAAAACTAACTAGAAATCTGGGGAACCGATTGTCCTTTTATAGTGTGCGATTCGCACTTTAGACGTGCAGATGATGCCCGAAACATATGGGGCCATTTTAGCAAACCTCCCCTGACCTCCTTAGCAATGTAACGTATAAATTATAACTCGTCTTTCTTGGGGCTTCCAGGTCTTTCGATATTGACCATTTCAGTAACAAAAACTAAAAGTTAGTAAATCTAAGCTAAAAAAAAAAGAATCGGAGATCCTTCCCTTCCTTTTCTATCATTTTTGTTCGAGGATGGTTCTGTTCCTTTTATATCAATAACTTACTCAATGTGGCTCCTCCTGGAATAGGACCAATACCATAATCACCATAGCCCAAATGTGGAGGAATGGTCAACTTTCTCTTTTCTCCAATACACATTCTAGTCAAACCTTGATCCCAGCCGGCAATCACATTACCAGCACCCAAAGTGAAGGTAATTGGACTATCTCTCTTAAAAGACGAATCGAAAACAGTTCCATCTTCCAAAGTACCTTCGTAATGGACCGAGATCGTGTCTCCAGGTTGAGACTGGATGGTACAGTCTGCTGCTGGAACTTCGTGAAGAACGCCTGGTGTTAGTTGTGAATATTTCGTTTCATTTCATTACTTACCGATAAGCAATTCGTCGGTCTTGGCTAAGGCAGCTCCAATCAAGGTGGCTAAAACAATGGGAAACTTCATTTGTGTTGAATAATTTCAGTGTTTTCGCACATTTTTCTATATTATCACCACCAAACCACCAAACCACCTGTCAAAAAAGAAAAAGCAACCTCAAGGGTCTCTCTCATATTACTACTAAATCATACTCTTGAATCTTCCTTTCATTTTCTGCTAATATACACCTAAAACTATACACATGCTTCTTCTAAATCAATTTATAAAATCCCAAATATTCAACCGGAAATAAAATAGCAATCATCATAAGCTAAAGTCGCTTGTAGATTAACCCGTTAATGTACAAATAAACGACCTAATTCCAACTCGTCAATCGTCGTCTCCACAACTTCATCATCGTCGTCGTCTTCTACCAACTCAATCGTGGCATACTTAATCATATCCCAACGTTGCCAAAAGGCTCCAACATCGTTCATATCATCTGATTCAACCAAGTCCTGCAAGTAGTACTTGGCTTTGGTCAAACGGTCCTTCAATGCCAGTAAATGGCAGGAAGATGGGTCCTCATTGCTCGAGAGAGAACTCATCGAAGCAGAAGACGACAATCTAGGACGGAACATACCCAGTTTTTGTTTGGTTTGCTTGTGTTCGAAATCCGACTCATAATCCGTGATATCAGTCGTGTTTCCAAAGTAGTCATCATCATCATCAGTCGCAACTGAAGCCGGAGTGTTGTACCCATAAACCTCATCCTCGATATTTGTTGCGGCATCACAGTATCTGGCCCATGCTTCATCAATAGCACCAACAAGATATTCAAAACAACGCGATCTTGCTGTCTTATCAACTGATGAAACGGTGCTTCTTGATCCACACTTAGAACTGTCAGAAATACTCAAGTAACTATTCTGTCTGGAATGAAGACTCACTGGACTACAAGATAGCTTGCAGTCCAAGTTCTCAAATGCATTTGATGTGTCATCAGAGTGGACAGAGCCTCCATTCGAGTGTACTGAGGCTGTGGAGGAGTGCCAGTTGGAATTGGCTGCAGCTGCAGCGGCAGCAACAGCAGCAGCAATGGAATCACGGCGTTGCCCTTGCAAAGATTCGATTTCTTCGTCGTCATCGCTATACTGCGAAACTGCCTTGGTCAAGCTTGAGTTCAACGAGAAAGAAATTCTCGAAGAAGCTCTTCTCTTGGCACGAATTTGGTTTGCATCGTAGCAAGATTGTTCGTCGTTAGAATCGTTATCATCTTCAGAGGAGGAGTAAATGGAGACCGACTTCTTACGTGGAGCAAGAGCGTCACTGACTGAAGAACGGATACATAATTTCTTTGAAGGAGGGTTTTTATAGTTGAAACCACGTTTGGTCGAAGAGTTGAATGCTTGTGAACACAAAGCCATAATGAGAGTTTCTGTTTTTGAGTGGGGGGTGGGGATGCTTGTGTAGCGTGTACCTGGCAAAAAAATAAAATTAGTCGTGTACCAAACTTTTTCTTGTGCACAAACGTTTTCTGGTTCGTTGTGCTGGCAAAAGATTTCTGAATTCAACCAATCAAGGCGTCAGAAAATGAGTGGAAGGCGACGGTTCAAAAAAACAGCAAATTAAGGGATGGACACAAATGGATAGCCAACCGCTTGTAAATTAAACTGGTAAATACCTATGAGAGTGGAAGCTTCTCGTAGGTTGTTGTAGATAATACCGTTAAATATATATATACACTTATACGACCCAGTAAATTGGTTGATGTATAAGGCGGATATAATATATGGGTAATAAAAAGGTGTGTGCTGTTGTTGAGGGAGGAAAAAAAAAGCTTTTTGGGAAAAAAACACTTATGTTTAAACAAAAAAATTGAGAATGTAAAGAATGACACAAAGTCCAAAAAATAATGCGCTAATGCGTTGAAATAGGAGATTTTGATCCATGCCGCAGTAACTATTAACCGTACGATTATGTAATATTCCTGAAAGGACATCGTGTTCTTGCAAACTTTTCAGGATTTAGAATTGCTAACAGCATTTGATTGGCTGGAGTGACTTATAGCCGGGTAACTTTGTTACATTCTACCTTCTTAAACGGGAATAAACAAGAGAGAGAAATTTTTCTTTTCCAATTGGGATTCAACCCTAAGTAGATAATTGTAGGCAACTATAGTATGGTCCCCCGTTGAAAGAGCATCCTTGCTTTGGTCATCAGTTGAAGCTTGTATTCTTTCGAGAAGTTGCTTTTACAAGTAGAAAAATTTTGGTGAACAGGAGTAGATTCTACGCATGGAAAAATCCCTGCTGTCTGGAAAACCTCTACTATCAATATGAAAATTCACAGATTTGGTAAAAATAGCAAGTGGTGGCGCAGGTTTAATCTGTAAGTTGGGTGAGCGAATTACACGTCAAATGTAGGACACCTTGGCCTCCTTTCTCAATCGAGTAATTAGGCTATTGTTGCGGCTCTGGTGTTTTATCGTACAAGCCATTCATCGAATTTGGTTGTATAGCCAATTTGGTTTGTAACGGCTTTAAAACTTAGACTAGGAGTACCGTCACTTGTCTTCTCTAACTCTAAAAAGGAACAACGAAGTCGGAGATGGCGTGTCTTACCTAAAAGAACTCCATTTTTATCAATTTTTTATATTTTTTTGAATTCTTCGTCAAATTTCTAGCTTAACAGAAACTTTTCTACAGAATTAATGATTCTTTAATACAACAACTGTACTCAATCGCTTCACTATAGTATTGAAAAAGGTCAAGAATTCTAATGTAAATGGTATGTGCATCAAAGGTTTTTTAATTTAGAGGGCCTGCCTCATTCCAACTCACTTGCAAACTGTTCTGCAGCCCTTAATAAAGAGATATTTTCCTCCTCTTCCGTTTCAGAAGATGAAGGTGAACTTTCTTGTGCTTCTTGACGTTTAGAAGAGAAGTACTTGGCGTATTTTGGATTGTTCAAGTCTCTTTCTTCAATTACTGTCTCATTTTGAATATATTTGGAAAACATATATTCTAGAGCAGCACCTTTCCAAGAATTATCCAACAATTCGGTTCCTTGCAGGGAAATATCTCGATACCACGAATCAAATTGGTCAGAGACTTCAACTTCTAAGGTCTGGGACGGAACATCTTTTTTAGAAACTGCCCGTTCAAGTTTTTGCATCATTTTCAAAGTTGAATCAATGGCAAAACTCATATTTTTTTGATTAAACAAGAATATTTCGTTTCGGACAAACTTGTGGTAGAGGTATCTGGCAAGAGGAAATGCTAATCTCAATACCAAGATTACTAGTTTGACATAAATTATCAAAAACATTTGGAGTTTATCCAAAGGTGTTTTATGGTCCAAATCTTCGTCTTCAGTACCAAATTCTTGCTTTAAAGCAGTGTATAATTCGAATTTTGATTCCTGGTCCAAAGATTCAAGAAAGAATTCAAATTGGTTATGTCTTCTTATCTGTTTCTGTTTCTTTTCCGTGAAACCAGCAAGATTATTGCTTATTAACTCATCGAACTTGACAACTTGATCATTCATGTATTGCTTGACTCTTTCTGACTCTTCAGAAGAATCACTTACACTGTCCTGGTAAACACGGTTTCTTATTAGTTGGTTGTGAATTCTATCTCGAGGAGATGATTCGAGTTCCTCAACAAAATCAATTGGTTCTGGTGTCCGTGATCTTGGAGAAACTCGTTCAACATATAGAACCTTTCCCATAATTGTTCCCAAAGCTTCTCGAATCATGGTTATTCGAATAAATGATAAAAGATTAAGGGAAAGAAACAAGAATTAAATGGGAATAGCGAAGGGCCTGGGGAAGCAAGTTATTTTTTTTTTGGGTTAAATCAATCCAATATAATTAAATGGGAAAAATACCAAAACCGCAATGCTTTAAGACCGAAGACTTCCTGCACCCTGAAGAGTCGCAAATTTGCAATCTAAAAAGATTATGTGTAACCAAAGGGAAATTTCAGATACATATCCCGTTAGCTAAGTTTGGGGGGTGCAATGTCATTATTTCTTGCCAAACATGTTATCAAGCGAATATTAGATAATAACCAACTTAATAGATTTGGTGTTGAGGATCCTTCTTATGAGTTGAAACTTGTTCAAAGTAGTCGAGGGCGTACTGAGTATGTTAAGGTACCCAGACAAATACCAGAAACAATATCTGCCAACGATGAACAAGTTTTAGTTGAGTTTAGAAAAAGGGCACACCGACATGATATGTGGTTTGAGCTCTTTGGTATCAACTTTGGCTGGAGAAACATTGTGGGGTTTATCCCCTTTTTAGGCACGCTTGTCTCTACATACTGGTCATTGGGTCTCTTGGTGTTGGCAAGGAAATTGGACGGTGGGTTCCCCATAGAATTACAACTTTTGTTTGCTTTTAACATAATTGTGGATTTCATATTGGGATTGATTCCCATTGTGGGAGACTTAATTGAAGTTGGGTACAAGAGTAGTTCGCGCAATTGTCTTGTATTGGAGAAACATTTGGTACTGGTTGCCCAGAGCTCCGTGACGGTGGTTATTGACGATGATGAAAAGGTTCCTGAAACGATAACTGCTGGAGAACATTTCAAGAGTTTTATTGATACTGCAAGACACAGAGTAGCAAACAACAGCAGCACCAGTCTCTTTTCCATTGGGGTTTCAGAAGCAAGTACGGGTAAAACTGAGATTAATGTCACTCCAAAAAGAATACGAAATGAAGACGATACCAAAAGTATTCATAGCTTAAATTTAGTGGTTAAGCGAAGCGAACGAGACTCGAGAAAGGAAAAATTAAATATACAATAAAAGGCACGAAGAAAACTTAATGGGAAATTATTACAGTAGCAAGAATATATTTAATATTAAAACCAAAAATAGAAAAATGCGATCCTGACGAGTATATTCTTTGAATCGTAACAACGACCCCAAACCAGGATATTTTTCAAACGTTTTCATCTAATTTTTCCTCCAAGGAATGTAAGTTGCAACCGCAATTACAATCTACGATCAACCCCCCCCCCTCACAAACCATGCAGGCCCGGAAATATCCCAGTTCCGGCATACAAACCCCAATTAATCTTCTCAACACATAGCCCTCGTCTAAACAACAATATACAATAGAAATTGGACTGGAAGAGATGGCAAAAAAGAATAAGAAGAAGAGTTCAGAAAGTCAATCTTCAGAACCCAATGGAGTTTCAAAGGAAACGAACATTAACGACAAAATTGAAGTAGAATCAAGCAAAAGTTTGTCTGAAAATGTGCTGGACGAAATCAATGGCATCGGAGAACAAGAAGAAGAGTCCAACGACAACCTGGAAGAATCCTTACAAACCAATGGAGTTCAAGCTAATGATACTTCAGATAATGTTTCCATCAAGTCTACGGATGCAGTGCTCAACACTAATCAAGATGACCTCAATAACCATAAACTGGAGGCAATGGAACTTACCGAGCAAGAACTCAACCCTGATTTGGCCCAATTTATGCTGGCATGTCAAGAATCCAACGTTGTTGTGGTCAAGGACTTAATATCATCAGGTAAAGTCGGGGCTAACTATACCTTCAGCGATAACATTACCGGCTTACACTGGGCATGTATCAACAATCGCCTTACTATTGTGAAATATTTGTTGGAAAATGAATATTCAAAGGCAGACCCAAACTACATGGGTGGTGAATTGAAAGCAACACCTTTACACTGGGCTTGTCGTAATGGTTTGGTTTACATCGTCGACTACTTACTTTCGAATTCGGTAGCAGATCCAAACCTTCGTGATTCACAGTCGTACAATGCCTTGCACTTGGCTGTCCATAGTTCCAACATTACCCTTGTGATATACTTGTTGTTCAGTTGTTGCGACATTACTTCCGTCAAGAAGATGTACGTCGACGACCCAGACAGTTCCAACAGAACTGCCTTACACTGGGCCGCATACCAGGGTGACATCCTTTCCATCAATGCATTATTGAAGTTTGGTGCTAACGTTTCAAAAGTGGACAATTCTCTCTTCCTCCCTATTCATTGGGCATATATGAAGGGTTACAAACCAGTGTTGAAAGCACTCTTGGAAGTAGGCTCCGATATTTTCGCTAAAAATGACCAAGGTAAGAACTCATTTGATATTGCCAAGGATATGAATTGTGTTGGTACGTGGAACAAGGTCTTGTTGGAAGATGGAAGAGACCCCAAGAACAATTGGAAGAAAAGAGCCACTAAAATTGAACCTAAACTTGGCAAATTAATCACATTCTTTACACCCTACATTGTTTTGCCAACAATTTTTGCTGTTGGGTCCTTTTCAAAAGGGTATATCATCCCAAAGTTATTATTTTCAGGATTATTTGGTTATGGAGCCATTTATTTCCTTCTTAAAGTTATCATTCCTACGTATTTGATAGAAGACAAACCATTGGCAAAATCTCCACTTTTGGCCGGAATCTTCTCAGGTACTGCTTTCTGGTGTATTATTGTGTGGCTCTATAATATTTTACCAACGTTGTTGTTTAGTCAATTCTTATGGAATGTGGCTTTAGGTGTGATTATTGCCACGTTTGTGTGGTCTTTCTTCAAGGCCATGTTCATTAACCCTGGTTATGTACCAGTACCATCAGATAAAAGCATAGTTTTGACCCAAATTAAGGATCTTATTCTGCTTGGAAAGTTCGATACGGATCACTTTTGCTTTAATTCATTCATCAGAAAGCCAGTAAGATCCAAGTATTCGAGATCCAGTAGAAGACTTGTTGCCAGATTTGATCACCATTGTCCTTGGGTGTATAATGAGATTGGCGTCAGGAACCATAAGTTGTTCATGTTATTCTTGTATTCATTGAATCTTGCCATTATTCTCTTCACATATCTTTCTTTCAAGTACTTTGAAAAGAAAGAGGATGGCTACGATTCTGATGCCGAGGGCACTTGCATTTTACCTGAAGAGTTGTGTTATGGAACCAGGAATCACCACTTCCACTTTAATCTTATGGTTTGGTGTTGGTTTCAGTTTATTTGGATCTTCTTCTTGTCTGTAGTCCAATCGTTTCAAATCTTTAAGGGGTTAACAACATGGGAATTCAGCAACTTGAACAACAAAATCCAAAGAACTAGCCGTTTTAACCACTCAACTGTGCCTCAGGATTTCCTGGGAAACTCTCCTCCACCTCAGCCTATGACTAGAAGAAACAACAACAGAAGTGATTTGAAAGCGTTCATGAATGTTGTGGGATTGGACCAATTTATCATGACAGTGAAACTCACCACTGCAGGGTTATTTGGAAGATCTACTGCTGGTTACGAGGCATTAGATCGAATCAATATTCCAACTGATTTTGGATTTAAACAAAACTTTTTAGATTTCTGGGTTTTGGGGGAACTTAACTGGAGAAACGTCTTTTTCTTACCAATTCAAGGTGAGAATAACTTGAATGGCCAGGTAGTAGACTACTATAAGTTATTCGAGTATCCTGTTAGCCTGGAAGAAGTTGTTTGAGTAACCTGCTTGCTCTAACTTTCTTTTCCACAAAAATAGTAAGACATATTTATTTTATCGAAAGCATCATAACTCTACAATTAGTTTCTTACAATTATTGTAAATGAATTTCAATAATATCATGTATTATTTTTGGTCGACGAATCAACAGATTAACTATAGTCACTATACTATAAAATAGTAAAGTAACTTGTCAGACAGCCACTTATACCCACCCCAGCCCGGGTCTTCCGAAAAAGCATAAGGAAAGGGGTCAAGATCATCGCTCCTTTAATGAACTATGGAACAAGTCCAAATATTCATCGTGCAAGGCAAAATAATGTAGATGACTGGATTGCAAAGAATCACAGACAAGCTAAATATGTTTCTCACTTTGAGGGTATAAGGGTATCTCACTCATCAACCAAGTTGGATTCAGTGGCTCTTTAGAAGAGTCAAAGAGGGACGTGACCTATAGAAATGATCCTATGAAGTACGTCGACAGAGAAAAGAAAAAAAAAACCAGAAAAGCTGGGAAGCTCGATGCCTATTTATACCCGAATGATGAGCTATGTCCGGGTAAATGTTTTACACATTTGATTTTCCAGAATAAGACAGAACCCCAGATCAAGTTCTACCCTAATAAAGACATGTTTAAGCTAGCTCAAAATGAGTTTGAAAGGATAGAATGTCCAGAAGTAAGGAATGGTAAGAAATGTAATGTTATCAATTGTATTTTCAGCCATCAGAAAAGGGAAAGAACACCAGAAACGCACTCCACCGAGAATGATACGAAGAGACAGAGAGTTGAAAAGGTAATTGAGAAATCAACTAAACCCAACAAGAGCATAATAACTAAAGAAGCTAATAAAGAAGAAGAAGAAGAAGAAGAAGAAGAAGAGGATAAGTACCGTCTTATTCCGAAATATATAAACCATTTGGATATTCCTCTTGAAGAGAGAAGTGCAAATATTCAGAGCATAATTGAGTATTATCTTGATATCGAATCAAACAAGAATGAAAACCACGCAATTGATGATGAACTCAGAGTGACAGAGGCTAGTAAGACGCTTGTCAACTATCGAGAAAATATGAAACGTTTTTTGAATGGAGAAACGATCGAGGTTCCCAAGGATCCAATGTATATAATGCCTCGAGAAGTTACCCCACGTCCTCCAGCTAACCTTGCGGAAAGAAAGAAGTACATTCAGATAATAGTCGATACGGTGAAACGTAACAACCCCAATGTTAGAACCCCAATATTGGATGCAACTGAGGAAGAATGGAAAGTTGCAGCAAGTACCACTGCTATTACGTACGGACAGGCAATCAAGAAGAAGATATACCAAATAGCACACCCAGAAAAGTTTAAAAAAGTGAACCGTGAATTATCAAAGGCAGATTACATGAAAGAGTTGGAGGAACGTCTTATCTCCAAGGAAAAGCTCATAAAATATGGCTACATCATGAACAAACCAGTACAAGTAACCCCGGAACCCAAAAGAAATTGTAAGAGATGTGGAGCTGAGTTCCAGCTCGATCAGCAGACATCTCCAGTTAGTTGTCAATATCATGCTGGCAAAATCAGGAGGAAAGATAGATTGACTCGGTTTTGGGACTGTTGTGGTGTCGATGCAGGCGTTGACGCAGATACGTGTTGCAAGTCCAACCATCATGTGTTTCACTGGAATAATGCAGAGGAAATGCATGCATCCATTCCATTTCAAAACGTGCTGGAGTTGAACAATAACCCGCCATATGAATGCAATGTGTATGGAATTGATTGCGAAATGGGATATACAACCAAGGGATTTGAGTTGTTAAGAATTACCGCAATTGATTTTTTTACTGGCAAAGATGTGTTTGATATCTTAACCAAACCATTTGGAGAAGTTCTAGACTTCAATACGAAATATTCAGGAATTGCCGAAATTAAGGACAATGCATTAACTTTTGATGAGGCTATGGATTACATGGCCAAGTTCATTAATAGCAAAACTATTTTGATTGGTCATGGACTCGAAAATGATATGAATATCATGCGGCTAATCCATGACCGGATTATTGATACGGCTATTCTTTATCCCAAATATAAGACATCTCCAACATTCAGATACAGATTGAAGGACTTGGCTTTTACATATCTCAGTCGAAATATTCAGACAGGTGAACATGACAGTAGAGAAGACTCGGTTGCTGCTATTGATATTGTAAAGTACTTTATCAAATTAGAAAGGAAATAGAAAGCTTAATCAAAAAGATTTAGATTTTTTCTGGGGCGGGGCTGCGAAATGATTACATAACGATTATATCTCCCCACTTCCATGTCCCCTGTTTTTGCACCCTTGTCCAAATATTAACCACACGATTTTTATTCTTCAATTCTTAATGACACTCAAGGTAGTTATATTGGTAGGTGGTGAAACCACCGGAACGAGATTCAGACCTCTTTCAATGGATACCCCCAAAGTTCTTTTCCAGCTTGGCGGGGTTCCACTTCTTACTCGTATCATTGACAATTTGGTCACTCAATTGAAAGGTTTAGTTGAATTCGAAGTGTTTTTGATTGGGTTCTTCAAGGATCCTACTATCTTTGATGAATACATTACGCAAACCGAATCGCAATATCCAGGACTAAAGGTGAAATACTTGTCTGAACCAACCTCTTTAGGTAGTGGAGGCGGTCTCTACTATTTTAGGGATGAAATCTTTGACGAAGGTCCCTGCGATGGATTATTGATGATTCATGGTGATGTTATTTGTGAATACCCTTTCCGTCAATTAATCGACTACTATCGTAAAGAAGGTCCATCTTCAATTATTGTTGGAATTGATCCCCATATTTTGATGATTCACCAAAAGAAATCGTCAGTCACAACATACCTGTGGGATACCCTTTTCCAGCAACACGGAACCATTATCTCGCGCAAGGATAACGATCTGATTATTCATTATGTTGAAAAGCCAACTTCGTTTGATGAATATTCAGATAAGATATACAACATCACTATCAATGGAGGTATTTACTTGTTCAACGAAAACATTCTTCAACTTCTTGAAAAGGCACAGCACAGCAAGAGAAAGGCCTATATTGATCAGTTAGAAAGTTTACCCAAATCAAGACTTTCTCTCGAATTTGATGTATTGAAGATCTTACCTACGATTGATAAAAGCTTCAAGGTGTTCAAACCAAGTAGTGAGTGGCTACAGTTGAAAACCCCTGTATCAGCCATATTGGCCAATCAATTCTTTATCAAGAATAATAAGGTAAGTTCCAAAAATTTCGTCAATCCAGTTTCAATTTGGAGTGGTGGCTTGAGCAAGTCTACGAACAACCGCGTTGGTCCCAACGTAACTGTTGGTAAGAATGTTGTTATTGGAAATGGTGTTCGTCTTGTCAATTGCATTGTTGGAGATAATGTGAAAATCGACGATAATACGTTTATTTCCAACGCAATTATTTCGGACAATGTCACTATTGGCAGATGGTGTCGTATCGAAGGGTCCTTGAACTCCTCCAGTAGTTTCAACAGCGTTCCAACCGATCACTTTATGCTTATCAACAACATTGCTGTCATTTCCCGCAACACCGTGATAGGAAACCAAGTATTTGTGTACAATTCAATTGTACTTCCCAACAAAGAGCTTGAATCAGATATCAAGTACGAGATTGTCATGTAAGTGAGTTTTTGCCTTTATGTAGAAAAGTTAAATATATTGTTTTGTTCTAAGAAAATGTTCATGTATTAGAGAGAGAAAGAAAGGTTTCAACCGAGTATTTAGTGTTGAGAGATGCTGCTACTCTCTTTTTTATTTCTTGAATAATAGAAACCAGTCTACCCAAGACTTCAACTATACAAGCTCGTGTCAGCACACTGACAGTGTCAGTAAAAGCTTGTAAAGTAATTACATCAATCATAACTCTTGACGAATTGGGTGCAAAAAGAGATGGGAAAATATTACACAAAAAAAAAATCAATACGCGACGCGCACCCTTTTAATATTAAGTAGATCGCGTCAATAATTCTTCAATTGTGATTTAATTCTCTCTTTCAAGGCTAACATGAAAACGCCTAGAAGCAAGCAACCGAGCTCTGTTGGTTCATCAGGGAAGAAGCAGCAGTCATTGATGGCTTTTTTTAAGCCTGCTTCTTCACCCTTGAAGTCAAAAGAAAACAAGGAGGAGAATATCTCTGATAAGGAAAACATTACCGGCACTCCATTGACTTCAGACAGTGAAGATACTCAGATCAAAAAAGAGACAAGCAAGCAATCAGATTTAACCGATATACAAACTTCTCCTCTTGAAAGAAAACCTTTGGAGAACACCACTAATCTTGCTTCTAGTCCTATCAACAGAAGAAGACCAGCAAGCTCCGTGAGCTATGCGGAGTCTGACGATGAAGAGGAGGCGATTACTCGTTCTACAAAGAAGAGAAGAAAGGTAGTTGACAGTGACGATGATGAGGACGATTTCAAACCAAAGAAAGAAGATGAAGAAGATGATGATATGAGTGACTTTGTGGTTGACGATGACGCGTCAGAAGCAGAAGCAGAAGCAGAACCAGAAGATGACGATGAGGATGACATCATAATCAAACCAAAGAAAAAGACCACCAAACCAGTAGAGACTCCCAAGAAAGTTGAAACAACACCAAGAACAAGTAATATATTGGGTAACAAGTTCAATTCTGGCTCGCCATATGTTGCATCCTCATCACCATTGAAGCCCAGGACTCCAACCACACATTTCTCTCCTCCTAAACGCAATTTTGCCAAAGAAAATGAAGAAAGATACCAATGGTTGGTTAACATTCGTGATGCTGAAAAAAGAACCCCGGATGATCCAGAGTACGACCATCGTACCCTTTATGTTCCACAATCGGCCTGGTCGAAGTTCACTGCTTTTGAGAAGCAGTACTGGGAGATCAAGTCAAAAATGTGGAACACTGTAGTGTTTTTCAAGAAGGGAAAGTTTTACGAATTGTATGAAAATGATGCCATCATTGCAAACACTCAGTTTGATTTAAAGATTGCCGGGGGTGGTAGAGCTAATATGAAGTTGGCTGGGATTCCAGAGATGTCATTTGAGTACTGGGCAAAGGAATTTATTAGCCAAGGCTACAAGGTGGCTAAAGTTGACCAGAAGGAAACTCTTTTGGCAAAGGAAATGAGAGGTGGTGGTTCTAAGGAAGAAAAGATTATCAAAAGAGAACTTTCCAGCATCTTAACTGGAGGAACATTAACAGATTTGGATATGATCAGCGATGATATGGCAATTTATTGTTTAAGTATCAAGGAAGAGACTTTAGATGATGGTAGTAAGGTTTTCGGTATTGCCTTTGTGGATACAGCAACTGGTGAATTGAACTTGCTTGAACTTGCGGATGATGCTGAATGTACAAAGTTGGATACATTGATTACTCAAGTCAAGCCAAAGGAAGTTTTATGTGAAAAGGGAAACTTATGTTCAATTGCTGTTAAGATTTTGAAATACAATGCCCATAACAAGAACCAAATCTGGAACAGTTTGAATCCTATTTCTGAATTCTGGGACTACGAAATCACGGTTGAGAACTTGGTCAAAGCTAAATACTATGAAGCCGAAGATTTGGATGACTTTTCAAAGTATCCAGAGATCTTGACCAGATACAAGGACAACCACCAGATTGCTTTCAATGCATTTGGTGGTTTATTATACTACTTACATTCCTTGAAGCTTGACACTAGTATCATGACATTGGCCAATATGAAAGAGTACGATATTTCCAAGAGCACCTCCACAAATATGATTCTTGATGGTATCTCACTCAATAACTTGGAAATATTGAACAACAATTTTGATGGTGGTGATAGAGGAACTCTTTTCAAACTTGTGAACAGGGCAACTACAGCTTTTGGGAAAAGAGTATTAAGGCACTGGATTCTTCATCCTTTGATGAAGATAGACGAGATTAACCAGAGATACAATTCAGTGGACTACTTAATGAACGAAGGTTTGGAATTAAGAACTATTTTGGAACAAAACTTGACTGGATTGCCGGATTTAGAGAGATTACTTGCTCGGATCCACAGCAAGACATTGAAATTTAAGGACTTTTTGAAAGTGATTGAAAGCTTTGAGAAGATAGCTTCCTTTGTACGTCAATTACATGATTTCACCAACGAAGAATCAGGATCGTTGTACACATTTATGAAGAGTTTCCCCTCTGTGTTGGACGAGATAGTCGGAGAATGGGACGACGCCTTTGACAGAGAAGAAGCCAAGAAAGACATTATTGTACCTAGTGAAGGAGTCGATGAAGAGTTTGACGAGTCACAGGGAAAGATTAAAAGAATCGAGGAAGAACTTGACCAATGTTTGAAGGAGTACAAGAAAACATTCAAGTCTCATGAAATAACGTATCGTGATTCTGGGAAGGAAGTTTATCTTATTGAGTTCCCTAATAAACTTACCAAAAATGTACCAAATGATTGGCAACAGATGGGAGCCACGTCCAAGGTCAAGAGATACTGGTCTCCTGAAGTGCGAATTTTGGTGAGAGAGTTGATGGAGCAGCGAGAATTACACAAGACAGTGTGTGAAACATTAAGAACAAGAATGTATGGTAAATTCGATGTCCATTATGAAACTTGGATGAGAATCATTAATAATTTAGCCAATATTGATTGTTTGTTGGCATTAACTCGGACGTCGGAGACAATTGGATATCCATCTTGTCGTCCCGAGTTTGTTGAATCAGAGCACGGTATACTTGATTTAAAGGAGTTGAGGCATCCTTGCTTTGTTGGGAACAAAGACTTTATTCCCAATGATGTTATGTTGGGAGGAGAAGAAGCCAACTTTGGACTTCTCACTGGGGCCAATGCTGCTGGTAAGTCTACATTAATGAGAACCACTGGACTTGCGATAATCCTTGCTCAATTAGGATGTTATCTCCCCGCCAGTGCTGCTCGTATGACGCCAGTTGATCGGATTATGACGAGACTTGGGGCCAACGACAATATCATGCAAGGAAAGTCTACGTTTTTTGTTGAATTATCCGAAACGAAGAAGATCTTGAGTAATGCAACTTCAAAATCATTTGTTATCTTGGATGAATTAGGGAGAGGTGGTTCGAGTAGTGACGGGTATGCTATTGCTGAATCCGTGTTGTATCATTTAGCGACGCATGTGCAGCCATTAGGATTCTTTGCCACACATTACGGAACATTGGGAAGTGCGTTTAAGGACCATCCACAAATCAAGCCATTGCGTATGGGTATCTTAATTGATGGCCATTCACGTAACATTACATTTTTGTATAAACTTGAGCCTGGAACTGCGCCTGGGTCGTTTGGGATGAATGTTGCAGCAATGTGCGGTATCTCCGAGACAATTGTCAGGCGAGCCGAAATAGCTGCAAAAGAATACGAGCAGACTTCCAAGGTGAAAAAGACTGCTGCGAAAACGGAAGAAAGCATGAGTCTAGGACTCCAGAGTGATTTTGCATGTGCTGTCTCAGGTAGATTCAACATGCTCAAGCAAGATATCTTGAACTATGACGAGAGTGCCCAGCTCAATGCTTTGGCCAGTATTTTTACATTGATCGAAAGATTATAAAACTTTAAAAGTAAAAATGATTGGGTGATTTTGCGAACCTTACATATAAATAGAGTAGAAAAAAACACCAAGGGACATACGTCATTGCACTGATAGTTTAAAAAACGAATCATGATTGCAGGTCTCGGATTAAATACAAAGGTTCCATACCATTTCTTGTACTACTCAGTGGTATTTGGCGGTTCCGTCTTCTACACGTTTATTGTTTCTCCTCTTACATTCAAGAAGTTGCCACGCCAGGAGTTTTCCAACTTGCAAACCCAAGTGTTTCCTACTTACTTTCTTGGCCAGGTTATTTCTCCCCTTGTGTTGGCATTGACATCTCCAAAAAAGCCATGTCCATTTACTCTTGGCTTATTTGCTGCCTCAGCCATTGGTGGTGCTCTTAACTTATGGTGGGCTTTACCAGCTACCAGACAAATCAAGGAACAGAGAAACAAATTGATTGCTGATAAGTTGGACAAGACTGAGTCTGGTGAGGATTCCAAGGAATTGAAGAGACTCAATAAGAAATTCGGCCAGCTCCACGAAATTTCTTCATTGCTCAACTTGGTTTCCATCGGTACCTTGACTATCTACGGTATTATTTTATCTAAGAAATTGCGGTTCTAGATAACTCGTTCTTTTTTTCTTTTTTCACGATGAGCGAAAGATATCGATGAATTGAATGTTTCATCTAGGTACGATTATATGGTTACTATTACCCATTCATGTATGCTTTTAAAATTTTATATTTCCCAAAAATGCAATTTTACTAAATTGGTATTGAAGAAAGGGATAGGACGTCGTAGCTGTTGGTGAGCTGTACCGACATCACAACTACTGAGATTACCTGTCGGTTGATGGTATACTCCCCAAGATGCTTGCTACCCCTGGCACTAACAATGGGATTATTGTGTCTTTTTCTCAGTCTCCTGCGTTTCCAGTCTCATCTCTGCGTAAATTCCAGGCGAGAGCTTGACTAATAATAGCCAGCCGAGGAAAACACAGTTTAGAGCAAAGGTGCCAAAATAAACGATGAGCATCGTGGTACTGAGAGGACCCAGAATCATTTGTTTCATGATCCAGGCATAATGGAAGATGAGCACAAGCATCATTGCAAATGCAGCACCACAAAACTTGGCATCTTCAACCACACCGGGCGTGATGAATTTGTTCGTAGACATAGGAGATGGGTGGCACAGGGCTATGATGGTGAAGAATTTTTATTGCGTGAGATGAAACGCGACTAAATACTTTAGGGTGACACAATGCAACCTTGATGTTTTGAGGGCTAGCCTACAATTCTAAACAGAAATAACTGGAAAAATATCCATACCTCTCATTCCATATGGCCTGCAGCAACTAAATGCCCATGTTCGAAATCGAGAAAAAAAAAGGGGTGCCATTCAGTGTGTGATGGTAACCAAAGATGAGCACATGTATTTTTTTTTATTGTTAACGAGCCTAATTTTAACAGTAATTTTGTCTAACAATTTTGGCACCAACCGGAAAAACATTTTAGTCAGGGAAAGAATGGACCGGAACAGTTTTTCTTTGCATCCTAATTTAACCGCACCTGTTGTCTAGAAAAATTGTACATACACGCTTCTTCTATTTGGGGAGGAGAGGAGAGGGGAGAGGGGAGGGGAGAGGGGAGAGAAGGTGTGTGTGGCATTCGGGGCCCGTATCGCCAAGGCTTATAATGGAGTGACTAACGACTCCACTCTGTCTTTGTATCTTATGTTTCAGGACCATAAGAAAACAATGGGTCCACAAGCGTACGATCAAGTGAAACTTAAATACACGGACTCCCGTACCATTATGCATTATGCTAAAACTTTGCGCATTTTGCGTCATTATCCCTCGAAAGATTTTCCGAGATCTCGGAAAATGAGCTGATCAGCTATAAGGTGATTTAGTTTCACCGTTTCGATTGCAAAAATTATATAATGTCCGCTAGTTGTGTTGTGATTAAGTTCGCTATGTCAATATGAATTTTACTTACGCTGCCCCTATGTCTCCAGCTCCTGACCAGGACTGGGTCAATGAACTACTTACTACCTCAGCTCCCTTAACTACTGTGAACAGTAATGAAGAACTCAACAACTATTTCTTCCAAGGGGGACAACCCAGTACCAGAATCTTTAACAAACTCATCATCAACACTGGTCTTGAAAGTCTCAGGGATCTTGACAGTGTATTTAGCAGCAAGGACATGACGGGATCCGAAGACTCGTCTGACTACAATAGCCCGCCATTCATAAAAGCCGAAGAACCAGACTTGAATATCTTAAATACCAAACTAGAAAGCATCATACAACAATCCGAAACCCTCACTCCAAAGACCTTGGAATCGATTTTTGACACCAAAGACATTTTAAAGGAAGAGCCACAGGTGGCATTCTATGAAAAACCCAGAGCTGCCACCGCTCCGGTGCTGCCCAAACCAGCAAAGAAGAGACCGACAAGAAAGAGATTGACCAACACACAGAAACAGGCACACAACAAGATAGAAAAGAAATATAGAATCAATATCAACGCCAAGATAGCTGGGCTACAACAAATCATACCGTGGGTCGCCTACGAAAAGCCTGCGTTTGAAACTGGATGCGATACCGCCAACAGTGGACAAGAAGTGCCGGTACCAGCATGTAATAGATTAAACAAGTCGATGATCTTGGAAAAGGCCACAGAATACATTCTCCACTTACAAGAAAACGAAAAGAGATTGACCCAAGAAAACATCGAATTGAGACAACAAGTTGTCCGTTTGGGAGGCGGTACACTTTAGGAAAAATACCACACAATACAATATATATATATATATATATATATATATAAATAGGTTGGTTATGTTTATGCAATACTCTCTGAGCATCTTTTAATGATTACGTATTTATTACTTTAAGCATTTACTCGGGTGCAAAAATAGAATTCTTGACGGCTTTTTTTCCTTTTGGTAGCGAATGCTTCTATGCGCTTAAAAAAAAAGAAAAAAGAAAAAAGAAACCCTGACTCCGAGCGGCAGGGTTGCAGGACGCAAGTCTGCTAGAAACTGTAGCGATGGTGCGGACTTACAAGTCCGTGAAATGAGTCGCGGAAACAAGAGACTCAGAAATAAGAGAAAGCGCAGGCAATCAAGTAGCGTGTTTCAATTATTCAGTACATTTCCATGAAGAGATACACCTGATCTAGACCAATTCTATCCCTCAATATGCTTTTACTTTACATAGGCCATAAGATGGTAGTCCGCTTTTGGAATATGATCAGAAAAATTTCTTTTGGTTCCGTTTTTTTTTTTTTAAAATCTTTTTTTTACATGTCCCAAAAAATCTATACGGCAATTGCTACAGCACGCCGTATGCTACGCCTAAAATGCCTTGCCAAAGTTCAAGAATGGACAATCTCATCGTTCAGTCATGTCATTTTAAATAAATTTCAAAGACTTCTTCTTCTTTTAAGGCAACTCACGTCGGGATCGTCTCTGCACCCATTCACATATCCACAGTTGCAAAATTAGTCCATGATAAACGAAAAGGCTGAGGAATGCTCTTTTTCAAGTTACACTGAAGGGTCCGACTCTTCAAGTGAAGTAGAGTCGGGAATCAAGGGTTTTTTCAACTCATTCAAACCTCCTTTGCAAACAACAGACTTGGAAAATGGAGAAATAATTGTCAAGACTCCAGAAGATAACTTGAAGGAATACCAAGTCAAATTTATTGCTTTGAGTGGCTGTATTGGAAGTGGGTTGTTTATCAGTAGTGCCCAGGCATTGGCCACTGCTGGTCCGGCCGGTTGTGTCATTGGTTATTCCTTGGTTGCAATCTTGGTTTTCTTCATTGTCCAAGGTTTGGGTGAACTATCGGCTGCTTACCCCGTCCGTGGTAACTTCTTAATCTATAACTCAAGATTCCTTGATGAATCGTGGGGGTTTGCCATGAACTGGAACTATTGCTTGCAATGGATTGTCACCATTCCTCTCTCGTTGGTATCAGCTGCATTAACCATCGAGTTCTGGAACTCCAGCATCAATTCTGCTGTCTGGGTCGCTATCTTCTTTGTGGTGATCTGTTGCATTAATATCTTTGGAGTCAAGGGTTACGGAATCAGTGAATCTATCTTCTCTGTCATCAAGGTGATTGCTATTGTGGGGTTCTGCATTGTATGCATCATACTTATTGCGGGAGGTGGACCCAAACAAGGGTACATCGGAGCTAAGCATTGGTACAATCCAGGTGCCTTTGCCCATGGGTTCCACGGCACTTGTAACACTTTGGTCAATGCAGCATTCAGTTTTGCTGGTACCGAATTGGTAGCAATTGCTGCTGCGGAGTCAAAGAACCCACGTCGTGCCTTGAGCAATGCTATCAAGCAGGTTTTCTGGAGAATCTCGGTATTCTACATGCTCTCCATCATCTTGATTTGTTTCTTGGTTCCATACAATGACCCAAGTTTACTTGGAAACTCAAGTTCTTCTGCATCACCATTTGTCATTGCCATTAAGAACGGTGGAATCAAGGTATTACCATCGATCTTTAACGTGGTTATTTTATTGGCAGTGTTATCGGTTGCAAACGCTAGTGTTTTTGCATCGTACAAGCCATTAGTTGCCTTGGCCGAGGCTGGCCATGGACCCAAATTCCTCACTTATGTCGACAGAAAGGGCAGACCAATCTTTGCCATCATGGTATGTTTGGCATTTGGTTTAATTGGGTTTGTTTGTGCTTCTTCCAAGCAACAGGAGGTGTTCAATTGGCTCTTGGCCATTTCGGGTCTTTCCACTATTTTCATCTGGTTTTCCATCTCATTGGCTCAAGTTAGAGTCAATTATGCATTTAAGATCCAGGGAATGGTCAAACTGACACCATATAAAGCAATTGGCGGTGATTATGGTGCATACGCTTCCATGACCTTGTGTGTGCTTATTCTCATTTCCCAATTCTACGTTGCACTTTTCCCCATTGACGGGGAAAACTTGAGCGCCACCAATTTCTTCCAGGCATATTTGGCTGCTCCTATTGTTCTTGTCATGTATGTTGGCCATAAAATCTATTCGAGAAAATGGTCTCTTTATATCAAGGCTGCAGACATGAACATCACGACAAATTTAAACGAAGTTGATCCAATCGCATACAAAATCCATCAACAGGAAGAAGCACAGGCATGGAAACTCAAGCCTTGGTACTTTAGATTCTACCATACTTGGTGTTAACAAAAATCACCAGAAAGTATTAGCATCAACATCAGCATTAATTTGTATATTAATATTTAATACTAGGATAAGGGAAATAAAAAGATAATTATAATAATTATAGAGAGAGAAATGGTTGCGAACCAACATGTAAAAACTAAATATATAATCACGAAGGAGTTTGCAGGTTAGAATCAAACCATACATTTTCGACCAACACGTAACAAGAACCAACAACTAACCTCCGGGGAAAACACAGCCACCAGACGCTGTTTACTCGAGCCATTGAACCTATGAGCACAGTACAACACATCATAAACGACTACACCAACTTGTCTGCAGAATGCAAGCGGCGGTTCCCTGAAATTAGACAGAACTGCGATAGATTAATCGCAGATCTCAAGAAGTCGTACTCGTTGACGTCAAATATCCGGGATATCACCAACCATGACTTGTCTATGCCTTTGATTGCTAGTTGCAAGACGGCAAATGCCAAAATCGTCACCATTGCCGTTCCAATAATCCATCGACTCGTGACATTTCAACTTGTTTCCAGTACGAGTCTTGCAGAATTGTTGGAGGGCTTACGTGAAGCTAGCAATCTAGCTATTGATATACAATTGCGTATTCTACAGTGCTTACCAGCATTGATGCAATACCATAAAGATGATATTAGTGGACCATTGGTCATCCAGTTATTGGGGATATGTTCGAGTTTAACCAGCAACAACAAGTCAACCGTGGTAATCAACACAGCATCAGCCACGTTACAACAGTTGTTTAGCAATATCTTTGACAAGATTCTGCCAAATTTGCAGGATGGCGGCGAAGTCTCTCTCAAAATTGATAACGACGAAACCATAACCGTCGATCAACAATCTGCTGAAGGATTCAATATCTTTCAAGACTTGTGTTATTTGGTAGAACTTGAAAAACCCACTTTCCTCAACGAAAGCATAGTCATAAAGCCTATCTCGGTGTTGGAAATCATTGAAAATATCATCTCCAATCATAAGGAAACGTTCCAACAGCATCAAGAATTGGCATACTTATTAAGAATAAAACTTGTTCCTTCATTATTACGGATCCTCAATGCCAACCAAAAGAGCTTTGGAATGGTAACAAGAACCACGAGAATCTTGAATGTCCTCTTGGATTCACAATTATCCAACTTGATTGTGGAAGGTGAAATCATTCTTTCATTCTTGAATCATATTCTTTTGAACAACGAGCCAGGCGGAGAAGGTGACACACATTGGGAAAAGATCTTGGTCTTGGAATTGTACAAGAACATATTTACCAATTTTGGAACCATAGAATCAATGTTTCTGAACTTTGATTCCAATCCAGGCAAGAAAAACGTGGTTCAAGAACTATTTTCTATCTTAATCACCTTTTTACAACGCAACTCGTACTTGTTGAACGATATGGTCAAACCAATTTTAAATGGTTCAAGCAGCAATGGTGGTGACATGTCTCCTTCGTCACACCTTTATCTTTCTAAATCAACCTCGGCAATGAAAATATCCATCCTTGATCATTTGGACAAAACAGAACCTCCACATTCCATCCCTCCAACATATCCGGTATACATTGTGCTTAGCATCTTACTTTCGTGTGCTGAAGGCATCTCTACCTTTGTTCTGAACCTCTCGAACAACTCCAATCCAACAACGTTGGAAAGTGATGTTGAATTTACAAACTTATTTATTGAGACAAACTACAGTCACATATCCACATTATATGAAAACTTTATTTACATGCTGATGGATAATGATAGTTTTCACTTATTGATTCGGTCATTGCAAAGATTCACTCATACAACTGGATTATTGGGTCTTGAGGCTTTGAGAGACGGTCTCCTCTTGATACTATCACAGACAATTACCAGGAATGTTGTTGGACCTGGCACTACCACGATGATACAGAGTCCAAACCCAAACAATTACCAAGAATCAGGTAGTCAACTTTTGGCATTAGGTGAATCGTTGGTGGAATCATTGACATCCTATTCTACAGAGCCTTCTGCATCAGACAACCTGTCAAAGAGTTTCAATTCAAGACATGTTACTTGTTTACGTGCATTGATTAACTTGGCAGTTTCTCTTGGATCTACACTTCAAAAATCTTGGAATATCATTTGGGTTACTTTTCAATGGTCAGATTATTATCTTCATGGGGTGGATGACCGTAAGCATGAAAATGGTTTTAATGAAGATAGACTTCCTCACCTCAAGACCCACGATTACAACAATATTGAAATTTCCATGCGGAAACTCTTTGACAGTATTGGTGATTATCCAACCGAATCCTATAATGAATTGGTGCATTCGTTAATATCTTTATCTAATATTCTGTTTGGTTTGAAAGAAGTTGAGAAGCCACAGATACCAATCTGTGGTCACAATAAGACGTTCTACCTAAAGAACATATATAACGTCACCAAAATAAACCCAGATAAATTCTTGATTGAGAATGACAACTCATGGGAAATGATCACCAACAACTTTATCTCATTGGGAACCAACAGAGATTTGAATTACAATCTTAGAATCCAATCGATTAGCACTTTCAATAAGATAACCAAATATATTGCTGATAAAGGTTTCCAATCTGATAAAAGTACATTGACGGCCGAGAAGTCTTTAAATGGCTTAAAGGCCTTCTTGGATAAGCTTTTCGATTTGGGAATTCCATCAGAACTTTTGGTATTGAATTGTGAAACAGAAATTCACTTATTGGTATTAACTACATTGCATGAATTAATCGATAAGTACGATACCCATTATCAAAGTTCATGGAATATTGTGTTCAAGATCTTGAATTTGTCATTTAAGAATAATGACTCGTTTAGCGAAGACAACAACTTGAAGGAAAAGATTCGTCTTATTATTGACTCTTCATTTGATACATTAAAGTTGATTCTTGATGAATTTATGTTAACGTTACCCTTTGGAGAAATGAAGTTGTTGATTGATACACTTTCTAATTTCTGTTCTCAATGTTATGGGATAAATATCTCATTCAGTTCTGTTAGCTATTTCTGGTTAATTAGTGATTCCATTAAATCCAGACTCGGCCAGCTTGAATCAATGTCACCAATCACCGAATTAGCGACAGTCACCACCGAAAAAGATATCACAGAATACTTTGAATCGGTAAACTCAGAGTCACAATTGTTTTACATTGTGTTAGAAACCTACTTGTTAAAGTCAATTGTGTCGTTATCATTTGATTCGAGAGCACAAGTTCGCGATGGTTCAATTCAAACCTTTTTCCAGATTATGGAAGTTTATGGTCCAATTTTGTCCGCTGTAGGCGGTTGGCAATTGGTGTTCGATGTGGTTCTACCACATTTGATAGAATTGAAAATTGATTTGAATGATTCTCAATATCACAACAAGGAGTGGCTTGAAAGTCTTGGATTAATTCTTTCAGGATTTGTCTCTATTTTCAACAAATTTATTGGTGATTTTGAGTTTGAGAAATGGGAGAAGTTGATAAAATACTTCCGGGATATTCTCAGTTATAAATGGGATGAATTAACTTTACAAGTATTCAAATCATTCCATGATTTATTACCACCAGCCAGAGAAGTCAAGGACAAAAAGATTCGTCAATTATTATTTGAATTTTGGACCAGTGTGCCTGTGGAGTACAACATTATTAATCCTTTGTATCAGAGCGCTATTGTTGCTCTTATGGAGTGTTTCCAACCATTGTATGATATCATCTCAGAGGAATTCACTCCTGAAGAATGCTCAATTGTCATCAATCTTCTCAACAAGTGTGCCAGGTATCCGGTGTTACAAGACAACCATATGGACGACGTGAAACCATCCAACTTACAGAAGGCAGTGATTGGTAATTTAAAAATCGTTAATTCAAGCGATGCTCAAGTTCAGTCCCAAATTATTCAACAATTGAGCACCATTGCAGTCTATAAATTTGAGACTAGGAGCAGAATCGAGCAAAAATTAAAAAAGTCACCGGAAATATTAAAGAGATTCAAGATCCCTTCTTTCATTGCTGTAAGTCACGAAGCAGTGATATTATTGGCGGAGAAGCTCCATGAATTGACCAGCTTCAAAGAATTACTTGAAAACCGAGGTCTCGGTCGAGTTCTCAAGTCATTGTTAGAAATCAACCAGGTCAAGAGTCGTGGTATCGACAAAGAGCAATATAAACCACTTTGGATTGAGACTGCTGATATTTTCAACAATATTGTTGGTCGTATCATTGAAGAAGAGTGGGATGATGAGCTATGGGTGTTAATTATCAAAGGAATCAAGATCTGTTTTATTGGAGGTGACGAACAAACCAATCAAGATCAATACGATAGATTGATCGGGATCATTTTACCCAAGTTGTTGAAGACTGGGGATGGTGAAATAATAGAGGATTTTATTCTGGAGGTCTACAACAAATCGTTCTTGTACGAGTTTGATGATTTGGATCAAACACATCAAAGACACGATGAGATTAGATCAGTAGTCAATGCTATCTGTCAATATGACTTTGATGGATCATTTGGTTCAACCAAACCATTGATGAAATTTGACAACCAATTGATCCGGTTTTATTGCTTAAAAGAATTGATTCGATTTTCTCAATATACCGAAAATACTCAATTGGCCTCAATAAGTCAGAAGTTCTTGCTTAGTCGGATTGCCTTCAGCTTGAGACGGTTTGTTTCTGATGCCAGATTGTTGCACAAATGTCCCGTGACCAAAGTACACGAAAGAGAAGTAATGGCATTGTTACGGGGATTGAGTGATATTGATACTATCTCTGATGATAATACTGCCACATACCATAAGTTGTATACGCTTTTTATTAAAGTCGGTAAAGACAGTTACAGAGTACGTGGTTTGAGTGACATTTTAGAGCTGATATTGCTCCAGATGAATTCGCAGCCGTTGTCGGGTACAAAAACTTAAATACACGTGACTACGATCTTTTTTTTGTTTCTTCTTCATGATAGTCGTGTAGTTGCACAATAAAAATTTTCAAACCTCAGCTACCCAGGTCCGGCTGAAAAATTTTTCAGATTTTTCACTTTTACTTTTCTTCCTTTCAATAACTAAAAAAACTACAATGGTTAACGCTATTTTATCCAAGAAGAGAAAGTTGGTCGCCGATGGTGTCTTCTACGCTGAATTAAACGAATTCTTCACCAGAGAATTGGCCGAACAAGGTTACGCTGGTGTTGAAGTCAGAAAGACTCCAACCAAGTTGGAAGTTATCGTTAAGGCTTCTAACACTCAAGGTGTTTTGGGTGAACAAGGTAGAAGAATCCACGAATTGACTTCTTTGATTGTCAAGAGATTCAAGTTGTCTCCAGAAGGTATTGTTATCTACGCTGAACGTGTTGAAGAAAGAGGTTTGTCCGCTGCCGTTCAAGCTGAAGCCTTGAAAGCCAAGTTGTTGGCTGGTTTGCCAATTAGAAGAGCTGCTTACGGTGTCTTGAGATTCGCTATGGGTGCTGGTGCCAAGGGTGTTGAAGTTGTCATCTCCGGTAAGTTGAGAGCTGCCAGAGCCAAGTCCCAAAAGTACGCCGACGGTTTCATGATCCACTCTGGTCAACCAACCAACGACTTTATTGACATTGCTATCAGACACGTCTTGATGAGACAAGGTGTCTTGGGTATTAAGGTCAAGATCATGAAGGACCCAGCTGCCAACAAGTTTGGTCCTAAGTCCTTGCCAGATGCTGTCAAGATTTCAGAAGCTAAGGACGAAGACGAAATTATCCCAGCTCCTACTGTTAAGGATTACAAGATCACGGAAGCTGCTGTTGCTGAAGTTTAAACTTGAAGTGTATTTAGTAATAAATCATAAATCCATTTTACTTTATTGACTGTTGTAGAATCACGTGAGATGAATATGAAAAATAAAATGATCAAATGTTCGCCTGTATATAAAATGGTGTGAGATGATTTGGTCACATGGGTGTGGCAGCCGTAAATTCCGCCGGACTAGCGGAGGTCACTGATTACCGTACATGCAATGCTGGGGAAACCTGGAGATAATCCATCGGGCCGAAAAAAAATCAACCAATAAAATCAGAGCATAATAGGTACGCGGATGTACAAGTCCACTGTGGGGATAGCCACACTAAGAAGCAGAAACCAAATCTCGAGCACAGCAAAGTGGTATACCAAGCAGTGGAGTATGTCTATACTGTTACTATGATGCTGGGAAAGATTAATAAAAAACTCAAGAACGGTAAATAGGAAACGGGAACCGAGATTATTAATCTGAATCTGATGAATGACGTATTGCCTCGGACTAAAACTCCGTCGGAGTTTGTTTTGTGTCATATCCGTATCTCTGCGGGAATATATCTCCATATCTGAGCCACAGGGGGTCGAGGTATAAATAGAGGCAGAGATAACATTCCCAGAAGAATGATCATCATCGATCAATTAATTGATACCATGTCTTCTCCTACTACACATACATTTTTGCCATTATCTTCGGAAGTGTCCGAACCATTTGTGATTCCTGATGTTTCGCCTACATCGCCATATCTTTCTGCTGCCAAAAGCGTGGAGATCAAGAATGTGCCACTTGCACCATTGGAACATGAGATTCCTATTTCTAAGTAATGATTTATGATATTTATAGTACAGTTTGGTTGGGATAAATAAAAGATTTAACGAAATGAAATGTTAATTACAATGATTTGTAGAATAATGTGGGAAAAAACAAAAAAAAAACGGTTGAAATTAATTCAGGGGTATATACAATTTTAAAAAAGGGGATAAAACTCGTTATACTTTTTGGCATAGTAAAAGGAACTCAAGCCTCCAAGAGCAAGCAATACCACAGGAATGGGTTTCTTGAAGCTCGTAGGGATGGAACGAGCGAGACCTGCGCCCAATAAGACGGTCGATGCTCCCAAGGCCAATTCTAAGCCGTAGTCGGCGTTCTGTTTCAATAAGTAACCAGCGCTTCCGTAGACCACCGATAATGTGACTCCTGCTACCAAAGAAGGAAACGAACCTTTACGAGCGTAACCCATAAGGCCACCAACAGCACAGAGACCAGAAAGAGTGAATGCGGGATGTTCCATATTAAAGTGATAAACTACTTTAAAACTTTCTTTCTTTTTCTTGATCTTTTTTTTGCGCGAAATTTGTTGATCAAGAAAGGGGGACGAAAAGCACACCCGGACACCAGGATTTTTCGGCGGATTGTTTGCCTGAGCATGCGCAGCAGCAGAAAAAAAAGGTTCAGTAGACGCGTGCGCCAATCAGATGTGTTGGTTGGCGCATCCTGAACGATGCGTCGGGTTCCGTTTCTGTGCGCGCGACACACTGCCGGTTGCTCCAACGGTGATCCACCAGCGAACGGTGCGAATAAGCACACCAGTGGCTCCCAGCAATGCGCCACCGTTGACACACACACACCACACCGAATGCATCGTCTGTGTTTGTGTAGATGAACGATATGTTTTTCCTTTTGTATATAAATGTAGAAATGAATCTCAGTTTGGTAACATTGTGGGTGGGCCCGCCTAGTTTGGAGTCCACCACAGGTCCACGTAATTCTCGTCTTTCGACGAAAAATTTCTCATGGTTTAATCCAACAATGAACATCTCTTCAATGCTATCGACAGACAGCACGCCGCCGCCCACCAATGGCCTGGTCAACGGATCCAGATCACGGCTTGCTGCTGGTGATGTCGTTGGTCCCATCGTTGCTGCTGGTGATGCTGCTACTGGTCCATATGACGATGCATACAAACACCGGTTTGAAAACCATGTGTCGACCCTCACAGCCCTCGACAACACGCTCACTCATTCCCATAACCTCAAGCTCTTGAAGTACGACGAGATCAAACTCCACAACACTTTGCTTCAAACAAATGAGTATGCCAGCAACTACGTCGATCGGGTGGTGGCAGAAGATATACAGAGCCGCAACAACAAGATCTCAGACACCAACAAGAACAAGGACTTGGTCCTTCTCGATCCATCGAAACCGTTGCACCACAACACCACCCGTGGCCGTGAATACAAATGGGGTCCCACCAGAGAAGTGTTGAAGGTAGAGCCCAAGTCCAGACGCAAGCGGCCCACCACCACACCCACCGATACCATCAAACACGAAGACAGAAAGAAAATCCGTCCGAAACGTAACTTGGACGAGGCCAGCGACGACGAAGACCTGAAACGACAAAAAACAGAGTCGGCCGACGAAGACTACAAAACAAAGGACGACAAACTGCTGTCGGCAGCCACCCCCAAGGAACAGAGAGCCATGACAAAGCAGTACGATAACACATACGTGGCTATCTGGAAAGATTTGTCGAGAAAAGATGGGCCCAAGGTGCTGAGATTGGTCCAACAATCAACCCAAGCCAAGTTGATCAATCTCAAGAAAACATCGATCTTGGCTGCTCGTGAAGCCAAGAGATGGCAACTCAAGAACAACAAGAACCAGAAGGATCTCACAACAAAGGCAAGAAGAGCCATGAGAGAAATGTTCAATTTCTGGAAACGAAACGAAAGAATCGAACGGGAATTGCGTAAGAAACACGAAAAGGAATTGATCGATAAAGCCAAGCGCGAGGAAGAAGAACGGGAAGCCAAGAGACAGTCGAGAAAACTCAATTTCTTGATCACACAAACAGAATTGTACTCCCATTTCATTGGCAAAAAGATCAAGACAGACGAGATCGAAGGATCCGATTCGGATCCTGCGGTGCAGCTGATGAAGTCTACCAACAAATCGTACGACAAATACACTGGTGTCAAGGGTAAGGCTCATGATATCGAGTCGCTTGATTTCGATAACGATGACGAAGAAGCATTGAACCAAGCAGCAGCAGCCAATGCCCAAAACGCATTGGAAGCAGCTCAGTCGAAGGCCAAGCAGTTTGACGATCCTCTCAAGAACCCAGACACCAACGGAGAAGAAATGAACTTCCAAAACCCAACACTTATGGGAGACATCACCATTTCCCAACCAGACTTGCTCAAGTGTACCTTGAAAGAGTACCAGGTGAAGGGCTTGAACTGGCTTGCCAACTTGTACGAACAGGGTATCAACGGGATCTTGGCCGATGAAATGGGATTGGGTAAGACGGTGCAGAGTATCTCGGTGCTTTCGTACCTTGCTGAAACCCACAACATCTGGGGTCCCTTTTTGGTGGTGACTCCAGCATCTACATTACACAATTGGCAACAAGAAATCACCAAGTTTGTTCCTGACTTCAAGGTGCTTCCTTACTGGGGGAACGCCAAGGATCGTAAGATCTTGAGAAAGTTCTGGGACAGAAAAAATGTGAGGTACGGCAAGGATGCTCCGTTCCATGTACTTGTCACCTCGTACCAGTTGGTGGTGGCCGATGCTGCGTATTTCCAGAAGATGAAGTGGCAGTACATGATTCTCGACGAAGCACAGGCCATCAAGTCATCACAGCTGTCAAGATGGAAGTCGCTCTTGTCGTTCTCCTGCCGTAACAGATTGCTTTTGACCGGTACCCCCATCCAGAACTCGATGCAAGAGTTGTGGGCATTGCTTCATTTCATCATGCCTTCGTTGTTTGATTCACACGATGAGTTTAGTGATTGGTTCTCGAAAGACATTGAAAGTCATGCTCAATCAAACACTTCGTTGGATGAGCAGCAGTTAAGGAGATTGCACGTTATCTTGAAGCCGTTTATGTTGAGACGTATCAAGAAGAATGTCCAGTCTGAATTGGGAGATAAGGTCGAGATTGATCTTTTCTGTGACTTGACCAATAGACAAAAGAAGTACTACCAGATGCTTAAGTCGCAGATCTCCATCATGGACTTATTGGACTCCGCTGGCTCGAGCGAAGACTCGTCCTCGTTGATCAATTTGGTCATGCAGTTTAGAAAAGTGTGTAACCATCCCGACTTGTTTGAGAGAGCTGATGTTAAGTCACCGTTCAATTTTGCCAGTTTTGCCGAAACATCGTCGTTCTTGAGAGAAACCAACGATTTGGAAGTGAGTTACACCACGGAAAACGCCATCAAATACAACTTGCCCCGTCTTGTGTACGACGAATTGTTGACACCAGCCTCCAACAACAATATCGGATCCAAAAACAAAGTGTTTGAAATGTTCAATATCTACAGCCCGGAAAATATCCAACAAGAAAACAGTTGGCTTCGTTTGGTCGATTCACCCCCGATCAAGAAACTTGCCAAACAGAACGTGTTGGACCGTGCTATTGGCTTGACGGAATACTCCGACATCAACTACGATCGTGTCAATCGCTTCAAGTACATGTATGAAGGAGAATACGTTCCTCAATCGAAACAGTTACTTATTAGCGAGTACGAAAACAACTATGCATTAAAGACCAACTCTACCTACTTGAAAGAGCTCTACTCAGTGCAAAACAGAGTGTTTGAAGATTTGAGAATCAACAGTTTGAAGCCGGCAGCTGAACCCGTAGCTCTGGCTCCAATTGCCCAGGTTGTATGTTCCACTGCGTCGTTTGGACACAAGTGGAACGATTCGTTGTTTGACCCTCATGTTCGGAGCAGCTTGATGCCGTTATCATTGAACACCGAGTATCTGTTGATGCAGAACAAGGTTCCCGTATCGGAATATCCCAAGTCAAACATGTTGCCTCATTCGCTCAACAAGACCATCGACTACTCAAATATCCGGATGCCGTCTATGAATCGCTTCATCACCGACTCTGGTAAGTTGGCGATGTTGGACAAGCTCTTGGTCGAATTGAAACAGGAAGATCACCGGGTCTTGGTCTATTTCCAGATGACCAAGATGATGGATTTGATGGAGGAATACTTGACGTACAGACAGCACAAGTACATCAGATTAGACGGTTCGTCCAAGTTGGAAGAGCGTCGTGATTTGGTGCATGACTGGCAGACGAAACCAGAAATCTTTATCTTCTTGTTATCCACCCGAGCTGGTGGGTTGGGAATCAACTTGACGGCTGCTGACACCGTCATCTTTTATGATTCCGACTGGAACCCTACTATCGATTCGCAGGCTATGGATAGAGCCCATAGATTGGGCCAGACAAGACAAGTGACGGTGTACCGGATGTTGACACGGGCCACGATTGAAGAAAGAATGAGAGACCGGGCCAAGCAGAAGGAACAGGTGCAGCAGGTGGTGATGGAGGGCAAGGCCATGATAAACAAGAAGGAAGAGGCTGCTAACAAGAAGAAGGACGTGGCGTTCTTGTTGTTGGGTGACGGTGGTGGCAGCAGCGGCGGTCCTGATGAGCTGGACACCGCAACGCCTGCTCCAGGAACCGGGGAGAAACCCAAGAAGAAACAAACGGATTCTACAAAGAAATTGGAGGAAATGTACCACGAAGGCGAGGGCGAGTTCTCCGGTAACGGAACTCCAGCTCCATGATAAACATAAACCAAAAAAGTATGTGTGTCTGTAATAGAAGTGAAAAAAATTATTAATACGTATTAAAAGTCATGGCAATTTGTTGGCGAGTGTGTTTTCCAACTCAGAAATAAAGTCTGTAGACTCTTGTTGTGATTGATGCTGTGTTTGACGCAGGAGAAGAAGGTCCTGTTCCAACTGTCTTTGTGGCTGTTTCAAGATCTTGTTTTCGTTCTCCAAGCTGTAGATCCGATTGAAACTTTCTTCAAGCTTGAGCTTGAGTTCTTCCTTTGATATCTTAATTCCATCCTCATCTTCAAAGCTCGTCACTTGCGTAGAACTGATCAAGTCCGTTAAGCCACTGATATTGGAATTCACCGAGTTGAGCGATAATCTATTGGGGTTGTTGCGGATATTGAATCGTTTTGCGTTGGCATTGTTTGAGAGTTGGTCCAATGTCACTTGGTTAAATGTGGCAAGGTAGTTTTCTTCAAATACACCTGATGATCCAGCGTTATTGGCAGATGATGTAGAATTGGTTCTTTCCCGCGGTGTTCTATCTTTGGGCTCTTCAACAACCGTTAACAAACCAAGCTGTAAGCCTCCAGACAGCCTTTTGTATTTCTTTCCAGAAGAAGTTGTGTCCATCAGTTCTTTAGGAGAGTTCAATTGTCCTCCAAATGTAGGACTGGCTAGAGCAATGGGAGACCGGAGAGTAGTGTTGGTGCCTCCCGAGTATCTCTTTTTGATGGCTGAGTTTTGAAAAGTCTTTAATCCAAACGGTTTATCGTTGGATGGCGTGGACTTTGTGGATGAGGAAGGAGAAGGTGGCACTTCCTGAGTGAGCAGGTAAAGCTCACTGAGATTTTGATGATAAAGTTGCTTGATGGTCGTCAAATCTTCGGCAAACTGGTTGAAAATCATAATCTTTTCATTGATTTCATCCATATTTGTTGTGGTGTTGGTAGACTGGTTATATTTGTCAAAAAACTTGAGGTTGGTGGTAAGGTTTGCCACTTTGGTTATTAATGGTGTCAACTGAGAAGTTCTGTCTTCGGTTTCAAACCGAGTGTTGATCTTTAACACGTCCTGGTTATTGCGATTTGAACTGAGGAGATCAAATTTGTGGATTTGTTCAAATGTTTCAAACAAGCTATTGAATGTATCGACCGCCAGATTCAATCTGGCGAGTCCTTGGTGCACGAGGGTCAATTTTGCCAATGGTTTCAAATGCATTTTGGCGTGTGTGTGTTCTTCCATTTCAAACGTGTCCATTAATTTGCAGATAAAGTAGTTTTGTGGAGTGGCCACATCGTTGGCAGCGAGTAGTAGGCAAATGTAGAGTTTACGGAGCTGGTTGAACTGGTTGATGTAAAAGACAATCTCGTCGATGTTTGTGCTTTCGGAAGTTTCGTCCACGATGTAGTCTTCACAAAGAGCGGCGATGTTGATGTTGTTGATGTTGCAGTACTGTTCAATCATGTCGCCATTGATGCTGGGCACAAGATCGGTGATGGCAGAGCGGAAGCTCATGATGAGGAAACTGAGGGTGTGCAAAAGTATACTGGATACCTTTTGTTTGTGTCTCATTGCTCGATCGTGGTTGTTGGTGGAGCCCAAGAAGTTGTAGACCTGAATTTCTTTCAAGGTAATGAGGTTGAGGATCAAGCGTTTGTTGAGGTGGTAGTTGGTGGTTAGGAAAGTGGTTACTGCCCCAATGTTTTTGTTTGTTTTGATGTAGAGGTTGATTCTTTTGTACTTGACGAGTTTCGTGGCGACAAGCAAAAGTATCTTGAACATCTTGATGGAATGGGAACGGGGGAATGATTGGTGGTGAATGTGTTTGCGGAGAAAGATGACGAGGTTGATGACGATAAGCACGAATCTGGTTTGTGAGTATGTAGGCGAGTAGTTGAGGATATAAGATTTGTGGATATCGAGGGTTGTTCCATCAAAGTTGAATGGTGAGAGGTACGACCAGCGAGGCGGGTGGTGCAGTGTTGCCGTTAAAGTTGCCAATGCCTGGTCGTTTTTAGACAAGATCAATGCATCGTCCAAGAGACTTGATGTGATGAGAAGGTACTTGAATTTTTCCCAGAAATGGCTGGAGATGTTGTTGACTGACAAGTAGTGGTGGATATACTTGGAAAAGTTGGTGGTGGACGGTAAAAGCGGGTCAGCAAAGTGATGTTGATAGTACGTGAGAAAGTCTTGTGCTTGTTGTTGTTGATGTTGTTGTGGATCATCGTTGCGGAAGTAGCTCGGATTGGATAGGGTCGAGGACGATGTCTCCTCGATTCCCCAGTCACTAACCGCCACTCCTTGTTTGGAGAGGTAGTTAGAGAGTGGATTGAACATCGCTAGAGTAGAACATGTAATTGTGGAAAAGATTTGTGTACCCGCGCGCGCGCTATCTGAAGCCGAGGAACAATGATGATCAGATGCTGGTGCTAACGCACGCTTCATCAAATCGCACTTTTTTTATGGGCAGGAAGCGTCTTTTCAGCAGCAGTTCCATTTTAGGTAACCGAGACGGGAGTGGTTTTCCAAAAGAGGCAATCGGTACCGTTCCTCGAGCTACTACTGGGCAAATTATTGGCATGTATTAACTCTATTCTACATCAGTTGAATCCCGATTGGGGAATCAGACTCAACCAGTCGCTTTCCATATACGGAACATCCATCGGCTCTTTTTCCTCAATCATCTGCGGATCAAGGAACGTCAGGTCGATATTCGAGGAAAACAGCTGTAGATTCATGCTCTGGTTGCTGCTGGGCGGCGGCACGGGCCCGTTCGGTGGCCGTGCGGCCTGTGGTTGTTGCTGTGGCGGAGCTCCATTACTGTTTTGTTGCTGAAGAAACTTCATCTGTTTCTGCTGCATCTGGTACTGCAACTGCGCCTGAGTATCAAACTCTTTATCATCATGTGGCTGCTGGTGCTGCTGGTGCTGTTGTTGCTGTTGGTGTTGTTGGTGCATGTTTTGGTACATTATCTGCTGATTAGGAGGCATTGACGGCGAACCGTGGGTGAAAACAGGCAGTCCTTGAGGCTGGCCCTGGGGCAGGCCCTGGGGTTGTCCTTGCTGCTGTTGCTGCTTCATCAAAAAGTGTTTTCTTTGTAGATTGTTTTGGTTTTCCATTCGTAAGAGATTGATCTGGTAATCATTAATCGCATCGTTGTTGGTCCGTTGCTGGAGTTGTGGCTCAATATGTGGCTGGAGCAGCAGCTGTTGTTGTTGCAGTTGCTGTTGTTGTTGCAGTTGCTGTTGTTGTTGCTGCTGCTGTTGTGGGTTGATAAGGAGCGGTGACTGGAGCTGCGTTCTGTTTCCGTCCTGTTGGTGTTGCAATAACTGCGCCTGCGCCTGCTGTTGCTGGTGCTGGAGCTTCATCTGCTGGAGACGAAGCTGTTGCTGGTACTGGTTCAAGTTAGCCTTGGCCTTGTCGTCCTGGACGGTCTGTGGCGGTGGCATGGCCGTGTTGTTGGCTGCCGGTGTTGCTGAATTAGGCACCACGAATCCTGGTGGTCTTCTCTGCTGCTGCTGCTGCTGCTGCTGCTGTTGTTGTTGCTGAATGTAGAGCTGTTGTTGGCGAGGTGTCATTCCTGGGATCTGTTGCTGGAACTGTTGTTGTTGGAACGACGGCTGGAACGCCGTCACTGGTGCCGGGCCTATACTTGGTGTCGAGTCGCCACGTAACAAGACCTGGTTCAACAGAGGGCTGATTACAGACTGAGCTGCCCAGAGCTTGGCCCACCAGTCCAATAAGAACGTTTCGGGCGCGTCCATCAACATCTCGGGCTCCGGCGGCATGTCGCTGGACTTGGTGCTGTGTGGAACGTTGCCTGCTTCTGCAAGGAGTGCTTTGGCAGACTCGTGGTGGCCGTTCTGTTTGAGGTAGTTGTAGAGATGTGCAAGAAGGAGCTCGTGTGGGTCCTTTGCAAGCACGTCCGACACCACGTTGGGAGGAACGTCCATAATAAGGTGAGTAAGTAAAGATTGTTGATGATTTTTCGCGCAAAAAATACATTGGTTTTTATATACTTTTATGAGCCAGAAAGTATCCAAACGGGCCCTGCACATCGCCAGGATTGAATGTAGGTCGCACGAACCTGATTGGATACTCAGCATGGTCAAACACCGGCACCATTTGGTGTGTTTCAAGGTCATATTCGTAGTAGATCCCGTGTACCATCAAGCTTTCGAGGGACCCAAAGATCTTCAGCAAGTACTCGACAATCGGGTTGAGCTGGTGCATGATATATGTGGTGCACAAGTTATCGATACTGGCAGGATCGGTGCATTCGGGATCCGTATCGATCGCACACTTGCACTGCGACGAATCAGCACCAGCACCATGAAACATATGATGGAGTGTATGTGGCTGGCCCTTATAGATGGGATACCGACTATACTTGTACGCATGGTCCTTGATGGGGATACACACTTCACGGTCCATCTGGAGCTTGCCCAAGATATGACCAAACACGTTGTAGTACGTGGCTTCGAGATCATCGTCGTCAATGGGATGGAACTCGTCTCGTACCTTCTCCAATAACAACTGACACGAGTCACACTGACATGTATGCAAGAGCAGCTCGTAGAAGTCGGGTTTATAGTACACGAACGAGGTCAAGAAATCAGGAAGTTGAAGGATCCGTAAACTGGACACAAGCTGCTGGTTCGACAGCGCAAAGAGCCCAAGAAAGAACGCTTCCATAAGCCGTTCGTTCAACTTGTTAAGGAACAGAGTCTCCATCCGCATCGTACTATCAAACATCTTGAATCCGGGAGTCGAAAGATCAATGGTAAGCCGTGATAGACACGCCAACGTCTTGATAAAGCCTCCAAGCGGCGAAAGGATATTCTCCAAGATCTGATGCGGCCGTAACCATTCCATATTGGGAAACGTTTCGACCTCGAAGTTCCGGAGTTGGGGAAGTCCGCTGTGCTTGGTTGAATACACGGAAAAGTCTCGAAAAAACTGGTCAAAACATACACATCCGTTACGGCGATGTTCCACACAATCAAGCTTCAAGTAGAGATGGCTCAAGCGTGAAAGATCGATCTTGGACTCAATCACATTAAAGTCAAGCTGTTTGTTCAACCTGTTTAAGAACTCATGGAACACCTGCGATCGATACTCAACAAATACCTCGTCGTCCTCCGGAGAAAACACTTCTTTGTGACGATGAAACACTGTAAGACCACAGAGCCCGAGCTTCGTCTCGTTCCAGAGCCGAATTCGCCGCAACACCTCCAACCCCAACTGGTTATTGGTGCTACATGTAAGTGTAAAGAGCGAATTGAACACATGTGAAGCATCAAGATCAAACAACGGACCCAGGACTTGAAACTCCGACTCGTTAAGCATAAGAAACAAGTTCGTGAGCGCCTGAGGAACTTGTGGTACAACCAAGTCCGCTGACTTGGTGACAAATAACTTGAAGATCTTGTGACGAACATTGGGTTTCTGTAAAAAGTCCGTGAGTCGAACGATCCCTGAATAAAAGTCAAGGAACGTGATGTGCAAGAAACTCAACTCATGAGCATATGTGCCAAAGAACTCGACGAGATCCGCCTGTAACCGGTGCATCTGCGCCGGCTGCGATCCATCACACTTGTCAAATACAAAGAACTTGACCCGCTGTACGTGTTCAGGATGTGTCTTCATCACACCAATGAACTTGTGCAAGCTCTCAAGCGTCAAGATCATCGTGCTGTCCATGTGCCGGTAGCCATTGTCGTGGATATACGCACCAGCCTGGCGTCGGTACCGTACCGGGAACTCGGCATTGAGTTCCACTGCCACTCGTCGGTAGAGCCGCTCCACCGCCAATTCGTACAACTGGGCACACGTCTGTGCCACAGCAACCACATCGTACTGATCAACATGCTCAAGCACGCTCCGGAGCACACTCGTAGGAAGCTCAAGTAAGTGCATGGGTCCCGTTAATTAAATTTCCTGGGGTGCCTTATATTATCCCAATACGGTAATCCGCGCGCAAATCCACACAATAAGAAATAAAAAGATGAACGTATACTTCATAACTACAACTTGGTCCCTAAATTAACATGCACCGCCTTGGCTTGAGTGTACGTCGTTAAACCGTACTCACCCAACTCTCTACCAACTCCACTCATCTTCACACCGCCAAATGGAATGTGCACGTCCGAATCGTTCGACGAATTGATCCAGATCTGCCCCGATTCGATATCCGCTGCCATCTGATGGGCCACCGTGACATCCAGGGTAAAGATCGACGCACCTAAACCGTACTCTGTATTGTTGGCCAACGCAATCGCCTCGTCGTCCGTAGAAAACTTACCCACAGCAACAACAGGCCCAAAAATCTCTTCCTTAACAATCTTCATCTCCGATGTCACATCAGCAAAAATAGTTGGCTGGATAAAGAACCCCTTCGATAAGTCGCCTGAAGTGTTCTTGTCTCCGCCTAACACCAACTTGGCGCCTTCTTGCTTACCGCTCTCAATGTACGAAAGCACCTTGTCGCGCTGCAACTCCGACACTTGTGGACCGACAACCGCTTCAGACTCAAACATGTGGCCCTGACTATACTCTTCACGCACATGCGCCGCCAATTGTGCAACAAACTTATCGTAAATCAGCTCGTGGGCATAGATTCTTGATGTGGCAGTACAGATCTGGCCCTGGTTCGACATGATCCCAATGGCTGCCCACTTGACCGCCTGGTCCAAGTCGGCATCGGCCCGGACAATAAGCGGCGACTTACCCCCGCATTCCAACGTCACGGCCTTCAAGTTCAGTGCTGCAAGCTTCTGAACTAATTTACCAGTAAAGGTGGATCCAGTAAACGCAATCTTATCAACGTCCATGTGTTCAGCAAGCGCAGCACCAGCCTTGGCTCCGTATCCAGAAAGAATGTTAACCACACCAGGAGGGAATCCTGCTTCCTTAAAGTACTGGACAAGGACAAGGAGCGACAATGGAGTGATTTCCGATGTTTTCAATACCACCACATTCCCGGCAGCCAACGCGGGGGCCAATTTCCAGGCGGCCATCAAGATGGGGTAGTTCCAGGGGATGATCTGGCCGCAGACCCCGTATGGTTCATGGATGGTGTAGGCAAACTTGGCTGGGTCGTTCTGGATCACTTTACCCTGGACCTTATCGGCCCATGCGGCGTAGTATCTAAAGACATTGACGGTTTCGGCCACGTCACCTGCTGCGTTCTTATCTCTTGTCTTTCCTGAGTCCCATGCCTCGATGGAACTGATCAATTCGATGTTTTGTTCGAGCAAGTCGGCAAACTTGTACAACAATTGGCCTCTCTTGGTACCCGTGACTTTTTTCCAGGACTTGAAGGCGGTTCTGGCTGCCTTTACTGCGATATCGACGTCTTCCTTTTCGGCAGCATATACGGCACCATTGACTTCACCGGTAGCGGGATTGATGGATTCCAACGTGTTGCCAGCAACCGAACGTACAAACTCGTTGTTGATGAACAAACCCGTGGGTTGCTGGAAGGACTTGCCGTCTGGCAATGTGACTGTGTATTCTAACGGAAGTGACATGGAAAAAGGTGAAGGAAAATGAAGATTTTGGCAGCGAAATGTGGGCTTTATATACCCCCGCCAGAAAAGGCGTCCCACATCGAGGATGATTAGCCGCTACCGCGCGTTCACCCTGCGCGATAAGATTGTGGTAAAAGAGACAGCAACAAGAAATGAAATGATTGGATGAGAAATCAATGTCAATCTTATAAGTGATACTTGGATTATGACTGTGTCAGTGGTAACTATAGCTAACAGCTATAGCTATAGCTATTAGCTGTAGCTGTAGTTGTACTGTTAATGGTGGTGGTGGTGGTTCCGCGCGCCCAAAAGAGGCAACATTTTGCGTTCCACAATTCTTCGTTCTCGAATCTTATCACCCCGCAAAAAATGCCAGTCCGATTACTAATTACACCATGCTGTTTACCGACCGGCCTGCGCTGCGTGAGTTTCGCAGCGATACTTTCACCACGCCACTGGCCGCAATGTTCGAGGCCGTAGCCTCAGCTTCAGTGGGTGACGCCGTGTACAACGAAGATTCGTCCACAGACCATCTTGAACGTAAGGTAGCTGCCTTATGTGGCAAGGCAGCCGGCCTTTACTGTGTCAGTGGCACGCTTCTGAACCAGATTGCGATCCGGAGCCATCTTTTCCAGCCTCCACACGCCGTACTTTGTGATCATCGCGCACATGTATTTGTTAATGAGGCTGGAGGCCTCGCTACCCTTTCTCAGGCCATGGTCCATCCTGTCAAGCCGAAAAATGGCCGTTACTTGTCGTTGGAAGACGATATCTTGCCGCATTTTGTGCCTGATGACGGTGAGATCCATGGCGCACCCACAAAAGTCATTTCGTTGGAAAATACGTTGCACGGAATGGTGTTTCCGTTAAATGAGATCAAGAAGATTGCTGTGTTTTGTCGTGCCAATAAGATCCGGCTCCATTTGGACGGAGCGCGGCTCTGGAACGCTCTGGTCGCTACCGATGTCTCGCTTGCGGAATATGGCGAATATTTCGACTCGATATCGCTCTGCTTATCAAAACTGTTGGGTGCCCCGATCGGTTCGGTTTTGGTGGGTGAGTCTGAGTTTATTGCCAAAGCAAACCATTTCAAGAAACAGAACGGCGGGGGGATCCGTCAGAGTGGAATGCTTGCGGTGATGGCCGAAGTTGCCGTGGATGAAAACTGGCCCAAATTGGCCCAGACCCACGCATGGGCACGCGAAGTGGGCGAGTTTCTCGTATCCAACAATATCAAGTTGACCCATCCAGTAGAAACTAACTTTGTTTTTGTTGATTTGAAGGCGAATCAGATGAATCCGGCCACCTTGATTGATTTGGCTGCGAAAAATGGAATTAAGGTCGATGGTTCGGGCCGTTTGGCGTTCCATTTCCAGCTTGAACGTCAAAGTATTGATGTTCTAAAAGACGTGATGTTCCAAACATATAATCATGCGTTGGACCAACCATACAATGGAGAAATTAAACAATATTAATAATAATATATAAATATATAAATATATGAAGAAAAATGTATCAAAAGAGTCAACAAAAATATTGAGATGATCACGGTTTTTTTGACGGAAATCACCGTGGAAGAAGAAACAGAGCTTGTGGATGATTTTGTGTATGAACAGTCGCTTCGATTATTGGACGACTTGCGCGACCAGCAACGGGTGCTGCGGATCAAGGATCCATCACAGCGAATCAAACTGCTTGTCACCAAACTCTTTACTCGGTTCGTGCTCAACTACGTGAAGCATTGTGTTGAAGGTGGCCCGTTTGTGCCATGGACAAAAGTGGCATTGCTGTACAATCAATGGGGTAAACCCAATCTTTATGTGAATGATGGTGAGATACTTCAATTCAGCAGTTCAAGTTCAAACCGGGTGCTTGCTGTAGCTGTTGAACGGTCAGATCAAAACGGGACCATTGGCATCGACTTATCGCACAGTAAACAACGTGTATCGTCAACCACGTTCATGGATGAGTTTGCTCCAATCTTTTCTGGAGATGAACGCCGACAAATGGCCCTGTTTCCTTCGTCATACGCATATTTTGCCTTTAATCACTTGTGGACGCTCAAGGAAGCATTTACCAAGTACTTGGGCACGGGCTTGAACGTGGACTTGGCGCTGTTTCTGTTTGATCTCGAGCCAGGAATGAACCAGAACGAAAACGAATGGTTTACCAGTACAGTTGATACGTCAAACTACGGTGATGTTTGTCTCCAGTGTCGTTCGTGTGTTTGTAAGCAAGCAAACATCGACGATGATGAGCTTCCAGTCATTCTTTCGGTCATCAACGAGAATCTACAGCCGATCCAAATAGTGAAGCTTGAATTGAACAAGATTTTAAAGGGAGAATACAGAAATCTAGACGTAGATCTAGAGCAAGTATGAGCCAAGAGCCACGGCAACGGCAGAAAGACCGTAGCCAACGATTGGTTGTCCGCCAGACGACCGTGACGAACCAGAACTCGAGGCTCTGGCACTGGAACTGGCATCCAACGAACCGGAATTGCCAGAAGCTCTGGCAGAACCAGAAGCAGCAGCAGAACCAGAAGCACCGCCAGAACGAGCAGAACCAGAAGCAGCAGCAGAACCAGAAGCACCGCCAGAACGAGCAGAACCAGAAGCAGCAGCAGAACCAGAAGCACCGCCAGAACGAGCAGAACCAGAAGCAGCAGCAGATCCAGACGCAGCAGCAGATCCAGACGCAGAACCAGAAGCACCACCAGACGCAGCAGCTGCTCTAGAGGCACCAGAAGCCGAACCAGAACCAGAGCCAGAAGCAGCAGCAGCAGAACCAGAAGGACGAGAAGCACTACCGGAAGCACTACCGGAAGCACCACCAGTAACAGCAGCAGAACCAGAAGCGCCAGCACCAGAAGCAGCACCTGTTTGTTGAGCAGCAGCACCACTCTGTTGACGAGTTTGTTGACCTTGTTGAGTCTGTTGACCTTGTTGAGTCTGTTGACCTTGTTGAGTCTGTTGACCTTGTTGAGTCTGTTGACCTTGTTGAGTCTGTTGACCTTGGCCCTGTTGGCCTTGTTGGCCCTCAGTTTGTTGAGCAGCGCTAGGAGCTGAGTCCGAGCCTGCTCTCTTTACAGCCTGGGCATTGATGGCACCAGCAACAGATAAAAGTAAGGTTATGTTGGAGATCTTCATTGTGGATAAAGAACTGAAAAGTCCAAGTGCCAGTATTTATATTCGGGTCCACAGCCTACCCCAGCGTTGGGAGCATCGGCTGTGGCTATACAAAACTACGCTGAAACCGCTCTCTTGGGTCTAGAGCTGGCATTGTCGACGGTACTGCCACGCACCATGAGCACTGGCGGGGTTCATACGGTACATTCAGAGGCGTGACAGACGAGGTGGCTATTGTATTGTGAGCACGGGCCGTTCCCCGGCCGCTGTCCGACGCCCGATTCGGACTCGGTACCTTACATATGACGTGTGACGTTCCTGACACTGACACAAACTGATGCAGTTCCTTACATTCTGATGTAGTTCTTTACATTGTGATGCAATCTGACGCAATTGTAAAGTATAACCATTGATGAGCGAGTGAGTGCGTCACTCACTCACTCACTCACAAGCAAAGCGAATGCTCTGTAGAAAAAATAGATGCTTCCCATTGACAAACACGCCAAATACTTCAAGCTCTGCCTCGTGGCTCTTCCCAGCAAGCTCCAGAGCGAGGACCTGAACCAGTTGGCACTCGTATACTTTTGTTTACAGGGCCTTGCGCTTCTTCAACGACTTGACTGGACCGACGATGAGCGCACGTTCCACATCACCAACATCTACACCAATTACTTGGTGGATACTGGAGAGACGTACGGGTTTCGGGCCACGGCAGCATTTCGTCACGCAGGAGCGTACGATGTACCCAACTTACTGGCCACGTTCTTTGCTCTTGCCAACTTACTTGCTCTCAAAGCCGATTACTCAACCACGTTGGATCGCCACAGAATCATGGCCTTTGTCCAGCGCTGCCAGATCACCAGTGGTGCTGATTGGGGCTCGTTTGTACCGACAGTGTCGCTGTTTTCGGGCCTCGAACAGCACGGTGAAACAGACTTGCGGCTCTGCTACATCGCCATGTGTATCCGCCGCATGGTTCGCTACGATACGCTTCCTGAACCCGAACGGATCCACGATATCGATCTTGCGGCCCTTGAATCGTTTGTGGTGTCTCGTATCAACTACAACGGCGGTATGAGCTCGCGTCGCTGCGACGAGAGCCACTTGGGCCTCACGTTCTGTGGCGTCGCGTGTCTCGCGCTTTTGGGCCATGCTTTTGACTCCGATTCTCAACTTGTTCGATGGTTGGTTCATCGCCAGGTTCATTACCCGCACCCCTTGTATCCGGAAGAGTACGAATACCACGACGAAAACGACGTGGGTGCCTTCAATGGCCGCGAGAACAAGCTTGGCGATACGTGCTACTCGTGGTGGTGCAGTGCCAGTCTCGCTATCTTGGGCCACCAACAATTGATCCACACCGCTGCTGCCCAACAGTACTTGCTCGAGGGGACACAGAACGTGTTGATGGGCGGATTCAGTAAGGACGGTGAGGCACGACCCGATCCGTTCCATCTGTTTCTTGCTCTCGCAGCATTGTCGTTGTCAGGCACCGCTCCCGAACTCGACGCGGTGGATCCGATTTTGGTGGTGGCTAGTCAACTGGCCCGGTTTTTGGAAAGCTTATATTGAAACATTACTTGGCTACAACTATCGCATGGGTGGCCATGGGCTTCAACAATAACTTTTCAGAAGCACTGGTCTGGAGGATATGTTCGATATCACGCTGAAACTGCGCCTGTTCGCTCTCGTTCAAGCTGGTGATGAACGACCGGGTCTTCCAGTACTTGTAGACATCGTCGGCAGGCATGGGCTTGTCGTACAACAAAAACAACTCGTCACGGATCGTGGACATGTACTGTGATGTCTCCAAACTATGGCGCCACTCGCCAGACCGGTACTGTGGCACCTTGGCATCAAACGGGTACCCGCATTCACACACCTTTTTCGACCACGGCTCGTACGCAAAGTACTGTTCAAATAGTTGCCGTGGCGCCTGCGTCCAGTCCAACCGGTCAAAGTACGTACTTCCACCGTCAATATACATTGCCTGCGCAGTTTCCTGAGCAATTGTGGGATAATCAAAGTTCCAGATCAACCCCAATGTTCCTGAAGGTTTCAACACGCGGCGGATCTCCTTCAAACTCTCTTCGTCCGCAAACCAATGGAACCCCTGTGCCACAATCAACGTATCCACGGACTCATCGGCCGCCGGAAGCAGGTACGACAGCTCGTTGTATACCTGGGTGAGCTGGGGAAAGTTTTGGCGAAACGTCTCCAACATCCCCTGCGACGGATCGACCACAACCAAGTGGTCCGAGTCCCAGCCGTTGGCCACAAGGCTCTTGGTGAACTTACCGGTACCCGCAGCCAACTCCAACACCGTTTTGTCGGTATGGAACTTGTACGAGTCGCCGTGTTTATTGGCAACCCCTAGAGCAGCAAGGAACGGATCCACGATCTGTTTGCCGAACGAGGGACGGAACGTATCGTAGTCCTGATGATTAAGGTTGAACGAGCCAACAGCAGCCATGTTGACCGTTTTGGCAAGCGTACGGATAGTGGAAACAAGTTTAGACATTTGTGGGGTAGTTAAAAAGTGAATCATCCTGAAAAATCGGAAAAAAAGAATCGCTACAAACACCTGCGTAATCGATAATTATGATGTTCATTAACACCTATCATCTGTAGAAACAGCAGTAACATGACTCTGTGTCTGTGTCTGTCTTCTTCTCTGTCTTCTTCTCTGTCTTCTTCTCTGTCTGGGTCTTTAGGTGTGATCTCGAAATCTTTTGTCGCATTATTCACCACTTCTTATGTCCACCGACCGTGCCAGTTCAGCTGTGCACCTTGTGGCCGGCGGAGTGGCTGGCCTTGTGTCAGCCATTACGCTCCAGCCGCTCGACCTCCTTAAAACACGGCTCCAGCAGCAACAGAGCACTGCCGGTGCCGAGATCCGCACCTCCATCGCCAAAGAACTACGCAAACTAACGCAAATCAAAGACTTGTGGCGGGGCGTGTTGCCGTCGACGCTCCGTACATCGATGGGAGCAGGGCTTTACTTTACTATTTTGTCCAAGACACGTGGCATCGTTGCCCAATTCAACCAGCAGCAACAGCAGCTGCTGGTGGCATCGACGCTGGTGTTACCGAAACTTACTCCGCTCCAGAACTTGAGCACGGGATTCGTGGTGCGGGCAGTGGTGGGACTTATCACCATGCCCATCACCGTGGTCAAGACCCAGTACGAGTCGAATATCTACAACTATAACTCGCTCTACGATAGTATCGAGGGTATTTATCGGCCGGTAGGAACCAGTGCCGGTTCGATGCGTCATTTCTTTAAGGGTTCGGTAGCGACGCTTGCGCGTGACTGTCCGTACGCCGGGCTCTATGTCTTGTTCTACGAATCGTTCAAGAACGACGTGGTGCCTGCCGTAGCCGTGGCCGTGGGTTCGCCCATTGGACCCGAGTACTATGCGCTGGCCATCAACTCGTCATCGGCAGTTTTGGCCGCGTCCGTCGCTACTACCATCACCGCTCCGTTCGATGCCATCAAGACTCGGCTCCAACTCACGCGCGAAACGTCCATCGCAGCAACAACCCGAGTTTTGCTTGCAGAACCCGGCGGAGCCCGTAACTTGTTCCGTGGCTTATCCCTCCGTCTCAGCAGAAAGGGCATGAGCGCAGGCATCAGCTGGTGTATCTACGAGGAATTGATCAAGTCGGATATCACCTCTCTAATCTGGAAGTAAAAAAGAACAAAAAAAACCCTACCTAAAATCCTGTATATAGCTCGGCCACTGATAAAACGTCGTTGGAGTCTCCGCATTTTTCATCTTGCCTCGGAACCAATAGCTGTAATGAACGAAGAGCTTGTGGCGAGCGCCGTATCGTTTCTTCGTGATCCTAACGTCGCTGGAGCTGCGTTGGCAAAGAAAATCGAGTTTTTGGAATCAAAGGGACTCAATCAGGAAGAAATTGAGGAAGCGTTGAAGAGGGTGAATGAACCAGCACCAACAGCACCAACAGCGTTAGCTGGTGGTGCTGGTGCTGGTACTGGTACTGGTAAATCTGCTGCATCACCACCACCAACAGCGTTAGCTGGTGGTGGTGGTGGTGGTGGTTATCTCCCTCCCATAGATTACTACAATGCTCCACCATCACCCCAAAGATCGTGGAAAGATTACTTTATCATGGCTACTGCTACTGCTGGAGTTACATACGGGTTATACCAGGTTGTAACGCGGTACTTGATCCCCAGCATCGTGCCACCATCACAAGCAGCGATTGATCAAGATAAAGAAAAGATTGATGAAGAGTTTATTAAAATCGATAAGATCTTGGAGCAGATGAGTGAGGACCAGACACAGATCAAGGACGACAACGAGGCAAAACTTCGTGAGATCGATGTTGTGATCAATAACGTGAACGATTTCTTGGCCAAATACAATAAAGATAAGTTAAAGTTTGATGATGATTTACGGTTGATGAAGTTGGAGGTGGATAATTTGAGTAACAGTGTGGAGAAGAACATTGCGTTAACGCGCGAGAACATCACGGACGAGTTACAGGAGATCACTGAAGAGTTGCAGTCGCTCAAGCAGTTGCTTAAGGCCCGGTCTCCCAGTAGTGGAGCTGCTGAACGGAAGATTGCGCCGGTTTCGTCCATTCCATCAGCATCAGAGATCTTGAGACGAGCAAAGGAAACAGCTGAGGCTGGTACTGCTGGTACTACTGGTACTACTACTACTACTGGTGGTGCTACTACTACTACTACTACTACTACTAATGGTGGTGCTGCTACTACACCAGCAGTAGCACCAGCTGACGCTGGTGCTTCTGGCGGTTCTACTGTACCAGTTGATGGATTGCCGGTTCCAGGAGGAATTCCTGCGTGGCAATTAAAACATAAGGAAGAAGAAGAAAGAAACGAACAGGATGTGGTTGAGAAAACAATCTCAAAGGTAGGTGTTCCAAGCTGGCAGTTAAACAGCACGTAAAGCGTAATAAACAAGAAATAAACAAGAACGTTGAAATAAATAGTAGTTTTAGATGCGTAACAGAACAAATATTCTCGCATCAATTTTTGCCGAAAAATTTCGTCGGAACTTGGGCTTCATCATCAACACTTTCTTCCTTTGTTTGTCTGATTTTTGTTCGTTTGCATCTTTTCATGAGTAATGGTCCAAAATGCTGAGACTTTTCCCAAGAGACCACTCGATGCCGTGCCGTTTGGCCTCCAGCTCGACTTGCTCGACACCTCCATAGCACGCGCGCCCAAGTCGCACCACCAACAGCACGGCCACAACAATAATAAGTACTACCATTCACAGAGCCAACAGAACAAGTATGCGTTGGCAGCAGTGGCAGCAGCAGCAGCAGTGCAACACCAACAACAACAGACGTACTTGTTACAGAAACAGCAACAACAACAACAACAGCAACAACAACAACAACAACAAAAGAAGTACAGAGCAACTTCTACCCAGAACCAACCACCACCACCACTTCCTACTCTCAGCAACACCATGTTTGATGACCGGACGATGAAACCAGACTTTTCATCAAACTATCTCATGTTCAACGACCTGGCAACATCGCTCTCGCCCAAACTCAGCGTGGCTCCGGGTACGGGCCTGAAACAAACCACCCCCATCCACTCCAAGATCTTGGACTCCATCCATTCCGATACCATCAACTCGCCTATCTTGTTGCCTCCACTGGGCTCTGTTTCGTCCAATAGCCTGCCTCCAAACCTCTTTTTATCTACATCAGGCTCCTCGTCGTCCACCTCGGCCCCTCCACTCCAGGTGCCACTCTCGGCCTCGCTCCTTGCGTCCTCCTCCACCAACTGGAGCACGACATCAACTCAACCAGTAGCGTCGTCGTCCATCTGGAGCAACCCCAAGAGTCCTGTCACCTCCATCAACATCTGGTAACTTTTGACATCTACACATTATTTACTTTTGCGTTTGGTTACGGTCCTTTTAGTTTTGTTTGTACAGTATTCTCTTTGTTCCGTGTATTTATCGGTGTGGTTGTTTTTTTTAGTGAATTTTCGCAAACCTTTTTAATCTTTATACTGTAAGATGGAGATCTCTCTTCTGGCATTGGTAAAGAAAGCAGCACGCCAACGCGTGTCTCATAAACAGTTTTCTTTGCTTGTTGATCGTCTTGAATCAAAGTATCCCGTTTCGGACCCAGAATATACCGCCTGTTTGCTCGAAACATCATCTTCGCGGCCCACATCTTATCTCCTCGTGTTGGCATCAACATTGGTATTCACTTCACACCTCCACTGTTCCCGTTTCTGGCGATGTCTTCCACTGACACCCGTTGAAACCCAATCGCTTTTTCTTGCTCAGTTGGCCCGGATCTTACCCAGATCCAAACCTGACCACGACCTCGTCCGTGAATTCACCACTCAATTCAAACTGTTTGTTGCCGCCCACCGCCACCACCAACGTGGTCTTGCGGTCCAGATCGTGTTGTTGACCATTGCATTGGCTAATATTAAGATAAACCCACCTCAAATCGCCGATTTCATCGTCCAACAACTCTCGTCCCTCAAACGCCTGGGTCAACACCAATTGCTCCAGTTCTTATACGAACGAACCCGTCTGCTGCTCTCCACAGCCCAAATCGATCTCTTGAACCACGATAATGTCATTTCTCACGAACCTACATCTTCCCTACATTCAACAGAACAACCGGTTTCATCCAAAGAATTGGCCGTATCTTCCATTCACAACGCTTTGCGGCCAGACGCTTTGCTCCCACAAAACTTACAGTTCTACACCAACTCAAAGAAATACTTTTGGTTTGCCAGACTCATGCGCAGCTGGAAATTCAATGATCTGGCCTTGTTGGACAACTTCATCGCCAACTTCATCCACGGCTCAGACCCCAGTGGCAATTCCAAGTCAAAGAACTCGTTTGTGATAGCATCAGAGTTCATCTCGGCCGTATTTAACGGATTCGGCATCGCCATCTCTTCAAATGAACCCTGTTTTGTTCTTTTCAACTGGAAAAACTTTATCGTATCCAAAGTCCCGGTGATTTTAGCATCCGTCAAGTTTTCTTCAACAAACAACGAGGAATCACTCGAAGCAGCAGCATTGGCCGCCTTCAATTCTCTCCCTGAATCCATCTCCAAAACTTTGGCCAATATCCACATCGGATCCACCTCTACTTATGATTTAAGACAAGTGTTCATTAAAGGATGTATATTCAACTCCATCTTGACCCCACAATCGTTCCAGAAATTTTTCCCCATGGAATCAAAAGTAAACCAACAAGTTATCACCAACGAATTGGCTCAGCATAACCTGGACTTGAACCTAAAACAGAAATTCAACGAAAAGTTGATGTTTATCAACCTCGAATTTTCCTCATTGGAAGAATCGGGACTTCTTGAATTCATCAATGCATTGCCACCGGTGATTTCTTTTCTGTACAAAAAACAGTTGGAATTAAGTAACATTGTCCTCAAAATGATGGATGACTTGATCAAATCAAAGGACTTTGAAAAGTTGAACCGTTTGTTACTTTCAATATTTAACAATATCCAAATAATCAACTTTTTGGCGTTTGACAAGGGTCCATATCTTCTACTTGATAAATTGATTGATTACATCGACAAGGAGAAATTCAATATTGACGACGACGAAAATTTCCAGGACCAATACTCAGATTTTGGAGTCGCTTTGTTGGGACTACTACTCTTGGTAAAGATGTTCAGGATTGATTTCTCCAAGATCCAGTTGAAAAACTCATACTTTATCTCTTATGCTAATGATTTCTTTTATCGGTTATGTGACAATTTAACCAACCAGAGCCCAACAATCGAAGATGCAGAGAGCACTACAGTAACTACAAACTACAACAGTTTGATGAGCGATTGGATAAATGCCTTATTTGATGACTCGAATGATGGATTGTCTGATGATTTGATCAAGTCAGTGAAAATCAAGCAGATTTACAAACTCATCCCCATCATATTTCAACAAGGAATAGTTGCCTCAAAGTCTGGAACAATAAGTATTCCTATTCTCATCAACGGAATCGATTATTTGTCACAAACATTCTTGATTCCTTGCACAGTTAGTATTATAAACTGGATTATTCGAGAGATCCGCATTCAAAAGGCTACACCCGACAGCGTTCTTGTCAGATCATTGTATGAAATTATGAAGTCGTGTGGTGTAATAAACCAAGATGGCAATTCAAACTCGCAGGAAATCCCTTCGCTTATTTTCAACATTGTGCTTAATATCACAGGAAGCGATATCGTTTCGACCTTTAAACAGTACAAGGATTGGGAACTGTTGGAGTATGTTAATGATATTGTCAAGGGAGTCGAACGTAAAGTAGACATTTCATCCCTTGAAAAATCAAAGGAACCAGTGAAAAAGAATGCCAACATTAAAGTGCTTATCAAGCAGACACTTTTGCACGGCTTGATGAATGAAGAGGACGATTCAAGCACGATGAATTATGGAGTTATACTTAAATTTTTGACTGAGAATCAAGAAGAGGCATTGAAGAGCATTGTTGAAGATACGTTGGAGATCCAGAAAAACCATAATGAAGAAACAAAGATCTATGTTGATCTTGTCTCGTACATCATTATTCTTAATTCCATTGAGAATGCCGAAGACAAGCAATATTGGTTCAAGACATTATTATCAAATCCCACCCAACCGAGCAAATCGACTCCTGGAAAGACTGTGGGAATGGAACAAACAAGTTTCAGCCTTACAATAGACTCACATTACGCTAGTATTTTTAATGATGAGGATGATGTGTCATCGGAACCTAAACCCGAAGATGAATTCATGATTGATGATGATGATCTTTTCAGTGAAAGACCAAAAGCTCCTATTTCGACAAGTAAGAAACTTCAAACTTTACGCAAACTAGCAGGTCAAGCAGATGTATTTTTGCGTACGTTTGAACAGAGAAGGTTTAAGGAATACAATCAGGATCCCACGTCTGCAAATTCCCGAGCCCTTCGACTATTGACAGAAAACATAGTTGACGAATTAAATTCATTATTCGTCTAAAAAAAACGGCTGCAAAAATGTATTTTATATTTCAAGATCATTTTAGAATATTAAACATATAATTAACTAACTGAAAGTTTACTGACGTCTAGCACCACTTTTTCTCTTTTGGACATATTCCATGGTATCAAAGAAACTCTTCTTGTAGAATCTTTCTTGAGTGGTTCTGTCAACCACTTGAAGACCAAATTGTTGTTCGTAATCACCAAATTCCCAGTTATCGGCGAATGACCAAGCAAACGCACCGATAACAGGAACATTATCTTCGTGAATTGCCTTTAATGTTGCATCCAAGAATGATTGGTAGTAAATGGATCTAGATTGATCATAGAGTTGATCACCTAATTCCTTTTCACGTTCTCTCCATTCAGGGAAACCAAATTCACCAATGACAATTGGAGTCTTCCATGTCTTCCAGATATAGTTCATGTATTCTCGGTGTTGCTTTGGAGTAATGTAGACAAAACTTTGAGAACGGTATCCTACCTTCCAGCCATCATCTCTCACTCCAGTAATGTTAACGCAGAATGGCCATGAAGGATTCGATGGGTTATTCTGACAAGCTTCAATACCTCCAATTGGTGGAGTGGTACTCAAGGCAGTGTATGGGTCAATACCAAAGAAATCACACGATCTGTTGAAAGCCTTCAAATCGTCCAGGGACATCAAGAATTCGTTGTTGGGGTCCACGGTACCGTTGTAACTGGTGAAGGTATCCTTCCAACTCTGGGGATAGTCTTCTCCCAAGAAAAGAGGGTTACCGAAAGAACCCAACATCATTTCGTTATATCTGTTTGCAGCCGCAACATCATCAGGATTGCTTGCATTTTTTGGAACAGAGAACCTGTCACTTAACTTAATACCAAACTTACCTGTACCCCCAATATCTTCATGGTAGAATTTATGAAGTTGAGCAGTAGCATTAATTACATTTTTGACCCCGATTGGGAAGGCTGCGAATGAGATAGGTTCATTGAAGCCAACAAACATAGGAACTCTGTCAGCAAAATGAGTCAAGATAATCTTCCCGTAGTTGACAAAAGATTCAACAAAGGTCTCGTTGATGTAACCACCGTTTTCTGAAAGTGGGTAACTTCTGTTGTGAGTCAATTGCAGTTCGGCGCTGGTAATTGGGAACTCCTTGGAAATAAATTGTAAAGGCGAATCAAAATGAGTTAATGTAATAACTGGCTTTATTCCATATTCCAAACAAGTGTTGACAACGTCATCGTAGTGGTCAAGTCCTAATTTATTGATAGGAGTACCTGGAAAGACAAAGGGAAGTATTCTTGTCCAAGGAATAGAGAACGAATAGTATTCAACACCCATTGCAGCAAGACGGGCGATATCCTGTTTGTAAAGGTAGTAGTTTTCGTTGGTAACCCAATTTTCAGGAAGAGCTTTACCCAAGACAACTTCTAAAATTGTAGGACTCTTTCCTTCGTCGGCAGCAGCACCCTCGATCTGACCTGCTGAACCAGCAACCCCGAAAATAAAGTCATCGGGGAACGATAATTCAGAATCGAAATGAAATGGATCTTTTGGTGGTCTGACAAGTTCCTCGGTGGGGATTGAAGTAGGTTCAACCGTTGTTGAATATATACCTGTTGTATAATTGTAGACAGATGCAGCCTTCCATAACTGTGTCCAAGAATAATTTCCGTATGGATCATCTTTATCGGTGGCAGTTGCATTTACTTTTGGGTTCCAGTTACCCCAGAGTCTGGTGGACAATTGAGTAGCAAATAAGTGAGTAAGCTCAGAATAAGGAGGAGCAAATGTTTCAGGTTTTCCTGTTGGTTTTGGTACTGGAGTTGCATATCTGGTTGATTCGGTTGCAAAAGTAAAATTTGTATCGCTAGAGGCCAATGCCAAACTAGCTAGTGAGGCAAGTAAAAGGTACTGCATTGCTGGGATTCAATATTGGGGTACCAATCCCATTTATATAGCACTTTTGGATGGATGGTCGGTTAATAGTGTGCCGACTTAGTATCCCCTGTAATGTAACGTACATGACCATATTACTACATTATTTTGTATCACCTAAACATTTTCCCATACAATTTTAAAAAAAAATATAGTTCGTATATGGCAGGACAATCATGATGTAACTTTCCACGTGGGATTGTCTGAGTTATCAGTTCCGGACTTTTGTTGCCTCCAAGTAACATGTTTCTATTGTAACCTCACATTTAATACACGTTGGGTGCAATATTTTTGTAGTACAATCTTATTTTTTATGTCAAACAAAAAATTAGAACGACTGTGGTTATACCAAGGGAAACCGATTCCCACAAACTAGAGACTTGATGTAAAGTTAAGGAGAGAGTTATAATCAAGATCTGTTCATTTTTACTGCCTCAATTTAAACGGGAGCAACTTCTCCGGTCTCATTAGGTTTCAATGTGACGGTGTCTGAAAATCGTGCAACTGGCAACCGGATGTTGCAAAAAAAATATAGATATGTATCTCATTACGTGCTAAGTTCATCTGGTTTTAACTTCTACCGATGAATACGGAATTTTCCGAGTAATTTACCGTATTTTATGTGACTTTGATCGCCTGTAGATGAAGCACAGAAGAGATTCTTATTTTGTCTTGTGCTTATATACTTCTAGGTTTCTACTCCTGTTAATAATTTTAGTGGTTTCCACGACAACACAATGGCTTGAATGAAGTGTAGATTACTGCACTTTTCATTTGTTACCTTGACAGAGAGATTTTTGTTGATAATTGCGATGAACTAAAACTTCTACGGGTGTGTCTGAGAAATTTTCTTGAGATTCATTAGATTTTCTGTGGCGTTCTGAATGATATATTTGATGAACATACTTTTTCTTAGAGACAAGTTTTGAATCAATTGCCAGGGTTAACTATGTGTGCAAAATATAATATAAGAACCGTCACCAGATGGAGCAAAGTATCAAGAGTCTAATGGTTTTTTCTTGTGTGGTGGACTAGCGGAGGTCGCGATTTCGCACCCGGTCAAAAATGGACAGGTGTCTCGTGGAAAGTCCGTGTAAGCCCGGGTCTGGTATAAAAAAAAAGTGAATTATTGGATATAACGAAGGCAAAGGATTGCAGGGGCTTATATGTAGACTAGTCCAGTATTTCCGGGAAGCATAGCAGCACTGTATTTGGAGAACAGGCTCTAGTTTTCAGGGGTTGTTGACCAATCATATTTCAGGAATTTGTCAAAAACGAGCACCAGAGAGAAAAAAAACCTGCTACTTTCTCCCCGGGAAATCAAAAAAAAATACCAACCAATACTTTTTCTCTTCTTTTCTTTTATTACCAAAACAAACATGTTTAGATCGGTTATTCGTGCCAAAACAATTGCTTCCTCTTTCAGAGGATTGGCCACCAGTGCTGCCCCAGAACAAAGAATCAAGAAGTTCCAAATCTATAGATGGAACCCTGATACCCCCGAGGTCGCACCATCAATGAAGACCTACGACGTCGACTTGAACAAGTGTGGTCCTATGGTCTTGGATGCTATTCTCAAGATTAAGAACGAACAAGATGCTACGTTGACTTTCAGAAGATCTTGTCGTGAAGGTATCTGTGGCTCTTGTGCCATGAACATTGGAGGTACCAACACCTTGGCTTGTTTGTGCAGAATAGATACTGACACCTCCAAGGATACCAAGATCTATCCTTTGCCACATATGTTTGTTGTCAGAGACTTGGTTCCTGACTTGACTCACTTTTACAAACAATACAAGTCTATCCAGCCATACTTGCAGAGAGACTCGCACCCTGCAGATGGCCGGGAAAACTTGCAGAGTATTGCAGACAGAGCCAAGTTGGATGGTCTCTACGAATGTATCTTGTGTGCCTGTTGTTCTACTTCTTGTCCATCCTACTGGTGGAACCAGCAACAATACTTGGGTCCTGCTGTGTTGATGCAGGCCTACAGGTGGTTGATTGACTCCAGAGACGAGGCTTCCAAGATCAGAAAGGAAATGTTACAAAACTCCATGTCTGTTTACAGATGCCACACTATCATGAACTGTACAAAGACCTGTCCAAAGGGATTGAACCCCGGTAGAGCCATTGCTGAAATCAAGAAGCAATTGGCTTTTGATTGATTGGATGTGCCCTCCCATCATAAAGAAGAAAACCATTCAGTTCAATTCACAAGGAAAACCAAACCTCCCTTTTAAAAAGAAGATTAAGATTCGCTCATTGTGTTACATACGGCCCTTCTTGTTGAGATATTTCTTGTATCTTTGACATCTCTATTTATTCATTAAATGCATAATACGATAACTCCGGTGTACAGGTACATAAACATTGCGGTGTGTGAATTTTTGGTTCTTTTTCTAGACTTGCTCTAAGTGCAGGCCATCATGCACATCTTAACTTGCGACTTTTTGTTGACCCCACAAAAAACACCAAATTTAGCCAATAAGACATTTAGCCGTAGTGAGCCATTTTCCCCATCAAAAAACCAACTGATTCCACACACAAATGTTTTATAACCCCACATTAAATATCTCGGATATTTTCCGGAGGATCTTATAAATAGCCTCATAAATACCAACAAAGCAATGAATAAACAATAACAACTACAACAACAATTGTATTGAGCATGTCTAAAGGAAAGGTCTTGCTTGTTCTCTACGAAGGTAAATCGCACGCTAAGGAAGAACCCAAGTTATTGGGATGTTTGGAAAATGAATTGGGGATCCGTAAGTTTGTTGAAGATAACGGATACGAATTGATTTCGACCCTGGACAAGGATCCCGAACCAACGTCTCGTGTTGACAAGGGATTGGAAGATGCTGAAATTGTCATCACTACTCCGTTTTTCCCGGCTTATATCACCGAATCTCGAATTGAAAAGGCCAAGAACCTCAAGATCGCCATTACGGCCGGTGTTGGTTCTGACCACGTTGATCTTAATGCTGCAAACAGAAAGAAGATCACCGTGGCAGAAGTTACTGGCTCCAATGTGGTTTCGGTTGCAGAACATGTCATCATGACCATCTTGGTGTTGGTGAGAAACTTTGTTCCTGCTCACGAACAAGCTGTAAGTGACAAATGGGACATTGCTGGTGCTGCCAAGCAGGAATATGATCTTGAAGACAAGGTAGTGGCTACTGTTGGTGCTGGACGTATTGGGTACCGTGTTTTAGAGAGAATGGTAGCCTTCAACCCAAAGAAGTTGTTGTACTACGACTACCAAGATCTTCCAGCCGATGCTATCAAGAAGTTGAACGATGCAAACAAGATCCTTAACGGAAGAGACGACGAAATCATCGCCAGAGTCGAGTCCTTGGAAGATATGGTGGGCCAAGCCGATGTTGTCACCATCAATTGTCCATTACACGAAAAATCCAAGGGTCTTTTCAACAAGGAGTTGATCTCCAAGATGAAGAAGGGAGCCTGGTTGGTCAACACTGCTAGAGGTGCTATTTGTGTCAAGGAAGATGTTGCTGAGGCTGTTAACTCGGGTCATCTTGCTGGTTACGGTGGTGATGTTTGGTTCCCTCAGCCTGCTCCTGCTGACCATCCTTGGAGATCAATGAAGAATCCATACGGGTTCGGTAATGCCATGACTCCTCATGTTTCTGGTACTTCGCTCGATGCACAAAAGAGATATGCTCAAGGTGTCAAGGACATTTTACAGAGCTATTTCTCCGGAAAACACGATTACAGACCACAAGATGTTATTGTCATCAACGGAGACTATGCTACCAAGGCATACGGAGAAAGATCAAAGATCTCCAAGTAAAAAAACCAAAAAAAAAGAAGAGGTTATGTTTCTTTTATATATATGTCTTTGAAATGAATGAGTAGAAAACGAAAAATAGTTTCCTTCGTATGCTTCTTCTGCTTGATGTATTACACAATAATCCAAGACAGAACGGAAATCAATTTGTGAAACAATGTTTGGGTGAATCTCGAGACTTTTTCACGTCTCTGCCATTGGAACTCCTTTATTATACCAAAGTGAATGACAAATTACGTTTTAAAGATGATTCAGGTTTGAAAAAGATCAAAATAGCAATTGATCCCAAAAAGAACAAGAAAAAAGGAAAGAAAGGCCAAAAAGAAAAGAAAGAAGCCCCTGCGACAGGAATTATTGGTGCTGATCTTTCACAGGGGTTTGAAACGTTTGCTCCGCTCCAAAATGACAAAGTGTATCAATTAGAAGATTTATTTCAAGCCGTAAAGGAATGTCTTGAAAATAAATTGATTACTTGCGATGACCTCAAGATACTAACACTAAGAAGAAACTTAGTAAAGTTGATGCAGTTACCTCTTTATAAGAAAGATGTTAGCTTCCACATAGTCAATTGGAATGGATTAATTATTATTGATTATGACTGGCTGCGAGATGTACCAAATTGTGCCACTAAATTAGGATTCTCAGGGTTTAAATTCGAACAACTTTTAACTGGAAGTGATTTTGATACATCATTTCACACTGTTGTTACCAGTAAAGTCAGTAATATTCCTGTCTTGTGCACAGCAGAAGTGGACTCTACAAAAAACGAAGCTGGCTTAGCTAACTATGTCGAGCTCAAAACACATAATCTTTGTGACAAAAACGTGCTTCGAACCTCACTACGGAAAAAGTTGCTCTCTTCTTGGTGTCAGAACCAACTCATATGTTGCAATCGTGTTGTTGTCGGCTTCCGGTCGCCCAATTTCCGCCTCTCCGCAATTAAACAATATACTTTGGATGATATCACGTCACTTCTCTCATCTGCACCGGTAAAATTGGACGACCAGCTGATTACAACGGACAAAATGACAAATTGGTACAAGTTGGTGATTGGAACCATCTTTGAAGCATGTGCAAACGAAAAATCATCGGTCCTCACTTTAAAGTTCAGTGATGGCAACATTGCAATTAAACCTGCTCATAATGAAACAGCTACAGTAATATTCAACAGAATCGTGCCAGAATGGTTTCAAGATTTCTTGGCACTCACAAAGTCTGACACAGCAGCATCACAAGAAGTAAACTCCATTGGGGACGAACTATAGACATGAAAAATTTTTAATTATTATGAAATGAAACAGCTGGGATTCTTAATCCTTAATAGCATCTGCAATGGCCAACTTTCTGGAATGCGTGTTAAAGTGATCAGCTAAGTCTGTGATATTCATCTTTTCTGGATCGGCGGATAAAACGTACTTGTCTTTGTAGGTAACTTGGATCAGTGGAACTTCCGTTGAGTTTTTCGTCAAAACTGTAGCTGAAATCTTAGCTGTGGATGGAACTCTGGCAAGGAAGAGTCTGACTGCTCTTCCGCTTTGTGCAAATGGGTCAAATTTGACTACTACGTTCGTAAAGTATTTCGTTATCATTCTATTGGTGTTTGAGGTTTTGATTAAGGACAGTTTTTTTTCTTTATTTCCTATAGTTTTTTTGAGTTGTGTAAATATGAGAATGGATGCGTACATTCTGGTACACTGGAGTCCAACACTACTTTAATTTACACTAAGAACTGTAATCAAAAGGTCCATACGTCATCGTTGCGGTGTTTACCTTTTAACTTTATTACTTTTATTTGGCTCGTCTAAAGTAAGTAACAGTGACCTCTAAAAATTATTTTTGTGGCTTTATTCAGGTTCGTCCTATAAATTTTAGGTTTATATTTCCGCACATGGTGGGTGGCTAATAAACACTATACTTCGTTTTTTATTTCGCTCCGAATGGTTGCACTTCCAGAACACTCCTGTCTGGAATAGTTTAATGATTGCTTGCTTGTTTGCTTGCTTTTACAAGTTTTGAATCTCATCCCTTTTCGTTGTTATGTTAATGTCTTTTTGGACCTGTGCTCTATTCTGTTGCGGGCATTGTCCAGAACTATTCACGAACAAAACGTGAACAATCGAGTTTCACGAAAAATGTATTGTAGGTGAACAACAATAACTGTAATTTAGTATTTGTATTTGTGCTTTAACAGGAACTTATTGCCTGAATGGGACCACTCCTTAGAGATGATCATTTCATAGTTGATGAAACATGGAACTGGTTTCAACCATCTTAATATTTTAATCCTGGGTATCTCTATACATCGGCCGGATTTATTGCCTTCTCAAACACAAAATCAGACACTATAATCGAGGTGGCGCAACTCCTTAAATCCAATTTTGTAACTGTCCCCAATGACACAACGCCGATGATTTGAATTCTAATGTTATCAGAATTGTTATTATTCTTTAATAAAAAAAAAATAAGTCTCTCCATATAGTTAAAGTCAGAGGCAATGGGTGTGTCAGTGGGTGCTCATCTGCAGCAATTTGTGGAAACGGAGTCTATTGTTAAAATAAATAATAATGGTTCGTATTGTCAGAGGCCCACCAAAAACCACCGAATCAGGTAAGTACACACTGCTGACCATAAAATAGAAAGAGTCAATGTTTGTTAAATTGCACAATAGAAATAGGTAGTTTTGCTATAAATGATCATAACCACAAATAATGTTGAGACGCGCAATTCCTATATTATCTATCTGTTTTAGGTCTTTGATCTTCCCTTACATGGACCTGGATACTATAGACGAATGTTGCAAAGTAGAAATCCTAAAGTTTAAATCCACGTCGTATTGAACGTAATGTATTTTTTTGGGGGTGGTGGGGGGAGTAGAGGAAGAGGAAGTATTATGCGAATTTGCAGCAATCGCCATATTCTGAACAATATCACTTGACACAAAGAAAATGGACCTCGATTTCTTTCTTTATAAATAGAGGCTCAATTCTGCCCTATTCTACTTCTTGGTCATCACAGTGATTCTCACACATTCGTTGTATCAAAGAATTTAAATCTACAATTATGATTTTCTTCAAGTCCACTTCTCTCGCTATTGTTATGGCTGCTTCTTATTTGTTTACCGGTGTTTCGGCAGCCCCTGTTCCTGCTCCAAGACGTTTGGTTGCTGTTGGTACTCCTGCTGAGATTGCTTCAGACCTTCAGAAGCTTATTCAAGCTGGTGCTAAGGCTGATGTTGAAACCGTGGAGAACGCAAAGAGACACTTCATTGATATCGGTGGTGCTGGTGAACTTGCTGGTAACATTGATGACATCTTCCACGCTGCTGCTGAAGGTGGATTCGACATCAACATCTTGAAGAGACACCTCATTGACATCGGTGGAGCTGGTGAAATTGCTGGTGACATCGACCACATTATCAATGCTGGTGCCGAAGGTGGGTTTGACATTGACATCTTGAAGAAGGTAAAGAGACACTTTGCTGACATCTCTGGTTCTGGTGGTATTGTTGAAAACATCGATGGTAAGTTCAACAAGGGTACCTCCGGTTCATTCCACGAAATCATCAAAGACTTAGATGAATATATCCAGAAGCAAGAATCCCAGAAAGCCCAAAACAGCAAGAGACACTTGTTTGACTTTGAAGGTGCTGGTGAAATTGCTGCAAACATTGACGACATTATCAAAGCCGGTGCCGAAGGTGGATTTGAAATTGATATCTTGAAGAAGGCAAAGAGACACTTATTTGACATTGAAGGTGCTGGTGAAATCGCTGCTAATCTCGACGACATTATCAAGGCTGCTGCCGAAGGTGGATTTGAAATTGACATCTTGAAGAAGATCAAGAGACACTTTATTGACATTGGTGGAGCTGGTGAACTTGCTGGTAACATCGATGACATCTTCCACGCTGCTGCTGAAGGTGGACTTGACATTGATATCTTGTAAAGAGTCAATTACAAATAAAAATCGTTTTCCACCTGCTTGAATAAGGGGGTTTTAGAGATTCTACTTCTTGGATTTGCTTATTTCTTACACAGGCATAGAAGGATTGGTTTTTAATACCCACTTTTTTCCCTTTGTTTTGTTCCTTTGAAAACTTCTATTCGTTTAACTCCTGGAGATATGTAGATCTTTTTAGGTAGTGTCATTAATTCATATTATTCTTCTTAATTGAATGGTTTTAGTGTTGATTTTACTTCTCTCTTTAAACAAACCAATCCATGAATCGGTAGTAAAAACTAAGGAATCGGTAGTTTTTTCTGAAAGCTGATTATTGTTGTGGAAAACTTAAATTGTTAATTGCTGGTCTTGATGTTGCATGGAAGAAACGGCATTTGAAGGGCCCTGGCAAAAAAAAAAAGAATAATGTGGGGAAAATTAGGCTCTTTGTGGGCTAATTACATTTACAAATATTGGATTTATAAACTCAATAAATTTTTATTGCTATCACTGTGAACATAAGAAGTGTGGAGAGTGGAGCAGGAGTTTAGGGGTGAATTAATGCTGTGGGGGTCAAGGACTTTTTCTTTAATTTTACATAATTTTTTTTTCCCTTTTTTTGTAAGCCCTGCGGGATCCTCTTCCTACGTGGGGAAACAGAAGCGATGGCTCGATATTGCGGCACCCATTAAAAACCGGTAGAAACGCCTCACCGGTGCGATGCGCTATATATAAAAATTAGGACTCAGGGTTGAGCGTTTAGGATTTCAAACAAATGGCAATCACCGCAGAAGTCACAGAGGAAAGAGTGTTCCAACACAGACATTCTGTTGATTCGTCAGATATCTCGTTTGAGCAGCTTTCTATCGAACAACAAGGAGATCATGAAGTCCACTATCCCGATGGTGGATGGAAGGCATATCTGGTAGTCTTGGGGTCATTTTTGGGATGTATTGTTAATCTTGGAATTATCAACTCGATTGGAGCCATTCAGGTCTATGTATCCAATCACCAGTTGGCAGATGTCAAGGCAACGAGTATTTCGTGGATCTTTTCGGTCTACTTGGCCCTTTCGTATCTGATTGCGATTTTCACCGGGCCGATTTTTGATAGCCACGGTCCTTTTCGTCTTTTGTGCAGCTCAACCCTCCTAATTTTTGCTGGATTGATGGGCTCAGCCAGCAGTTACAAGGTCTGGCAGTTCATCCTCAGTTTCATCGTCTTGGGTGTTGGTAATGGCTTGGGAATGTCTCCTCTCATAACCGTTATTAGTCACTGGTTCTTGGAAAAAAGAGGTAATTGTACCGGGATCGCTACCAGTGGCGGGTCTGTTGGTGGACTTGTGTTTCCGTTGATGTTGCGTTACTTGTATGATGCCTATGGATTTAAATGGGCCATCAGAATTTTAGCATTCACTTGTCTCGGACTTATGATTATTGCTACGGCACTTGTCCAATCACGATTCATTAGTAAAGATACTACCAAAACGAGATGGGAAAGATTTACTCAGGGCTTTAAGGTGCTTACCATCCAGAAGTTGAAGGAACCACAGTACTTGTGGCTTGTTTCAGGTGGGTTTTTTGCAGAATTATCATTGATTCTTCTTCTTACTTATTTTGCAACTTATGCTGTTGCTAGAGGTGTCAGTGAATCTACTTCTTACTTATTGTTAACGGTGTGGAGTGGTGCGGGTATTCTTGGACGGTGGTTGCCTGGCTGGATATCTGATTACTACGGGAGATTTAATATGAATATCTTGATGCTTACTTGGTTCACAGCAATTATCTTTATCATGTGGCTTCCCTTTGGCTACAGCTTGAAGGTTTTATTTGCATTTGCTGCTCTTGGAGGATGTGCTCTGGGCTCGATCTTGAGTCTTTTGCCAGCATGTTTGGCACAGATTACTCCCGTCAACGAAATTGGAGCCAAGTACGGAGTCTTGAACTTGGTCATCAGTTTTGCCAACTTGTTTGGTGTTCCTATTGCGAGTGCCATTATCAGTGACGGAACGGTGAGGGAATATAACCACTTTGTCATTTTCGTCGGGGTATTATCGTTGGCAGGTACATTTTCCTGGATCATGAGCAGGTACTATCTTGTAGGATTAAGATTTAATATCAAAGTATAATATTTATTGAACGAATTAAGACACTTCCTAGAATAATGATGATTGCTGGAATGGAAGCAATTCATGGATAATTAAATAATTTTAAAATTAATCAATATTTTGCAATTTTATTTAACATTTACTTAATTTCTATAAATTTCATAATCATAATTCAATAGGGTCCATTTTTTTTTCAGGTTGTTCGTGTCAGAACTTGTTCTAGCAGGATGTTTTCTGATGCAGTGGTGGTTGCTGTTGATGGTTCAAAGCCAGAAGTAGCAATTGTTCTTCTTTTACGAATGATTAAATTATATTTCTTTTCCTTTCTGTGCTTAAAGTATCCCCAGGAGAAATAAGCAAGTGGAATATAGAGAAGAAGCATAGCTTTGAGGAACAACTCGTAGATACTGTCATCTTCAACAAACACAAGACTTAAGAAGAGAAGAACCATTTCCGAGATCAAAGCGAGGGGGAATGTGATGTAGAAATTAGAGTATTCGAGCCAAAAGAGAAATGGAGGCGAAGTTCTGGTTTTTGTTCTGAAAGCATGGTAACTGTAGTGAATCAAGTTGGAGATACACCACGAAACAATGAGGGTGGAGTAGGTGCTGTGTTTAGCGATTTTGGGATGAGGAAAGATGACCCCGTAACAGAGCCAAATCATACGAATGGCATTGAGGAATGGAATCGTGTCACCAAGACGTAATTTGCGCGATGAAACCACAAACTTAACTAGAAAGAGACCTAGCAACGGCAACACAGACACCACATGGAAAAAGTCAGCGATTCCACCTGGCAAAAAGCTGCGGCCAACAAGTGGAAGAAGAATAAGGAACCGACCGAAACAACAGAACCAGAGCGTGGCTGCAACGGTATCAAAGTACAATAAGATCTTTTGCTTAGACGAAAGACTCTGTAGCGGTGCCATAATCACACAGAATGAATGAAAGGTGTCTCAATCAAATAAGCAGATAAATTGTGATGATGTCCTGCACAATACCCGACCCATATTGGAAACTTTTCAGGTGTCCTTTGGTGAGCCTAGTAATTGTCATGAAATTGGGGTTCCTTGGAATATTCTTTGTGGCGGTGCTTGTTGCTGCTTCTAACTGGACTCCCGAAGACTATGAGATCTTTAGCTTAAACGACAAGATCAAGCAGGATTTGGGGCAGAGCGTCGATTTCTATGCGTGGCTCGGCTTAACCCATGGCCCAAAGTCAACCACCAAGGAAATCACCAAAGCATATAGAAAGTTGTCGAGACAGTTGCATCCAGATAAAGTGGGATCCAGCAAGAGTGCTGTGGCACGGTTCCAGAGATTATCGCTTGTGGGTAACATTCTTCGTGATGCAAACTTGCGTAAACGGTACGACTACTTCTATGATAAAGGGTTCCCCAAATGGAAGGGCACAGGCTACTACTACTCGAAGTTCCGTCCTGGTCTTGTGCTTACGTTGGCTATTTTGTACTTATTGGTCAGTGTGTTGCATTACGTTGCTCTTCGTATCAACAGAAGACAGGACTACAAACGCATCGTTGACTTGAAACACGAAATCAAAAAACAGGCCTGGAATGGCTCTATGGTCCCTCCAGCAGATGGATCTGACAGAAAACTCGTTAATGAAACCACAGGAAAGACATTTTTGGTCAAGCCCGAAGGGTCTGTTTTCTTGGTCGACGAAACCGATGAATTGGTACCGTTGGACGAAAACGAAATCAACATTTCGCCTGGATTCAAGGATTCCTTGTTGTACAAGTTGCCATGCAAGCTCTGGAATGTGACCGGTGGTAGAATTACGGGCAAAGTTATAGATACGTCCGTATCCTACAATGTCCCTCAACAACCAGCAACAACAACAACCAACGAAGGCAAGAAATCCAAGAAAAGTAAACAGAAGGGCAACAAGATCGAACTTCCCAACGGTAAGGTTGTATATGGCCGTCCTGGTGCTAGAAATAGAAAGTAAAAAAAAAACTCGCTATCTTTTTTTTATTACAATGATGATGAGGCCTATTTCTCTACTTCAGCCTCATGTCTAGATACTCTTCGTAACTCGTTATTATCGTCCTCTTCGTCGCTAGAACTCGAGCCCGATAAATTATCCAAAAACTCATTATCATGATACGTTGTTTGTCCTACGTTTTCTTCCTCTTCCTTATCTCCTTCTTCTTCCTCCACCACATCTTTCATACCTTCACTGGGTGACATGTTTTGTACACGAACATCTGGAGGCATGTGTACTTCGTCTTCCATATCGTCATCGTCCAAACCTGACCGATCATTGACAAACAATGAATGGTTTGATTTATCACCCAAGATAATCGGACCTTTATCATTCAAGTGGTCGTAGGAATCAAGATCAAGGTATCCCACCGTCGATGAATCAAACCCATACTCCTGCTCCTCCTGTCCACTTTCTATATCCTCAGGATCAGCTCCCAAGACTGCATTGTACACTTCTCGTGTCTTGAGCAAGATATCATTCACAAACCATTCCCAGTCATTCGACAGAATTGCAGTCATAATGATGGGCGAGATCAAGTCGGGCTTATATAGTGACGTGAACTTCACTACTTCTTCACTTATAAGTATCAAGTGGCCCATATACCCGGGTCGTGGCTCGGTCTCATTCTTGTACAGCTGAACTATCAAGTTGGCCAAATCAAACTTTTCTGGATTAAACAACTCAACTATCAAGAACGAGTTGTATGAATTAAGTTTCCCATTGAATATCTGCTGAATAAGATCAAATACCACGTTATGGAAAAAATTGTTCCAGGGAAACTCCGTAAAGTTCTTGATGACCTTGATCAATATCCCCAGATCAATTAGTTTAATTTTAAAACCGTCTCCAACCGACGGATTTTCCCGAATCAACATATCTCTATCTATCCCAACAAAGGGGTTCTCGGGAGATATAGTTGGCTCCTCATCATCAGAATCTTCTTCCAGTTCTAATGCTTCTATCTGTTTCATGTAATCGTACTCTTCATGTGGTTTGTCTCCAACCTCGTCAAAATGAATGTCAACGAGCGAAACATCGTCCAAGCCCATTGTCACACCATGCACATCAGACGAGGAATGTTCAAACTCAAGTGGTTCATTCAAGGCTTTCCGAAGCCTTCTTGTTTGCAAGGAACGAACTTGATCACGGATCAGAATACTCTTTTTGATCTTTTTCGAGTTAAGGAGAATCATATTAGAACAATGGAGAAGCTCAGCAATCAACTCAGAGATTTTGAAACTGGTAACTCCAAGAATCTTGGAATCACTGCTATGGAGTGGCTCTGGTGTGAGATCAACAAGCTCAGCAAATCGGTGCAAGTTGTTGGAAAAGCTGTCCAATAACTCTCCCAAGTAAATGGGATCTCGTGGGCCTGGAGGATTTTGATCAAAGTCCTTCAACCACTGGAACATCACGTATGAGTTGACTTCACCGGTTCCATTCTCGCTGTTCTGTAATAATGAACTATAACTTCCACAGTTAAGATCATAGTCGGGGTTATTCTTACGAATAAGTTCGATGATTATCCCAACACAATTATTTATGCCGTGTTTGTTGGTCTTTTTACCATTGGATTCTGGGGGCAGGTACAACATTATATCGTTAATCATGGTGTTGATGATTTTGGGTGAAACCAATTCTCTTGTTAATTGATTTGGACCCACATTAGTTTCTAGGACCACGGCTAGTGCCGTGTTGGATGAGATGGTCACCAATGCCTTTATGAAATCGGTGGCAGCAGTCTGTCTAAAATAAAGTTCATGATTCGGAATAAATTCCTGGTTCACAAACTGCAGAGGTTGTGGCTTGAGAATATCCACAAGTTTCGGTATCAAATCTTGCAGAGCCAATGTTTCCAAGATTCCTGTGGGACTATCGGCTTTATCTGACTGGATGAGTCGGAGAAAGAAATCCATGATCATGGGGATTTCTACCTTTGCGACAAACGTATCAACCAAACCGGACTGTCTTCTAATGAAGTTTAAAAGTTCGATGCTATTAGTGTCCATGAGCTGGTCCAAGATCCGTATGAGATACACCACGGAAGGCAGGCTTTCGCTGAGATCGGGAAGGGATAAGACCAGCCAGAGTTTGTTCATGAGAACGGGGGTTTCGATGATACGGTTCGATATCACCCATAAGTCTATTGATAGTATGTCTGAGGAGGTCTGGATACATCTACGCAACCGTTCGTCGTTGGTTTCTACCTGTTTTTCTTCTTGTTCTGGATCGCGGCCCACTTCGTGTTCCACCTCAACGTCGTCGATTTGGAGTGGATGGGATTCTGTCTCGGATTTTTTTTGGTTCAAGAGGTGTTCAAGTTCGTTCTGTTCCTCCTCAGCAAGTCGGTGAAAGAAAGCAACACTTTCTACCAAGTAATCAAGCAAGCCACTGATGATGTGTGGCTGGATCACCAACTCAACGAGTTTTGCGCCACGGCTGTCCTTGGTGTTGCCACTGCTGGAATCCACATTGGACGACGACACTGAGGCCACTTCTGAATTTGTACCAGAATCACCAGTCTGCAGAAACTGAATGTTGTTCAAGTTGTTGGAATAATTACCTTTGATGTTATGCAATTCGTTCATGAGCTCCTGCGATAAAGCAGGGTCCAGCAACAAGTCACTCAGCGTGACAGCAGTCAAATCAGACGTGCTATCAAGAAACTTCTGCAACAGACTATTGTTGTTCAATGTATTGGTGAAAGGCCAAAATGACATCGTTGTGTATGTTTCCTGTTGCTTTGGAGAACCGATGATTGCCAATAATGTGCCGTCTAGTTGATAACAAGAAATGTCGCTGATCTGGCGACACTGCTACAAAAAATGGTTGCGAAAACAAAACGCGACATTTACAAAAATAAACCCGCCTCACATTCTAATCTCTACTAGTGGGCATGGCCTCTAACACACTCAATGCTCGACGGTACTCACTTTCATAGAACCGGATCGCCTCTTCTGCATACTCTTTCACCAAATTTTTGCTGTTGGCAGCACTGTGCTGGATCCATTCTTGAATCGTCATGTTCTCTTCGTTCTCAGGCATCGCAGATATGAAACTCGTAAGCTCACTATCGTAATCGTCATGTAAATCATTCTTCGTCTTGGTCAATTCCTTGAGATCAACAGACGCGGCTTCCATGTTGGTAAGCGTATCAAATAGATACGATAACAGTTTCGGTTTCCACTCCACTTTGCCATTATCTCCACCACCAGTCGTATCTTGTCTGTACGGCGTACTGGCATCAAGCAATCCAGTATAACTACCCGAGATCTTGCCCGTCGATGGATGCTGCTGCGTATGTTCGTCACTATCTCCATATATCTGGGATGTTCGTGTATAATGTGCAATCGGACTCTCTTCCAGTTCATCAAATGATTTGCTTGGTTTGCTGGCATCTGTTGGCTCAAATAAATAACTGGCTTTTCTAGTCGGCATCGCTTCTTCTTTGGGGATATTTATTGGTATCAGAACATCTTCCTGTTTCACTTCTATTGCATCACTCACTTGTCGTTCGTGCAATTTAGAGTTTGATTTATTCTTTGCTCCATCAATAAATGGTTCATCGACTGATTCTTGTTTATCCATTGAATCTTGATAGTCATCATTACTATCTCCATGCTCACTATCAGATTCTTCATCCTCTGATTCCTTTTGATCTCCAACTAATTGAACGTCAGTTTGTTCTTCCGGTTGTACATCACTTGTTTCATCAAAAACACTGGCATGTTCTTGGTCTCCATTGTTTGTTTCTGGTTGATTCTGAGCAATCTCAGACAACTCTCCAACTTCACCTTCTTCTTCCAGTTCATCCTTTTTATCCACTTTCAGTTCATTATCCTCCTTGTCTTCTTTTACAGAAGTCTCATTGGTCGCAGTGCCCTTATTTCCTAGTGCTGTATCATCATCTGAAACAATATCCGATCCCAGAAGCTCTTCATTTATACTCTTGATATCTTTGATGTAGTCAGCGTAGAGATTGTCTCCAGATTGGTCCAACTCAGACAATGAACCAGCATCGTCGTCTGATTTCTCAAAAGATTCAAATTGATCTGAAGATTCGTCGTTATTCGATTCATTTATCTTTTCCACAGAAACTTCAACTCTTGGTAGACTATCGTCTGGTTGTGGTTCATGCTCCAGAACGATTGGACTCACTTTGGGCAATGCTTTAACTTCAGTTGCAGACTTTTTGGGTTTTAACAAATCAATTTCCTTTGGTGGTTTTGTCTTGAGGTTGAAGATATCATCGTCGAAAGACATATCCAAAATATTAAACTGTTTCTTGTTGACTCCAGTTTCCTTTGGCTTGAACAAAGGAATATCATCGTTAAGTTTGATTGGCGATGATTTAGCTTCATAGTTTTCTGTTGCTGTTGTTTTAACAGGAGATAGTAGAGTCTCAAGTACAGGCTTAATATCTTTTTCAAGGTTATCCACGTTGTCTTCACCGTAATCATCTAACATTTGATTTGAAGTATTGAAGTATTCTGGTGCTTTTGGTGTTGATTGCTTTTTAATTCGGCGCTTTTTCTGGGGCATAGCCACTACTGGTTCTGGTGATTCTTTCTTTGATTTCTTTGGTTGTTTCCTTTTCTTTGATTCAGATTCACTTTCCAGATCACTGGTGTAGGCATGTTGCGGTGACATTTCCAATAGCGATAAGTCTTCTGGTTCCACAGATTGTGATTTTGACCTGGCCCTTGTTCTTCTTGTAGTTCTTGTTTTGGAAACAGAAACATCGGGAGATTCAGGAACAAAATCACTGGCATTTGATTCTGAATCGGAATCTTCCCCAGATTCAGAGGATTGATCGCTTTCAGAAATGGATGAATCAACTGATTGAGGAGAAGCAGAAGCCGAAGCAGCAGGAGTAGCAGAAGCAGGAGCAGGAACAGGGTCAGATTCTGGAATAGGGTCAGATTGTGGAGCATCAGGAATATCTACAGACACATCAGAAACCTCACCTATATCGGGCACATCATAATCCAGACTTGAATCTAGAATGGAATGGATACTTCTTTTGCTTGAATTAGGCTGTTTTATATCTTCGGACGAAGAGCTTTCTGGAGACTTCAGTCTTTTGGCTTTATGAAGATTAGTAGCGCCCATGAATTCGTTGTATAAGTTTTCATCAGGCAATTTCCCCCAGTACGAGTCGTTGGGATCACGGTCAGCTTCAGTTCTTTTGCGTTTTGGACGGCGTTTGTTGGTGGTGGGAGAAGATTCTGCAATTGGAGATGGAATAGAAGGTGCTGGTGGTGGAGATAGGGGAGGCAAAGATGGGGAGGATTCGGCAATGGGAACCGGGGATATTTTATCCAAGTTCAGTTGGTCGTAGAGTTGGAGAAAGTAGCAGTAATCGGTATTTGAACGATGTTCTTGCATAGGAACATCACCATCTTCCCAGCCCTCGAGGGAACATCCACAGTAGACACAAAAGACTCGGTCGTCGTTCTCATCGTTGGGGGCATAAATGAAGCCAGCTTCGGCCAATGCCGTGGGAGAAGGGAGATGATTTTTGGGCAAATTCTTGGGAAACTGTCGATAGAATCGGAGTCTGGATTTAACGGAGGCAGCGGTGAGGGGATGTCGTATTGTTTCGGACTCGTGGGTGTGCCAGTAATCATAGGTTTGGTTGTTGGTGTTGTACTTCTCACGGATCATGCCTGAGAGCATCACTAACGACAGAAGACAGTTCTTGTTCTTTGTGTAGTGTCTGGACGGAATCTCTGCCAAATCATCGACGGTTTCGGGCTTGTTGCAGTTGGTACACACGATGCGACTGTGATTGGATCTGGTGGGACTATAGAAGAATCCCGAGACAACGAGCGGCTCGATGTGTGTTTCATCATGAGAATCGAGCCACCGCACATCACTGGTACCCACGGAATGTGTGTCGTAGAACGTTTGGGTACGTTCAGACTTGTATTTGCGAGGCATAAATATGTTGATGATGATTATGATGATTTGATTAAAACGCGCTACTTTTATTTATCATGATCCAGTGATTTAAGTAGAGAGAGAAAGAGAGAAAAGAAATCGTCTAAAAACTATGTCCAACCAATAACTGAATGGTCTTCAATGCTTGATACTTCAACTCGTTGTCGCCCTGGTGGTTGTCCAAGAATCCCATCACCAACAATTTGTACTGGCCGTTCTTTTCTGAGTTGATAAACGTAATCAAGTCCAGACCCAAGTTACTGATCAAGAACTGTAAGTCGTTCAACAAAATCACCTTGGTCGTGGTGGTTGCGTGTTCGGTCAGAGCCAAGATCTCAAATATCTTCTTCACCAACTTGAACTGCGAGTCCTTGAACTTACTGGCATTCTCCAACCAGAACTCACTGCTCTTATGTGTTGGTGATGTCCAGCTAAGCAAGTTGGGGTTCTCCAACTCAGTCAAATACTCATCCAAAGACGTCAATTTGTTAGCAACAATCTCGTTCAAGTTATCGGCCAAGTACGCCAAGTCATTCGAGAGCTCTTCGTCACTGCCATTCAGTGCAAACTTCCGGTCTCTTAAAGTATTGATGATCGAAAGTCCATCATGGAACAACACTACCTTGATGGTCTTGAACTGTTCGTGGCTCGAAGTCGTGATGGAAATGAAATTTTTCAAGATCCCTGCTGAAACACGTACAATCTTCAACTTGATCGAGTCTTTGGCAACGGCCAACAAGTTGCCTATCAACTCGGGGAATCCATGAATCAATACCTTGTTGATATGAGCATCAAACGATAAGACCCATACCGTCAAAAGAACATTGTACAATAACTGTAATCCCAGGGCATTTGGATGCTTCGACGCCCCAGAAACCAAGTCATTAATAGTCTTGAAGTTGGATACCAAGTGAAACTCGCTGTAGACCAGTTTGAACTGCTTAGCAATAAGTAATTCTTGCAACAACTGGATACCAATGAGCTGTAAGTTAGCGTCACCCGTGGCAATAAACTTGGACGAGGCATCAAAGATCTTGATCAAGATCTCTTTATCAACGATGGTACCCTGCTTCGATGCCTTGACCAACAACAAAGTCAAGTTGTACAAGCACAAGGCTCTGATAATGGCATCCGTGCTGTCCAAGTGTTTGACAAACGGTTCGAACGGTAACGAGGCATCAACTGACGACAACAGCAACAACGAGTCCAAGAACTCCTGCACAGGCAAGTCCAACAACAAGTCGTTGATCAACGTCAAGATGTTTTTCAACACATCGTCTTTCTCGTTGACATCCAACTTATTGACCAAGTGAAGAATGGTGTTGGTGTACAACTGCAATTGTGCCAATACGGTGCTCTTTCTGTTCTCAACACTCTGTTTCTCCAAGATCTTGATGTGATTGGCGTCGTCTTCCGATAACACCCCTGATCTCGACAAGCCTTCCCATGGAATGATACGTTCCCGAACATTCTTCTTGGAGTCGGCAAGAAAGCCGCTATCGACGATCAATGGTGACTGAATGATGTTAGTATGGCCATGTAACAGCAAAAACCTGGTCTCTTTACTTACGTAGCCCATTCTGGTGGTGATGTGTGGAGTTCGAGCCTTTACGAGTAGTAGATAAATGGAAATCGAAATGAAGCACGGTGGGTACGTGCACGACCCTTTTTGATAACAAGTTTAGGTCACGTGATAAACATACAGCAAGCTACAGCAAAGCGTAAAGAACGATACTGATCACAGTAAGATCATAGTGAGGTTATAATGAGATCACAGAGATCACTGACATCACAGAGATCTGAGATTATACTTATGAATACATTATTTTGAATTATTAGTCATTGGCTGCAAAATATACTTCAACACTTAATTAATTGAAATCTTGCTCCAACTCATCAATCTGATCATTGATACTTTGTTTAATAGCATCTGGATCGATATCAGGGACTTCACGGATCTGAGAAGTTTCGCTGGCGTACTTCTTTTCGAGTTGAGCAATGACGTTTTCCATTCCTTCGTCTTGGTTCAAGCGTTGGTATACGTATAAATATTCCTGGGTGGAGATGAATGAATGAACAAACGTCTTCAAACTAGTAAAGTTACCAGCCACAACACTGGTAACCAACTGGGAAATCAGTTCGGGAGATACTTCACGGAGAGCAGCCAACGAAATGCCCCGAAAGATCAGTGCTGTATGGAGAAGCTGCCAGTTATCGGCATGAAACATGTATTCCGGCAGAAGCTCGCTCACCAAGATATCGATATCGTTCCAGAGACGAGCCAACACAAGTTCGTCTTCGGTTTTATCGTAGGTGATGTTGGAGTTGTGGAGCTGGCCGAACCGGTTGATTCCTGACATACACGCAGCTGTATCCAAATGGACCAAGGTTGACTGAGTCTGGTCAACGTAGGTATTGACAAACTGCAATGCTTCACCACCAGGATAGTTGAAGCTCGAGACGTATCCAAAGCCAAGCGACATCACCGTGCCCAAGGCAAGACCTGCCACCGTTACATAAACAAGAAGCTTGTAGAAAAAATTGATCGAGTACTTGATCGAGATGGTGGAAAGCCCGTTGGCAGCCTGCAACGTCACAATCGGTACGATGTAGATAATGAACCTCAACTCCTTATGTGGCTGGAACGACATGCCCAAAACATACACCACTGAAGAAACTAACAAGATCCGTAAAGAGTGTCTCGCTGGATGTGCCACTGCACCTCTTTCCATCTGGTCTGAGAGAGTTACCCCATCGTCTGCTGGATCACTGAGGAACCCTGGAATGGCAAGAGCCAACACCAATGGCGGTCTAAAGATCTGGAACAAGTACCGGCTGAAATAAGCACCAAACGGCTCGGTACCCCACAACGCACTCTGGCCATCGAGCACGTTAAATTTGAACGCAAACAACTCGGGAACCACCGGCATGTTCCAGAAGTACGAGTCAACAAAGAAGGTAACACAGAACCCGGTGATGGTACCGATCGTCAACAACAAGAAGTTGATATGGATCTTGCTCTGGCCAAAGATAAGCGACGAAACAACCGCAATAGAAACAGCCAACAACCCAACCTCTAAACGGAAAATGATGGCAGTGAATGTCAACCAAGTAAGACCAGACAAGTTACCGGCAAGAACTTTGCTGAGGGCAAACATCACCAACGGTAATGCTATAAAGTTGGCAAGCGTACGGGAGCTGTAGAACAACAAGTGGAACTGCGTCAACAACAAGACCAGGAACCAGAACCCGTTCAAACCCTTGACGGGACTTTTCTTATCAGCAAGCGTGATTCGGTTGAGGGTATTGCGTAAGTTGATGAGTGCAAACGCATTAGCAAGCCCTAAACAAGCTCTGACTGCCACCAGTAACTCAAGCTGCGTCGTACCCACCAAATCGTAGCCCACAAGTCCCAGCAAATATACCAATGGTTTTACGGCCGCAGCCAATAGCAAGTTACCCACAAACGTACGTGGCACAGCACCAGGGAACTCAATGTGGTCATAGTTGGCCAAAATAACTTCCTTGGGAAACACACCATAGTTGAGAATATCATGAATCGCCTGGATATTGAACGATTCCTCCACCTTGGTATACGGAGCGACCTGGAGATGGAACCCAATGATGGCAATCAACGCTGCATCAAGAAGCTTATTGTATTTGTACATGGCTCGACAACAACACAAAAAAGCCAGTGCAATTCGATGTTTAATATATGATTCACAAACAGCCGTATGAAGCGATGGCTTAATATTTGAAGTAGTATTTATGAAAAAAATACTGCCGGTCCCAGGAATCGAACTTGGGTTTCTTCGGCCACAACGAAGTGTACTAACCACTATACTAGACCGGCATCTTATAAAATAACTCACGCGACATAATACTAATATCATGCATACCATAACAATGGGCTAAATAAAAATTCATCGAACTGTTGATCAGATATGGATTACCGGAACATGTTATGTCAGGTGTGAAGTTTGGTTCCAAAAATAGTAATTAGTAATAGGAGCCGCGGTTACGGAAACCATTCCCGAGGCCAGGCGTCCGGGTTCGCATCTACGGGTGCAAAAAAAAAAGAACAAAAAAAATCCAGATAAAACAGGACGAAAAGAAATAAGGACGGCGACCAACCTGTGTAAACCGGACGCCGAGTCAAAGAAATTATTAGGGGGGGGGGGGCGCAAAAATTTATATGCGTAATTCAACCCGCGTAAATTAAAATTTCACAAGCCATCCAGGCTGAGTCACATGATAATGTGTACTACGAATCATCATCATTCATCAAATAGAATACAGGTGGTTGTGTTATAGTGTATTAATCAAACAGGAAAGAAGTAGAGTCATTATTTATAGATTTTTAATTACCAGAATCGAGCGCTCTATTCAGAAGATTCTCTAGCAAATTCCTTGGACATGTCAGCATCTGGAATAGAACCACAGATGGTTTCAACCATGATACCAGTCACCAAGTATGGATCAATGTTAGAAGCTGGTCTTCTGTCTTCAAAGTATCCGTAACCTTCCTTGGCCACTGATCTTGGGATTCTGACAGAAGCACCTCTGTTTGCAACACCAGAAGAAAAGGAGTTGATGGAGGCGGTTTCGTGACGACCAGTCAATCTTTGTTCATTGTCAGTACCGTACAATACCATGTGTTCCTTGTGTCTCTTGGCCAACTTGCCCAAAGCATCTTCAATAACCTTCATACCACCTGGCACTCTCATGCTCTTAGTAGACACGTTGGTGTGACAACCAGCACCGTTCCAGTCACCTTTCAAAGGCTTAGGGTGGAGCGAGATCTTCACACCAAACTCTTCAGCAACTCTCTGCAAGAGATAACGAGCAATCCACAACTCGTCACCCATGTTGATCCCTAAACAAGGACCAACTTGGAATTCCCATTGCGAAGGCATCACTTCGGCATTGATACCGGAAATATTGACACCGGCGTGCAAACAGGCTCTGTAGTGGGCTTCAATGACATCTCTGGCATACACCTTACCGGTACCAACACCACAGTAGTATGGACCTTGTGGGGCTGGGAACCCACCTTGTGGCCAAGCATACACATTGTCAAACTGGTCAAACAAGGTGTATTCTTGTTCCAAACCAAACCACACTTCTTCGTCGGCATGGGCATTCATCAACTTGGCACATTCGTGTCTGTGGTTGAACTTGTTTGGAGTACCGTCGTTGTTCCAACATTCAGTCAAAACAATAATGTTTTCACCCTTTCTGAAAGGATCGGGGTAGTAGGCAACTGGTCTCAAGTAAATGTCAGAGTCATGTCCTGGAGCTTGGCCAGTCGAGGAACCGTCAAAGTTCCATTCTGGCAAGTCATCCACGGAAGCAGGAGACTTTGCCAAGGTTCTGCACTTGGATCTGGTGTTACCTTCAGAGTCGATCCAGACGTATTCAGCAAGTACTTTACCGTTTTGGTTCAAATCCAAGTACTTAGCAAGGATAGCAGTTTGTTCAGTGATAGAAACCATGGTTCTTTTTTGTGATTTGTTGGTGTACTTAGTACAATGCAATTCTTTTTAATGCAAATGGGCAGTAGTAAAATACTAAAAGTATCCGGATTAGTGCTATCTTTCAAACGACGACGATAAGGAACTTTGATGTATATATATATAGTTTTTTTTGTGATGAATCAGGACAGTATTGCTTTTTTTCGGGGAGGTTGGCAAACAGGAAAAAAGAAATTGATCCTGGTACCGAGGGTGCCCGCTTTTTATTTTATCTCGACCAATAGGATACGCGTTGCGGCCATTAATGCGAAATATTGGCAAGACGCAGTGTTTCCGAATAGAACAGGCCACACGGAACCTCTCTCCGTTGCGGAAAGACAGCTCCCCACACCCTCCATAACAAGCATTCGATAATGTGCAAGCACAACCGATATAAAGCAAGCAGAAAACACCAAAAAGTAGTAGCACTGTTGGATGAAGCAGAGTTACTTGATTATTGGCGGTCGAATAGGCGGGTTCCGGTGGTCCAGAAGAGTGTGATTAGGATTTATCCTGAATAGGAAAGGTTATTTTTCTTTTTCTACAAGCGAGCATGAACACCAGTTGCAAAATAACAAGAACGGGAAAAAGAGTCACGAGACGCCAAGGTCCTGATTTGGATCTACAACTTTGTACATGTGTAGGAGAAGCAGGAGCACCAGCGGCAAATAAACATGCGACAAGGCGGTGATTTGGGAGGTTTGTGGCCAATGGCATAAATGTCGATAGTGCGGTATATTTTGGGCGTGCGATAATTATTACACGATCCCCGCTTTTTCATTGGGCCTATAGTTGGTGTCGGATTTGTTATCAGAGTTTTGGGCATGTAGCCGCATTATCGATCTACAAGATAATATATGGTTATTAGGATAGATTATTGTTTATTGTTTATCTTCTTCTTCAGCTTCTTCTTCAGCTTCTTCTGCTGCTTCTTCTGCTGCTTCTTCTGCTTCTTCTGCTGCTTCTTCTGCTTCTTCTGCTGCTTTAGCTTCTTCTGCTTCTTCTGCTGCTTTAGTTTCTTCTCCAGCTTCTTCTCTTTCCTTCTCTTCTTCTTCTTCTTTTTCTCTCTTTATTTCTTCAACCAATTCTTCCCTCAATTGAAACGCTACGTTTGCCTTTGCTCTTACCAACCGTAAATAATCGGCATTATCACGAACCAAGAAATTGAGATGGAACTCCACGTTCGTCAAGTACGTGTTCCATTCATCCAAACCAATGATGGTTCCATGTTTCGCATTCTTCTTATACGCATTGGCATTATCAAACACCGAATCTCTAAACGCAAACAATTGTTCTTTGGTCCGATGGAAACTCTTCCATGCTTGCCACGCCACATCTTCACTCTCAATCTCCAATTCTTCCAATGCTGTTCCCAATTTCCGTGAAAACTCCCCAATCGTATTCTCAGCAAAGGATTCCAAGATATCAATCGTGTCTTGAATATTGTTAAAGTATGTTTCAACCACTTGTTCATGTGTAGATCCAAGAAGTTGTTGTACCTGTTCAGAAACTTGATCTGGTTCAGCCAATGCTTCTGCAATCACATCTCGAACATCTTGTCGTGAAACAGACTCGTTAACAGTTCGTGTTCCTTTAAACCGGCCATAATCGCTATCCACACCCGTAATAAGACGCTGGAGCTCCTGGTACTTGCCATAACTTGATTGTTGTAAATGTTGCAACTGTGAACTGACATCATCTTCAATCGACGCAATCGCACGTTCAACCACCGGTTTCATCGCAAGCTCCAAGTTCTGCTGCGCAAGATACACCGTCGAGTTCACCTTAGCATCCCAGTACCGCAACACCGCTTCAAGCTGCTCAACTTTAGGATCAACATGTTCAATGCTCACACCATCAGTCGCTTGACCCGCAACTACGGTAATTGTTGATGTCAACCGTACCGTCAATGGCTCGTTATACCCCAAAAGATCATTCACAAGCTCCACCACTCGACTGGGCTTCACTCCAACGGGGCCAAACTCGCCAAACTTGACAAGATTAAGCAATTCGGACCGAATAAATTCCCGTTTCTCACCCAAATTAAGCTGTGTCGTCCGCACAACAAGCGCAGCAGCAACATCATCAAGCCACATCATAAACGCATCAATGGCTGGCACCGACCGTAAACTCACCATCATTTGCTGGTATATTGGAACAATCACCGTATTTGTTTGATGTTCAAGGTACACCCGTGCCATTTTGACGTACGTCATGCCCCTGCGTTGCCACTCCTGCGTCTTCTGCTGCACGTACGGCGTAATACGCTCAACTGCAGCATTCGCCCGGGCACTGGCACCGGTAGCCGCATCGAACGCCGCCCAACGAGCACTGACTTCAGTTACGGCAGGTGCCACGTATACCTGGTGCATCTGACACGTGTACACGGCCACAGGAGCAGTGGGCAACGCCGGACACACCTGCAAAACGACGTAGAGGTACGCCACCACCAACACCGTTACTAGTTTAAACATGTTTCTAATGTTGAGATGATTTTTAACCGTGTTAATTTGATCGCTTCCATGCGTGGTCATGTGCGCGACAGAATGACTGTCTGATTTGACAGTCTGATCCGACAGTCTTCTCCAGTCTTCTCCATCAGTCTATCCACAATCAGAATCAGACCACTCATTCAATTCTCGCTGGTTTATTGACCACACGTTTCACATGCTGATCCTCACATACATTAAGCTAACTTAGGAGCCACGTTTGCTTGGTAAAACGCAAGCAACTCGGCATATACATAAACTACAAACTCATAAACCTGCAACTCGACCTGTTCAATCAAACCGTAGGCACGAACCACCCATGGTTCAACATGGAGTGCGTACTGGGCACTGAGCATATCCAACTTCGAGCCAACTTCGTATTGCTCGTAGAGTGGATGTGGAGCAACGTTGGTTGACCACAAGGCACCTGCCTTGGCAACATATGGCTGGAGAAGCGCATGGGTACGATCCAAAGCTTCACACGCCTTGACATGAGTATGGGACAATGGATGGAACACGGATTCGATACCGTGCTGCAAAGGCGACTCTTGCAATTGGACACACTTGTAGTTGAACAAGTAAAGGGCGTAGATAGCGAGAAGCGACGTCACAACGCACTTGATCTTAGCAAAGGCAGACATCGTGGTGGAAAGGGTAGCAATGATAAAAAATGTCTTTATGTTTATTATTTTTTGTTGCGATTTTTGTCTGATATATCACGGGGCGACATTTACGCAAAATGGACGTCGACATTTTTTTTTTTCTGTCTACTGATGGTATTATTACTTTTCCTAATACGGCAATGGGTTCCAGATTGCAAAATTGTTGACAAATTTCCGTTTTGGTGTTTATGATGGTTGTTGATGCCGGGGCAAATCGATATAAACCAGAAAATTTCAGACAGTTGATGGATGCAAACTAATGGATAAAGAAAACAGGTATCCCGAGACCCCCAAGCGGGCAGCACGTAAAAGCAGTGTGCTTCTGCCACTCACCAACATCAACATTCACGAACGGACACAAAAGTTTGAACGTCTTGCGGCCAAAGAACGTGAATCGCTTGTCAAGTACGCCCTTTCACCCAAGAAACAAGTGAAAACCACCCACAGCACACCATCGACCGTTTCGGCACGACTGCCGGAGACCCCTCAGGATCCGGAACGCATGCTCATGGAACGGTATGCTCGGAAACAACGCCAGTTGCTCCATCATCAACAGGAAATGGACCGGCTCAAGTTCGAGATGGTGGAACTCGAGACTCAGCTCGAGCTGTACAAACGCGTTGTTCATGCTGACCGTCAGGATTATATCAAACAAGCACATTTAGCCACCACTGAACTTATAAAACCGTTACAAGTAGCTGATGAAGGGCTGAAACGGGTGGAGTTTGAGTTTGAACGCGAGTTCAATGAGTTTAAACAAAAGGCAGGGGTACTTACAGGAGACTTAAAGAAGAAGGCATCGACGATATTCACAGAAAACACCAACTTCTTACACCAAACCGGAACCCAAATAACCAACAAGACATCGATATTCTTTAACGATGTGATCCAGACACTTTCTCCACGTAAACGGACCGAACTCACCACGGAAGATTTGGCCAATACGTCGTTCAATATCGAGAATCTTCATCTCGAACAACCATGGGGTCCTCAAGTCGTAGATATTGATGATTATGACAGTAGTTTTGAATAGAATAATATATATGTAATTTTAATCTACTTCGTCGAGCCAGCCCTTGGCACGGTCAACGGCGTTTTCCCAGCGTTTCCAGTTACGTCTACGTTCAGCATCGGGTAATTTGGCTTCAAATGTATTGACAGAGTCGGAATTGCCCGAGATCTGGGCTACCACGTCGTCGAAATCACGCCAAATACGGTCGGCAGGGTCTTTAAACGAGAGTCCTGCTGCGATGGCTGCGCCTAAAGCCGTGCATTCGGCAATCTTGGCTCTTTGGACCGTGACACATGGACCCAAGATATCGGCCTGGATCTGTAGCACCTCGTCGGCCTTGGACATTCCTCCATCGACCGAGAGTTTTGAGAGCGGGGGTTTTTCGTCTCTGTCTGCTGCATCTTCCTGCGTGTCTGCAGCATCTTCCTGCGTGTCTGCGTCATTGGCCATGGCGCGCAAAATCGCGCGCACCTGGTAACAAACCCCCTCTAACGCGGCGCGCGCAATATGGGACGACGTGGTATATTGAGTCATGCCAAACACCGTGCCTCGAGCCCCGCCGTCCCAGTAGGGAGCATATAAGCCCGAGAACGCCGGGATAAACACCACGCCGCCCGAATTGTCGACTTGCGACGCCAATGGCCCGATATCTTTTGCATCTGCAATCATCTTCAAGTTATCGCGCAACCATTGAATAATGGATCCTGCTACGGCGATAGACCCCTCCAAAGCAAAGTGGGGCGCTCCATGATCACCCTCCAACGTAGGGAACCAGTAGCCAATGGTGGTCAAGGTGCCATGAGCCGAGATAAGTTTCTGGGCTCCGGTATTGTAGAGCAAAAAGCATCCTGTACCGTAGGTGCATTTTGCCGAGCCGACATCGAACGCCAATTGGCCAACGAGCGACGCTGACTGGTCACCCAAACAGCCACAGATGGGCGTTCCTGTAATAGTCTTTAAGATATCGTAAGCTTCCTGAGTGATTCTATTGTGGAACCCCAAACTCAGCAAGTTTGGTGCGGCAAACAGGCCGTAGAATTCAGACAGCGACACGATGCGCGGCATGTGGATTTTTGTCGGATCAATACCCCAGAAATCCAACAACTCGTCGTCGTAGTCGCACGTTTCCAAATCCATAAAAAATGTCCGCAGCGCATTGGTGACATCAGACACAAATGCCTTTTCTTTAGTCAAATGATAAATCAACCACGTATCAACCGTCCCAAACATCAAGTTACCATCGCCACGTTCGTACGCATCACGGATCGTATCGTCGTTGTCCAATAACCACCGTAACTTCGCCGCACTGAAATACGTCAGCAACGGCAATCCCGTTTTCTGTTTCAATTCTTCTTTACGTTCATCATCGACCATTTTTTCCATATGATTAACAATTTCGGCCGTTCTGGTATCGGTCCACGTGATCCCTCCCAGCAACGGTTTCCCGGTCCGCCGCAGCCATACAATGGTAGTTTCTCGCATATTGGCAATTCCAATCGCCTTGACCTTATACTTAGTGGTAAGCTGCGGGTTCTGGTTGATCTTACGTAACGTAATCAAACACGCCACAAGACACTGCACCGCATTGGCTAGAATATGCACCGGCATACACTCAACCCATCCCGGCTGCGGAAACCGAAGCGTGGGACCGACACTTGCGGCATTGTTTTCAATCTCTACATCATCCGTGATCGAAATGGCCACCCCTTCGGCCGTAAAGATCGGCTCGTTGTGCCGTAAAAGCGACAGCCGCCGCCGAAACTGGTCCGTGTTCAGTGATTCGGCCGGAGCCTCGGACGCCGTGGTCGAGTACTCGATCTGGTGCTTGGCGATCTCGTGCCCGTCCTGCGAAAACAAGATGGCACGTGCAGAGGTCGTCCCGATATCTATCGACGCCACAAGCGGAATGGTGGGCGCCTTACTGTTCCGACGTACCATGATGAGGTTGAAAAGTGTCTGAAATATGAAATGAAATGAAAAGTGTCTGTTTTTTTTGTCCGTTTTTCTTGCTTCTGTATCCCTCCGCAAATCCCTGCAGACAATACGCGTGACAGCAAAATACCCCACCGCATAAAAAATATTTTCCCCATTCCGGAATTACACTTTTCCTGGTACGAAAGCCGTTTTTTTTTTATATATGTATATTACATGCTATTAATCAGAGATTCCCGTCTCGTCGTCACTGCCGTACGTAGGATACGACACGTCGAACGGATCGTCGGGAAAAAGCTTGAGCGTGTCGCTACATGCAAATCCCTCGAGCGAGCCGATTTCTCCGGTGAAATCAGACCCTTTTTGCGCCAAAAACAACTCGGCCGCAGTATCGTTGCTGTAACGCACGCCACTCACGACCTCAAACACCCGTTCGTAGTACCGTACAAGCGTCTGGAGCCCACGCAAGTAACCTTCGTCTGCACGCAGCGGAAACCGTGGCGGAATGGCGCCGCGATGGCCGGTTTCGGCAATCACCAGCTGAGCAAAGTCAATGATCTTCACCAGCACTCGTGCCTCAGCGTCATCGCCGTCGTACATCAACAACACCAGCAGTCCGTACACGCGGTAACCGTGCAAACTGGTGAAAACCGCATGTAACTCGCGTAATTGCCGCAAAACCCCGGGGATTTTACTAAGCACCAGCCACGCAGTGCCTCCGTAGAGAAACCTCGCAAGGATCTTGGCAAACTCGCGGCCCGCTTGCAACCGACGTCCAAAGTACTTGTCTCTAACAAGCCGTTCGCCGTCGGAACAGATCTGGAGTCCGCACACCCGCACTCCGAGCTGCCGCAGCGTGGTGGCTATGCATTTGCGGCGCTGCGACTGCTGTTTCTGCGGCGTAGCATCGATTCCGTACTGCCGTGTGCCCATCTTGAGGTCAAGCACGCACGGCTGGCGCATCTCCAGGGTAAGGTCCTCGAGTAGGATGAATTGGGAATCAGAAACACCACCACCGCCAGCGCCAGCAGCTGGTGTCTGATCTTTTGTCTGATCTTTTATCTCTTTTGTCAGCTCTGTGTGCATCATATTTTCTATCTCTTGCATTGTCTGCATCTCTATTTTGTCTGATGCGATTTGTGACCAGAGCGAATCGGGAATGATGTGCCGATTATCGGCCAAAACCACCGCAGGCACCGCCAGTTCGGGCAGACGCACGTTAAGCACGCCAATATACTTGGGCATAAACGTAAGCAACTCGGGATGATGTTTTTCCACCGCTTCGTAGAACAAGTTTTCGCGGTTCATCAACGCCTTGCACACGGTCTGTTTCAGGAAGCTAAAGATCGCAGTATGGCCCCCGACCTTGTTCCGAAACGGGCTGAGTTCAACAGCCACGGGAAACTGCGTGTGCGGAACGTATGTGGCAGACACGGGATCGGTGTCGGGAACCACGACGAACGAGTTGCGTTTGGACGTGGTGCCGGAGTCTGCGTCTGAGTGCGACGAGGAGCGAAAGATGCGAAGTGTACGTGCAGCTTTGCGTCCCGAAAGCGGCGATTCGGACATGGTGGCAGCTTTCGGGATGGAGGGGTTTTTCATGGCATGTATGCGATGAATTTGTTTTGATGCGTATTTTTACGATGCATGAACGTGGGGGAGAACTAGAGGAATGTGGCTGCAGCACAGATGCAGGAGTAGATGTAGAGAAGAGAGGTGCTACAAGTCAACAGAACTGAAGCAACGCTTCAGTTCTGTTGTCTGTTGTCTGTCGTCTGTCGTCTGTCGTCTGTTGTCTGTAGTTGTGTGTGTTATTGTGTCTGCATGATGCAGACACCAGATATAGAATTTATAGCCATGCACACACTTTCGTTCATGCAGACATTATAGCCCATGCAGACACTATCGTCTCATGCAGACACTATCGTCTCATGCAGACACTAATCCATTTTATATATTTTGAGTGTCTGCATCCACTTGCATCCGACAAACATTTCACTCGCACAAAATTAACGTGTCATTAATATGGTTCGCCGGCGAAGAATGGTCTTGCTCGCCGTGGCACTCACGGCGAGCGTGCTCTATCTCGTGACGAGAAGCGTTACGGTCACCAACACCGTCATCGATACACACGAGCGGCCGTTTGCGGCTGTCGGACGGTTTCTTGCCCGAAAGTTTGGGTCCAAAACGGTTCCGTTTAAGCTGCGGCCGCCGGCCAGCGACGATGTTACGCGGCACATTGAGTATACGAGCGGCGTGGAGCTTGCACGGATCGATGCTGCGATCAAACGGCGGCTCCAGAACCCGAAACTGGCGAAACTGGACCCCAACCCGAAACGGTACGCATTCTACGAGTCGGTGTTCACGGTGCTAGAAGAAGGGAAGCCGAGTATTGTGGCGTTGGATCGGTACCTTACGCTGCAGCGGATTTATCATGCACGGTACGATTCGTTGGCTCGAGATGAACGAGTCTTTAGTGAAGCGTATCTTTCGCAGTTTCTTGATCTTTCGGCATCGGAGTTGGACGTGATGGCCGCGGCACATCGTGACGTGGTGGCGCGGCTTCCTGACAAAGCTCCACGAGGTCTCTATTCCGGGTCCGGGATCGTGTATGTGGGAGGCGGCAAGTTCAACTGGTTGACGTTGTTGTCGATCAAATCGATCAGGGCCATGGGCAGCCGGCTTCCAATCGAGGTACTTATTCCTCATCGTAACGAGTACGAGCCAGAACTCTGCGAACGCGTGTTTCCGGCGTTGGAGGCTCGGTGTATCTTTTTGCCCGATGAATTGGGTGCAAAAACTCAACAAAATTCGGTCTATCGCCGGTTTGAGTTCCAAGGGTACCAATACAAGGCATTGGCGGTGTTGTTGCTGAGCTTTGAGAACGTGTTGTTGTTGGATAGCGATAATATTCCGGTGCATCGCCCCGATCTGCTTTTTACCCTGAAACCATTTACATCCAACGGACTTATTGTGTGGCCCGATTTCTGGAAACGAGCCACGCTGCCGTTCTATTACCAGATCGCCGGATTGGAGCTCAGTACTCTGCAGTTACTTCCTAAATATGACGAGATTGGCGGCCGATATTCCACAGTGTTCGTGGATAAAGATACTAAGGTCGATGAGATTCCTCTCCATTTACGTATGGGAGCAGTACCTGACCCTACGTCCGAATCGGGCCAGCTCATGATCTCCAAGAAGACCCATATGAAACCTCTTCTTCTTGCGTTGTACTACAACTTGTACGGACCACTGCACTTTTATCCGCTCTTTTCGCAGGGGCTGGACGGAGAAGGTGATAAAGAAACGTTTTTGGCCGCAACCGTCGCTCTCTCAAAGCCTTACTACCAAGTCCTGAAGTTCTTGAACGCATTCGGGTACTTTGATGCTGCTCGCTCGTTCATAGGCACGGGAATGGGACAGTACGATCCGGTTCAGGACTACAAGTACAACACCCGCAAACAACGACGTCCAGAAGAAGCACCACGAATTCTCTTTGTCCATTCAAACTTTCCAAAACTCGATCCATGGCAGCTCAAGATTACCCGTAAGATCTTTGACGAGTTGGGTAATCGGATCCGACTCTATGGCACGGGAATGAAGTTACGCACGGGATACGATTTCGAAACAGTTCAGTGGCACAATATGCGGTTTTTGCTCTGCGAATTAGAAATCACGTTGGACATTTATAAGGATGTTGATCGCAAGGAGTTGTGCAAGGAGGTGGAAACCCATTTGGCGTTTTTAAGGTCTACAGTAGATACATTGGAGTAGTAGTCATGTGTCTCATCATGTGACGACGGTCACATGATAAATAATAATCATTACATGATATAATCACGTTCTTTTTCACATGACTATCACGTTCTTCTCACATGACTTTCAAAATCAACAATTGATGTTAACAACACCACCATGGCGATTCAGTTTCTTATTCTACTCCTGCGGCAAGGCAAGATCCGCCTTGCCAAATGGTACCAGGCGATCTCACAAAAAGAGAAGACCAAGAAGATGCGTGAGTTGAGCACGATGATTCTTTCGAGACGAGCCAAGATGTGTAATGTGATTGAGTACAGCGATATGAAGATCGTGTACCGCCGGTATGCGCTGTTGTTCTTTGTGGTGGGAATTGAGAGCAGTGACAACGAGTTGTTGGCTTTGGAAACAATCCATCGGTTTGTGGAGCAGATGGATAAAGTCTATGGCAATGTGTGTGAGCTCGATATCATTTTTGGGTTTGACAAAGCGTACCATGTGCTAGACGAGTTGCTATTGGACGGCCAGGTCCAGGAATCAAGCAAGAAAGAGGTGTTGAAGAGAGTAGCGCAGCAGGACGAGTTGGAGAACATGGACGAGTTTGAAAACATTCTTGCCTAAATAACTACATACATAAAACAAACAAAGTTAAGCAACGCTTTTTGCGCTCTGGGCCAAGCTGGTGACGGGCTGCAACGATGTGGGGTCTTCGAGGTACTCCAACTTGTTCAACTCATCTTCCTTGGCGTTGTAATGGTGGAAAATGAGCCAGAACGAACATCCAGCGGTGAAACAAGCACAGGCCAAACCAGTATATGTCCAGACCAACTTGGGGTCCTTAGCGGTGGACGAGAGGGCGATCCCAAGGGCTGAGCCCACGGCGTTGGTGACGAGGAAGAGTGACGTGATGAACGATTTCATATTGACCGGAGCTTTGGTGTATGCGTATTCCAAGCCCGTGATAGAAGCCAAGATCTCAGCCATGGCAATCAAGAAGTATGCTGGAGCTTGGATGGCTACATGGACATGGTTGGGAACTGTTTTGAACTGGGCAGCACATGCTTTGGGATGATCGTAGCATGGACCGGCCTTGTAGATATAATGTTGCAACACTGCAGCGTATACCATGGCCCCACTGGCAAACATAAAGCCAAAGAAGATCTTGGTGATGGCCTTGAATGGAGTAAACTTTCTAATGAATGGATAAAAGAACCGTTCACACAAAGGAATAAACACAATAATGGAAATCGAGTTGATTGCCTGGAGAATATCGTTGGGAAGACCATGCAATTCCATCTGACCGGCCTGAGAAACAAAGTTATTGACCATTTGTCCATATACCAACCAGAAGATGGGATAAAACACAAACACTTTGCATCCATAAATGGCACGACGGACTTCTTCAACAAATTTATCTGACCAAACAAATTTTGTGTCTGGCTTCAACGAAGGTTTGGCGGCGTCCAAGTTGAACCGGTTGGTGATTCCGATCCAGACACACTGGAACGTCTTGTTGACGATCTTATCGCCTACAGGTACTTTATAGTACTGGTTGCGGCCGAGAACCAACGCAGCCACTCCAATAAAGAAGAAACAAAATGGTAAAAGGTATGCGGCCCAGAACCCAACGTGTTTTTCCAATTGGGTGGTAGCAATCACCGATAACGAGCCGACATTGACCATAAGATAAAAGAACATAAACACGTTCTGGATCGTGATACTCGTATCAACCACCACGCGTTCTCCTGATTTCAATACCTTGATGTATGGTCTACTCTTGGGCACCTGATCTGCAATCAAGGGAGACACGTTCGACTTGACACCACCGGTAGCGATTCCAATGATGATAATCGCAGCCACATAGCCACCCAACGCAGTGTTGCGGCTGGTGATGGCCGGTAACGAAGTAATAAAAAGCACAAAGATCCCCACAATATAAACCACACAACACACAAAGATTGTCTTATACTTGCCCCAATACGTATCGGCGATCCAGCCTCCTAAAATAGGCGTGACATAACACCAGAACTGGAAAAAGTACGAAAGGGCCGTGGCTCCCTGTTGGTTCAACTGCAAAACACCTTTGGGTGAGTCCTGTGGACCATTTTGCATATAGTTCTGGAACGGAGCAGATAATCCATAATAAGCAAACCTTTCAGCCAACTCCACCACGGCTACGAGCCACGCACGCATGGGAATTTTATCGCCAACATGGCGCAACGTTGCCATATCTTCATCGGTTGCAAACTCAATTTCTTCGTGCGACGAAACTTCCAAGGTCCCTGCCTTAACAAGCTCTTTATCGCTATAAACCTCAACTTTATCCATAACTTAAGGATCAGAATAGAGAATCGTACGGCTATTTATTGGACACCACGTACGGCTTCAGTGTCTGCCAACCATAAAATGCCAAGGGCTTGGCTTTTGACAGAATATATTTTTATTTTTAAATGTATTTATTTATTTTATTCTTTATTACAATGGCTGCGAAAAATAATACTTTGTTTTTTATTCCGATAAAAATTTATCTATAGTACATTAAGCAATGCTCTTGACAGTATGGGCAAACGACGTGATAGGTTCGAGGTTCAATACGTTGGCAGCTTCTTGTTCCTCATGCAAATAGTCCAACTTGTTCAACTCATCTTCCTTGGCGTTATAGTGGTGGAAAATGAGCCAGAAAAGACACCCAGCAATAAACGAAGAACCAGCCAAACCAGTGTATGTCCACACCAACTTAGGGTCCTTGGAAGTAGGCGACAATGCAATACCAATGGCAGACCCCACGGCGTTGGTCAACAAGTAAATCGACATGATAAACGACTTCATGCTAACAGGAGCCTTGGTGTAGGCGTATTCCAAACCAGTGACCGAAGCCAAGATCTCGGAGAATGCAATCAACACGTACGCAGGGATCTGGATCGCAACGTGGACGTGGTTAGGAATGTTTTCAAAGCCAGCACACTTGAGAGGCTTGTCGTAACACGGACCGGCCTTGTAGATATAATGTTGCAACACCGCAGCATAAACCATCGCACCACAACCAAACATGAATCCAAAGAAAATCTTGGTGATGGCTCTGAAGGGGGTAAACTTTCTGATGAATGGATACACAAATCTCTCAAAGATTGGAATAAACACAATAATAGCAATCGAGTCAAACACCTGTAAGAAATCGTTAGGGATATTGTGCAACTCCATCTGACCGGCCTGGGAAACAAAGTTGTTGATCATTTGTCCATAGACAATCCAGTAAATTGGGTAAAAGATAAACACTTTACAAGCATAAACCGCTCTCTTGATTTCTTCCACAAACAAATCGGTCCAAGGGTAATTCTTTTCTGGTCTGACCGAAGGCTTTGCGGCGTCCATGTTGAACTTGTTGACGAGCGAGATTCCCACGACATGGAAAGTCTTGTTGACAACCTTGTCACCCACAGGAACCAAAACGTACTTGTTTCTACCGAGAACCAAGGCAACAACACCAATAAAAAAGAAACAGAAAGGTAAAAGGTATGCGGCCCAGAATCCGACTCTGCTTTCCAATTCGGTGGTGGCCATCACGGACAACGAACCGATGTTGACCATAAGATAAAAGAACATAAACACGTTCTGAATCGTGATATTTGGGTCCTGGATAACTCTTTCACCCTTCTTGGTGACTTTAATGATAGGACGAGTCTTGGGGATCTGGTCAGCAATCAATGGCGACACGTTGGACTTGACACCACCAGTTGCAATACCAATAAGAATGATCCCAGCGACATAACCACCCAAAGAAGCGTTTTTGGAAGCAACGGAAGGAATCGAGGTGACAAATAAAATCAAGATCCCCACAATATAAATCCCGGTACTCACGACAATGGTCAAGTACTTACCCCAGTAAGTATCGGCGATCCAGCCACCCAAAACCGGAGTGACGTAACACCAAAACTGAAAGAAATACGACAATGCAGTTGCACCTGATTGGTTCAACTGTAACACACCTTTAGGCACATCATTGGGTCCATTTTGCATATAGTTCTGGAACGGCGTCGATAAACCATAGTAAGCAAATCTTTCAGCCAATTCAACCACCGCCACTAACCAACAAGACATGGGGATTTTTTCACCAATGTGTCTTAAAGTTTTCATTTCATGGTCGGTTGGAGTTCTGCCTTCGTCAGCTTCAACAGACGAGTTTTGTTCGTTCTGGAGCACTTCGTCTTTGGCGTATAATTCCTTATCGAGTGATCCACGTTCGGGAGACGATTCCATTTTCGCATCAGCACTAGTACTCATGGCTACCAAGAAATATTAAAACGGGCAAAGATAGTTGAGAAAGTCTTGGAATAAGATTTCTGGGAAATAACCTCAATATTTAAATAAATAATCTCAGTGCCAAAGTATTTTTCTTTTTTTTTAGCCTATAAAGAAATAATTTTTGTCTGCTATCTACTATTGGGTGATAGAGAGCCATGGACGATCGAGTGATAAAGGACCTTTTTTTTTACCTCAGATGCTGCGTTATGTCACCTTAACGGAAACTTTATCCGGCCCGTAAAAATTAATTGCTGGCCGAATTTTTACCCAGTGCCGCTTGCATGGTAGTACGATTAGTGCCTCAGCGCAGTTAAGGCATTTTACTATTTATTTTTTTTAACCGACAAAAAAAAAAAAAGTAATTATTTTTTGTTTAGGTTGGGCTTTTTTTTTCTTTTTTGCCCTTCAAATGTAACTCATTCCTAGTGATTTTCATCGGGGTTACATTTTTTCGCTGTGATGGAGAATATTTTCGGACAGATAACCCCAATCGAGTATTTCTTTTTTCTTACAAATGGACATATTTTTTACCATGACGTCGATTAATTCTCTCAAAAATGCCAAACCACTTCTTCGGCGTTCGACAAATGCCACCCACGGCTGCCGTTTTTTAACTGTTTAGGCTTAGCGTAATTGGTATTAGATCAATCGTGAGTGGGGCATGGCCAATTTAAACTACAATGAAGTACGGGGAAGCTGCATCGTATCTACAAGTAATCCTCTTGCGTACATAACTAAATAGCAACTTTTCCTGACAGAAAAAATATATTAATAACATCATCTGACAATTTCCAACACCGATGATCAGTGCCAAAACTCCTTGGGACTTAAATTGTCTGTCCGTGGTCGCTGTTTCCCCAGACTGGAGACTGCGGTACCGGCGTCGTAGCCATGTTGTATAGTATTCCAACCACCAGACCATAGAGAGATAACACGGTCGGGTCATGTGTCTCCTTTTTTGCCTGATAAGATCGTGTTGCTCTCGCGTGCGAGGGGAACCATTGACGTTACAGTCGTTTACTATTCTGGGAAATATTTTTCAAGAATTCCCTACGGCATTTCTAAAAAGAAAAAATGTCTGCATAATACATCACTAATCGAGCGGTATACAAAATTGCAGCCATACAAAAACAGTATTCTAAGATCTAGTTCTGGGGCCAGTAACCAGGAAATAAGAAGTGCATTTTCTCCAAGAGCTCTTTCTTTACGCCATGAGGACTGGTTGAAACGGAAAATTTCATCGATCCCTTTGAATCTTCTCCGAATCCGTTGTTTTTAGCAAACTCATCGGCAACAACATCAATCAACCGCGCAGCCAACTTACACGCATTCGCCGAATTAGCCTTCAAGTTCCCCACCACCGTTTCAACCGTCACTGGTTCCTCGTTTTCGTTCCACGAATCATAATCGGTAGACATACAGATCATCTGGTACGCAATCTCGGCTTCACGAGCCAACTTGGCCTCAGGAAGCACCGACATGTTGATAACCGATCCGCCCCATGTACGATACAACCGTGACTCGGCCCGTGTGGAAAACTGGGGACCTTCCATACAAATAATTGTCAAGTCTTCGCCGTTATTGGTATGTTGCTTGGTGTGAAGCGTGGGAGTAGCACCGGTCTCGAACCCGTCCAAGAATCCAGTCGATGGCACGGTATCGGAGATCAACTTGTTCAATCTCAAGTCAAACGGTTCGCCAAACATCGCATGGGCCACAAACCCTTTTTCAAAAAACGTCGATGGACGAATGCCCTTGGTTCTATCAATGACTTGTGTAGGAATCACAAAGTCTCGAGGCTTGATTTCGGGCTGGAGTGATCCCACAGCACTGAAAGCAACGATCGCTTTAACTCCTAGTCTCTTCAACGCAGCAATGTTGGCTCTAGATGGAACATCTGAGGGTAAAAGATCATGATGCTGGCCATGACGTGCCAAAAACGCTACAGGGAACCCCGAATCGGTTTTGGAAATCGTGATGGGTGACGATGGAAATCCCCACGGGGTTGAAACCGTCAATCGAGCCACGGGGTGAAGGTTGGGTAAGTCGTAGAGACCCGTGCCTCCAATAACAGCCAACAGAACCGGTTCGTTGAACGTATGAGGCAATTGCAGAACCTCGATCTTTTCACGATGAAGTGACATTCTTAAAAGTTTCGATACTCGTTTGATTGTGGAAATATCTCGGTTTATATACCTCCCTGATAAAGTGTGGTTTCGAGAAACGTTTTTCGATATATGTAACCTGCAAAATCATCAGCCATCTTTTAAAAATAGTAACATGCAAAAGGATTTATCTTCCCCTCAGATCCATCCACATACGAGCTCTGATTGGTTGAATACAACAAAAAGTATCACACATGGATCATAGATCCATTGTATACCTCATGTATGTCTGGTTCTGCAGACATTTATGTATGCCCTGGCTCAAATCATAATAGGAATATGCAGACACTATATGTAGACACTGTATGTAGACACTGTATGTAGACACTGTATGCAGACTCTGTGTATGCAGACACTGTGTATGCAGACTCTGTGTATGCAGACTTTTTTTTATCTCAACACTTCAGACTTTTTTGCCTCCGTTATCAACACTCATACATGTTTGCATCTGTCAGAACCCGGTTTCTTGGGTCGGTGCGGTATATCTCGTCCAAACCGCCCAAGGATACTGAGGAGATCAAGAAACGACTTCCTCTTTTGGCCAAAAAACCGAAATCGAGACACGATACCCGCAAAAGGAAACCCTGTGTTGGTGGTACAGGCCCCTTGCCCCATGAATCGCATTTAAAAGCAGCAATAGATCCCAACGTGCATTTCATTCCATTTAGTAAGTTTCCTCAGGCACCGGCACATGTGTTTGGTGATGGCGATGATGCATTTGTCATGTCCCAAACCGGTAAGCCTGCGGACAAAAATAGTCTGTTTGTGGATTTTGTCATTCCCGACAAATATGTCAAGTCTCGGGTGGCGATTTCAGACAAATTGTCTGAAAAAGAACGAGGAATCATCGATGCCCTCAACGATTTCTCTCGTGCCGATACTCAGGAAGAAATGGAGAAGTTTAAGCTCCGTTTCGTCAAGTACTATTACGATCCAGACACCGATACGTACCAGCCAATGCCCGAACACGATCTCAAACGGTCTATTTCAGGCATGATCAACTTAAACACGCCGTTTCAGGATATCGACGACGAATACTTGTGGCAGATGTTTCCCAAGGACAAGTTGTTTGGCGTGCCACCGTTTGAAACCCAGATCCACGGCTTCAAGGAATGGGAACGTGAACAGATTGAACAAAAGAACAAAAAGGATAAGGCGCAGGCCTTAAATGACCAGGAATACAATGAGTTCAAGCGACTGCTTACCGATTCGAAATCGGTGTATGTCAAGTCTGGCAGTCGTAAGAAGATCAGCCGTAAGTTGGTCAAGAAGTACAAGGAGCTCAAGGAACGGGGAGTGGTTCCCGAGAAGGAGGATAAATAAAGGAGGTCTCTAATGATGTAAATAGGTTTAATGAAACAACATAATGATCATTCGCTGATGACCAAGTCAACGTCACCGTAGCCGAAACGGTGCTTATTTGTCTCGTAAACACGCTTCAACTCTTCAACATACAACTTATGGTACTTGTCCAAGAGTTCGTGGGGAATCCGGGTCTTTACCAACACTTTCTGAGACCCCCGTTCGGCGAGCTTGAACAAGTTGGTCAAAGAATCTTTACGTTTCCGCTGGCGTTCTACCTTATGCGTAGGCTCAAACTCAGGGTGCTTTGACTTGTAATCGTCCAAGATATTGCGTGGTATATGGATCGGATGGCCCATGCAAATATTGATGGGGTTGCGGTACGGAAGAAACCCAAAGTCATAAAAGAAGATACCTCTAGCACTGAAAAACGGAAGGGTAAAATGAAAAGTTTCCTTCATCCACTGCTGGAACGAATGGCCCCATGAACCTGGTTCTGGGATCTTGAGCTTGTACACGTCGACTTCACCGAATCCAAATACCGGCACGAGCGATACATTGCCCAATTCGATGGCTAATTTGACAAACCCCTTGCGTTTATCGAGAACTAACCGAATCTGCTTGCGGTCGGCGGGTTTCTGGTTGATTTCCTGGGTGAATCCTCGGCCAATGATTGATTTTTTAGTGACCATCGTGTTGAGAAGCGATTCCTGGGCTCCTCCAACGACAATACAGACACTGTTGTCGCCATTATTGATCAAACTCTTGATGTTTCGTGCCAGGGCGCTTGTGAGACCCAACGCAAGCAAGTAGTCGCGATAAAACGGGAGAATGAACTGGGTGGTGAGGGTTAGGGGGAAAACGTTCCCGATTCCAGGCAATAATCGTTTCTTGTTGTCTGGAACACGGAAAAGCGGGCGCAAACACTTGAGTGGAGGTTCGAAAGGCTCGTTGCGGACCGCGTTGGTGGCAAAGGTGCCCATGACACCCATGGAAATGACTCCGTGTGGGTGGTAGCCAAAGATGTAGCGAGGTCCCGTGGAAACACGGGACAATTTGATGGAGTTGCGGCGTTTGGAGCCGCCTCTATCGGTGTTCAAGCGTTTGTTCAAGCCCAATTTCTTGAACACTGAATCGATGAGGGTCCGCAGGTGTTCTGAGATCAAGTCTTCTTCGTCATCGGACGATAAATCTTCTTCTTCCAACACTTCGGTGAATGTAGGTTCGTATTCGCATGCCTTATGGACGTTGATGGGGAAGTAGTTGACAAACCAGTCCCAGAGCACAATGTTCTTGATCCAGTCACGCATACGATACACCACTTTCCCGTTGGTTGGGGTGTGTAGGTCGAAACCGTACCACCAGATGAAGTATGGAAGAATGATGGTGAGCCACGAGATCCATCCCAACGAGAGGATGAACCAGAACAAACATACAAAGAACGGAATGCTGCAGACGTGCCAGAGCACACCAAGTGTTTCAAGACGGTTACGGAACGGAGTGTTGAGTGGAGCGATATGGACGCCAAGGGTTCGTGTGGGTGTGGGTGGCAGCGGCAGCAGCAGCCTGCTCTCTTCTTTCTCATTGGCTGCACGATGCCTCAATGTCTGCTCCATTGTTCTTATAGAAACTAATTCATTAAGAAAACATTCACTTTTTATTTCTTGAGGGGGGGGTAAACGCAAATCAGATGTGGGGCTCTATCGTGGGTCACTCAGGTGAGGGAAGGGTGGGCAAGAAAAAAAAAGTCTGTCTGTAATCTGTTTTGTCTGCAAAAATTAATACATGCATGCAATACACGGGGTGCCGTTTTCTTTGATGCTGCCAACATAAAAGGATCCATATTTCCCACCATTTCTTTACCACCCTTTCCTTTTATATTCCCACTTCACATCAACGCTCTTTTTTGCCTGGTTTGGTTTGGTTTGGTTTGGTTTTTTTTTGGGCAGCCTCCCGATCCCATTTTAGACTGACACATTTAGATCCTTCGGGATTTCCTTTGCGAAACCCTGCCTGTTTAGGAAGGCTGTTTCTTGGGACACCTCGCTTTTTTTTTTTAAGAAACAATTTTATTTTTTGTTGTTTTTTCAACCTTGATAATTCCTTAATTTTCCTCCCAGACCAACCTTATCTTCATCAACCCTTCTATGAAACGTCCGTCTGCCGCCTCGGATGATACGGCTACCGATAACAACCTCAAAACACACTACTTTATTGAACCAAAACGATACAAACCAGCCACATTCTCTCGTCTCGGTGCGTCCTCCCTCCAACCATCGTCAACCCCGTTTGCCCAGCTTTTCAATACACGCGAACCAAAGATCGCCACACAGACCCGTCACACGCTCTATTCAACTCAATGGGCGTCCCAATTGGCCAAGATTGACTCGATCTTGAACAACACCAACACAGATCTCTTTTCCAGTCTCGCTCGCTTCATCGACACCGCAGCACCACCAGCCATCACCACCCACCACAAACTCCAAGTCGGATTCCTTCAGCTCTCAGCAAACATTGCCAACAATATCCGCATCCTCGAAGAGTTCTCCAAGTACTTGTACTCACAACCCCAGCATCGCTACAAAGTCATCAGCATCAACTCGAAACACTGTCTCAATATCAAATCGGCGTGCCGAGAAATCATCAAGCAATTTCTACGTGAAGGACCCTCAAAACAACCAGAAATCAAACGTGAGTTGGTCGATGACGAGGATGAAGTGGATACCAGCGATGCAGATGACGAAGACGACAATGATCCAGAAATCAACTTGAAGGGCCGCGTCAACTACGATCTCGATATCTTGGATGACTGGGCTGAACAGGAACCCGATCTCAATAATCTTAGAGTCGTTCTCATTATCCAAGACGCAAATTCCGTCAACAACCAAGTATTGAACCAAATCTTCAAGCTCCTCCGCCCGTTTTCCACCCGGTTCCCGTGCCGTTTCTTGTTGGGGTTATCAACGAGCAATATCAGTCAATGGATGAATGCCAATATCAATAACGAAAATAGAATCTTGCTTGATGGGTTCAAGTTCAAGAGTACCGATAACAAGGAGCTTGGATATCTCATTCTCAACAACTTGTTTTTATCAAAGGAAACCAATTTCATCTTGAACCCAGTACTTTCCACCATCATTCTAAACCGGTTTGAACACTCAAATAATTCCATTGACGTGTTGATTTCTGAAATCAAGTTGTGCTACATGATTCACTTTTATCAGCTGCCACTCTCGCTCCTCTTGTACGATGATGAAGTGGAAAATAAGCAATTATATTCTTCAGCATTGAAACGGTTGGGATCGTTCAAAGCGTACATGGAAAAGGATTTGGCTGGAACGCATGATGTGCTGCGTTTAGTTTCGTTGATTGAAAGCAACGAGGAGATATTTGCATTACTAAAACAATCGAGAATCGAATTCAACAACTACAAAACAGCCATACTCAACTGTATTGATGTGGTGGATATTCTTCAAAAACTGCTTTCCAAACAGAAGGAGCGGATGGATATCTACAAGCAACTCACCAACAATTCATTTTTCCGTTCGTCCCTCCCTGGCGAATTGATCAAGCTGGTTAAGAGCTTGGGTGAGTCTGATCGAGTCCAGACCATCAGTAAGTTACAGAAGTTGGACAGTGATGGTGATGCAGCATTGTGTGTGCTTCAAAGCAACAGTGAGGATTTGGCTCAAGCGGTCCAGGTCTATTTTGGAACGCCCCTGTTGAACAAGAGTGTCAATGACATTGTGTTACATGAGATCTTTACCATCAATGGCGGGGCCCGTAAAAGTGTGGAGCCCAAGGTACGTCTACCTGCGTTTGAAGAGAACTATGAGAATCTTATGATCAACTTGGTGCGGCCGAACTTGCGGTCAGCGTTGGAGAACGGTCTCGATGACTGTTCTATGTATTTGCGCAACCAGTTTGTTTCCGATTCAACTGTGGCGTTGACGATGCCTACAATAACCAAATTGTTCAAGGTGTACAAGGAAGCACCGGTGTCTATTAATATATACGATTTTTTCCTTGCGTTCAAGCAGACTCTTGATCGACAGGAGATCAGTGGGGTTGTTTCTGGTCTTGATGAGTCCGAGTGGGACAAACTAGCATATTCGTGGTTCATACAAGGATGTTTTGAGCTTATGATGATGGGATTTCTTAAGGAGAAACCAAAGGGAGATTATTTGGAAAAGGCAGTATGGAAGGGGATCTAAACATTATCATTCGTCATACGTTATCAGGTTAATGATGGGTGGTTTGGGTGGTTCTGGCTCGGTGTTTTGTGTGGTCTTCAGTGTGCTCCATTTAGAATGACAATACGGTAATGTAATGATGAATATGGTGGCAATAAGTAGTGCCACGAGCCATGCAAAGCGGCCCCGGGGAATCAAGGCGGTGGTAAGCATTTGGATGAACCAGAAATTGAGTTATGAAAAAGCCTGAAAAAGTTAAGGCACGTCGGTTTTGTATTTTTGACTAAACCTAAAAAATCTCTCTCCACCCGTTTTTTGGCCGTGCATTAGTCTGCAGGTGACGTGAAAGATCTGAAACTCCCCCCACAAGTTCCAAGATTAACCCGGAAAGAATCACAGAAAAAGGTTACAGGTGTTGCAAGTAACATTAACAACCAGTTGCGTGTTGGAGTATCGTTCTACCTTGCATATTGGGAGACAAATGGCAGTTGACGTTACAAATTACGTCAAATGTAACCAAGAAAAAAAAATAAAAATCACAATTCTATTTTTATTATTTCACAAGACAAAAGCCTTGCCATTGTGAGACGATCTAACTAAAATTACTGAGCAATCTGTGACCAGTTATCAAACTCAAGACGACCGTACTGGATATCCTGGATCCAAGTAGCGATTTGTTTTGTCAACTCACCCGAACCCGATTCGGTGACGGGAATCTTGATCTGAGTACCGTTGTGTTCGATATTGTTGATGGGCGACACGATGGCTGCGGTTCCGGTTCCAAACGCCTCGACAATCTCGCCCTTGGCAAAATGGTCCTTGACTTCGTGGATGGTGAGCTTTCTTTCCGACACGAGCCATTTTTCAGCATCCAACTTGGCCCGGGCCAACGTCAAGGTCGAGTCACGCGTGACACCAGGAAGAATGGTACCGTCCAAAGGTGGAGTCACCAACTCGAACTTGTCGTTGTTCTTGAACACAAAGAACACGTTCATGGCTCCGACTTCGGTAACAAAACCCTCTTCGCCAAGAAGCCATAAGTTCTGGCTGTGGCCACGCGTAGCAGCCTGGGTTTGGGGCTCGACACACGACACATAGTTGGCACCCAACTTATAGTTGCCCACACCACCAGGCCATGCTCTGACAGCGTAGTCAGTGGCCTCGAGACTTACAGGCTTGAATCCGCTGCTAAAGTATGGACCAACTGGCGATGCGATAACGAACAACTTGGCCTTGTTCGGACGAGCAATGCCCAACGAGGCCGTGGTTCCGATAATAGTTGGTCTCAAGTATAAGGAGTAGCCTTCACCTTCAGGCACAAAGCGTTGTTCGATGAGCAAAAACTTGTTGATGATTTTGATCAACTCATCGCTGTCGAATTCGGGCAACGCTGCTCTCTTGGCACTGCGGTTCATTCTGGCCATGTTCTTGTCGGCTCTAAAGGTTCTGATATTGTTGTTGGCATCACGGTATGCTTTCAAGCCCTCGAACAACTCGAATGCATAGTGGAACACTACCAGCGACGGGTCGAGGCTTAATGGATGGTATGGCCCAATGGTTGGGGTGCCCCAGCCATCTTCAAGCAGCCAGTCGATCTCGATCATGTGATCAGTAAACGTGTGACCAAACACCAACTTTTCCTTTGGAAGAAGGTCTTTGGGCGATGTGGTGGTGGTGATGTGTAGCTTGGAAGCATCCAACGACATGATGGTAGTATGATTTATGTAAGCAGGAAGAGGTGAAAAATTTGGGGAAGATGCGCAGCCTTTTTAACCACACAAAAAAATCTCGGCCCTCGCGATTTCGGGTAGACGAGGCATATGAGTCAAACCATTAACTTATTTAGATTCTATGTAGCATACTTTACTTCTGGTACTCGTCGGGGTAAAAGATCAAGCGTTCCACGCCGTTGGCCGTCAACACCACCAATCTGATGACACCACCTGACGAACCATCCCACTTGATCGCTTCGCTCAATGCAGTCTTGACAAACTGGACCGTGTCGTCGCGGGACATTTGTGGTTGAAAGTGTTCGTTGCACCAACCGTAAATAAACGTCGATCCCGAACCGGCGATGGCGTAGTCTTGTTTGTGGATCGATCCGCCAATAGGAATCGAGTATACCAGGCCTCCATTCTTCTTATCGTACCCAGCACAAATAATCCCCGCGGTCAAGTTATCTTTGTTGTTGTAGCACAATTCCTGAAACACATTGGCTGCGATTTCGGTGGTGGGCTTTTCGTCAAACGGCAATTGTGAGGCGTACGTCTGCAAATGGTACTTGACTATATCAGCCACAGCCTGGGTATCTGCAGCAGAGCCCAGACGGCAACAGAAAATCGTGTCGTGGATCTGCGTCAACTTGTCGGTGACTCGGTTGGCGATGTACGTGCCGGTGGTTGTACGGGAATCGGCGCCCAAAATCACTCCGTCCTTAAACGTGACCGCCATGATCGACGTTCCAAGATTCACCTCGCCTTTCTTGAGATGGTTGATATCAACTGTGATTCCGTTCATGTGTATATGCTTTATTGCCACCTTAAAATCCAAGTTTTGAGAATTGAGAAAATGAAAAGGAGTCGTGTGGGGGATAATAACACCTTACAATATTAATACATAATCAACATAACCATACTAAAACAAACCTGGAAACATTCTAGAAACAGTGATGTGATGGACGGCGTTACTAAGAGGCAAGTCCTGGAGAACGGGCTAAAGTTACGTCATCTGACGAGCAAATTGGAGCATTTGCGAGCTCGCACTTTTGCATGTAACCTTTCCAAGACTTTTAGACCCTTTGTGAAATTAAACTTATAATTACAAAACACCTTTCTTTTAATGTTGAAATACGTGTTGCTTTGGCTTGCGTGTGTTTCTATGGCATTGACGCTTGTCGTTCGTCCAATGAGCGATGCGCTGAACGACGAATTGGTTCCGGCTCTTAGCGAGTCGCAGGTCGGCCACGTCACGGGAGATCCCCTCGTGACCCATACCATCATATTTGAGCTCCACCAACGCTTCGACACCGACGTGACGCTTGGAAACGTCACGTTGGCTCTCTTTGGCTTGATGGCACCCAACACTGCCAACAATTTCTTCCATCTCTCGGCCATGACGTACGGCTACGGCTACCAAAACGTTCCGTTTCACCGAGTGATACGTGGATTCATGCTGCAAGGAGGAGCTTTCGACAAGAGCGGTGGCCACTCGATCTACGAAAAGGGAAAGTTCCCTGACGAAACGTTTGCCATGAAACACGACAAGGTAGGCCGGCTCAGTATGGCCAACAGTGGACCCGATACCAACCTGGCCCAGTTTTTTATTACCGATAAGGCCGAGTTACCTCATTTGGACGGAAAACATGTCGTTTTTGGTCAAGTCATCGACGGATTCCACGTGATGTCGGCCTTGGCCAATACCCCCACGGGCGACGGCGACGTTCCCAAACACGAGATCTACATCGGCCGGATCTGGACCACGCAGCACCACCATAAACTGATGATGCCGGTAGATAACTCAACTCCGGCAGCAGAAGTCATCACGGCACCTTCCCAATCGTATACGTACTTGCTCGTGCTCCCATTGGCTGCTGTAGTGCTCTATTTCGGAGCCAAATGGTACAAAGCCCAGTCGATCATGGATATCAAGGCAAAGAATTGATAGTGAAAAATAGTGAAAATTTAAATATAGTGAAAATTTAAATATTTAATGAAAAATTGAAAATAGTGAAAAATTAAATAATGAAAGACTTTCCGATTGTGCTTGTTAAGAACTTACCGTACAACGCAAGCACCAACGCACTTTTTGAGCTTTTTGGGCAACACGGCAACATCACGCAGCTTCGGGTGGCCGACGGTAGCGACAAAACCGCGATGGGAACGTGTTTCGTGGTGTACAGCCACGTTGCGAGTGCGGTGCAGGCATCGACGGCCCTTAACGGGGTCAATTTCAACGGCCGGTACATTGTGACGCTGCTCTTTGATGTTGATGAGCTGAAGTTAGTTCAAGAAGACTTTATTGTGCGCAGAGCACACCTTGACGAGCTCAAGGCCCAGTACGGAATCAAATAATAACAGAACAAAGAAAGACTATACAGAAGTGTCCACCAAGCCCAACAAGTAGTAGCTGACCAAACCAACAAACACAAAGCCCGAGATCTTGCCGATTTTCCACAAGTAGCTGGCAGTCGAGTACCGGTACTGGACCAAGACATCGAGACGACTCAACTCGGTGAACAAGTTCTTGTAGTGGACCGTGACCCGGACGTGGCCCTCAGATACATCGAGGTACAGCTTGTCGGTGTCGACGGTCAACAGCTCGTATGCAATGGGCAGCGCAAGCGACAAGAACTCGGCGTCTTCGGGTAAATAGAACGTCAAGTACGTGTTTTTGTACGAAAAGTCCTGGGCAGCCGTAACAAGAGGCACCTTGGCAATGTACGTGTTTTCCTTGCCATTAACCGAGCGGACGTGGTTCAGCAACAAGTTGTTCCATCCCAACGTGAAGTTGTAATGCCAGCCACCAAACAACGGGAATCTGGGCTGCAACAACAAGTTATCCTTCACAATCGTATGGGCCGAAACAACTCCAACCAAGTCCGAATAGTAGTAGTCGTCGAAGGTAGTATCCTTGGTGAATGGAACTTCGATGTGGCTGAGTGCCCAGTGGTTTCTTGTGGTATCGAAACGGCCCTTCATCCAGTCAACCCGCGAGAACCCCGACGATAATTCGGCGGCGTTGTTGGTCAATTCGTAGTACTCTTCGATCGGAAGCAAGTCAACGTTCGAGGCAGGGATCCAGATCGAACGGTTATAGTTCTCGACCCGAGCCAACGGACGGTTGTGCTCGTAGTGCAAGCCCATAGGCACCGTGGTGTAGCGTTCGATGGCATCAACTGTAGGACCATAGACAAGAGCCTTGTTCTCGACGCGTGGACGAAGATCAGCAACATTGGTACTAACTTCAACGTGACGATCAAGCACCAACTCCATCTCCTGGGCCTTGGGGGTGCCGGAGAAGTGCAACGAGTATTCCTTGGTGACGTATGGCGAATAGACAAACTTGTTGAGTTTGAGAAGCAACGACTGGGTATCGGCCATGTCCAACTTGGCTGGGAATGGAGTCAAGCCGTCGATGTACACGTACATCACCAGTACTTCGACCAGCGATTGAGGCGCAATGGGAGCTGGGAACACGATCTTGTATGTCGCCGCTTGGCCACCGTCACCCACGACCAATTCTGTTTCAAGCTCGATATTCTGGTCAGTCAATGTGGCAGACAAAAAAGACACACCGTCTACCGCACCAAAACCATCGTTGACAGTAAAGAAGTAGACGTTTTCCGGCGTGGTGCCGGTGTTGGTGATCTGAACCAAGTTGGTTTCACGGACGTACGAGCGGGAAAGATCGACCGTTCTTAAGTAATGAGTGTTTTCCCACTGGGAAGCTTCAATGAGCACTGCAACAATGCAATTGCACAAGGCTAGCAAGCCTGCTACCACGGAGAATTGCATTATGGAAGAAAGACGTGGTGGTAAAGAGGTGGAATTTTCGTTGGCCACGTCTACGGCACGTGATACAAAAAAACACTACAAAAGTTTTTAAACTGCAGACAAGAACTACATTCGCAGGATCGAGCAAGCACTAAATTCCAGGCAATTCATCCAATAGCAAGCAGCCATTTGGATCCCACACAAACCACCAGCGTAAATCTCTTTTTCTAATAATCTTAATTTATCGAAGAATCCATTTTTTTGAGTATCGTAATTGAGTCTGTTTTCCGTTCTCTGCTTTTTTTTTCCAAAACCGTCTTTTTTTATTTACCCGCCGCCGCTCCACCAATAACAAAAACAAAAGGCGATCGCATCTTCCTCTTTCTATCCACTTGATTTGACGCTGTTTCTGTCTTGATCATGTCGTTCGAAGACCTCATTCCCATCGTAAACAAGCTCCAGGACATCGTCACCACCACGCAGCTTTCGGAGTTGGATTTGCCCATATTGGCCGTGGTGGGTTCCCAGTCGTGTGGCAAGTCGTCGGTGTTGGAAAACATTGTTGGTAAAGACTTTCTTCCTAGAGGCACAGGCATCGTCACCAGAAGACCTTTGGTCTTACAGTTGATCAATGTCAAGGAAAACGATCCCATTCTCAACTCGCCTCTGCTGACTGCCTCCCCCATTTCAGCAACGTCGTCTGTCTCTTCTACAAACAACAACAATACAAACAACAACAACACTTCCAGTGAAGACGATGAAATCAACTTGGAAGATCACTTGAGAAAACACGCCAACGCCAACGGCGGCACCTACCAACCTCTCACCGAATGGGGCGAGTTCCTCCACATCCCCAACAAACGTTTCTACAACTTTCACGATATCAGAAAGGAAATCGAAAACGAAACCTTACGAATTGCTGGCCAAAACAAGGGTATCTCCAGATTACCCATCAACCTCAAGATCTACTCGACCAAGGTCTTGAACTTAACCTTGGTTGACTTGCCAGGGTTAACAAAAATCCCCATTGGTGATCAACCTACCGACATCGAAAGACAGACCCGTAGCTTGATCTTGGAATACATCTCCAAACCAAACTGCATCATCTTGGCAGTCTCCCCTGCAAATGTTGATTTGGTCAATTCAGAATCCTTAAAACTCGCCAGACAAGTCGATCCTACCGGTAAGAGAACCGTGGGTATTTTATCAAAGCTCGACTTGATGGATCAAGGGACGAACGCCTTGGATATCTTGAAAGGCAACGTATACCCTTTGAAATTGGGATTCATTGGGATCGTCAACAGATCACAACAAGACATTTCGGAAAACAAGTCAATGGAAGACTCGTTATACTCGGAGGAACAGTTTTTTGCCAACCATATGGCCTACAGAACTATGTCCAGCAAGTGCGGAACCCGCTACTTGGCACTGACCTTGAACAAGATTTTAATGAACCACATCAGAGACAGATTGCCGGACATTAAGGCCAAGTTAAACACCTTGATGGGTCAAGCCGAACAAGAATTATCAAGCTACGGCGACCTCCCTTCAAGCTTTACCGAAACAAAAGAAGCCAGAGGTGCCATGGTTCTTACCTTGATGACGAAGTTTGCCAACAGTTTTGTCAACTCAATCGAAGGTACCTCTCTCAATGAATTATCTACCAAGGAATTATGTGGTGGTGCAAGAATCTACCACATCTACAACGAAGTGTTTGGCTCGCAATTGGCATCCATCAACCCTACCCACAACTTATCTGTACGTGACATCAGAACTGCTATCAGGAACTCGACAGGTCCCAGACCTTCGTTGTTTGTTCCTGAACTTGCGTTTGACTTGTTGGTCAAGCCTCAAATTGGTTTATTGCAAGAACCTAGTCATAGATGTGTCGAGTTGGTCTACGAAGAATTGATGAAGATTGTACATAATGTGTGCTCCTCCAACATTGGTTTAGAGTTGAACAGATACCCCAAGCTTCAAGCCAAGCTTATTGAAGTTGTTCTGGATTTGTTAAGAGAACGCTTGGGTCCTACCAGCAAGTACGTTGAGTCCTTGATAGACATCCATAAGGCCTACATCAATACCAACCACCCCAATTTTGTTGGTGCTGCCAAGGCGATGAGCATTGTTGTGGAAGAACGCAAGAAGCAACGTGAGATGGAACTGAGAAAGAAGTTGAGATTGGCCAGTGAAAGAATCTTGAACAGAAAGTATGATAGTGCTATTGACGGAGATTCAGACGCTACAGAAACTGACAAGAATGGTAAAATTCTTAGTGTTGACGACGACATCAATTCAGTTGACGATGTGATCAAGGCTCCTCGTATCAGGCGTAGTGACTCCAACAAGACTGTCCAATCAATTATATCGGATATTGGTGTACACAGCACATCACAGCAACAAGAATCATACTTTAACTATTTCTTTGGTAAGGATCCAGTTACTCACCAACAACACTTGCAAACCCAAGCCCAGTTGAACCCCAAGCCATTCAAATTTCCTCATCCTCAGGATACCACCCTTCAATTCAACACCAACTTTATCAGCAACGGTGTCAATGGACATCATTCGAGCAGCGCATCTATTACTCACGTGGAGCAACTTAGACAATTAAACATCAACGACCCCGAGTCGAACCAAGTTGCCGATGACCAGGCTTCATTTGACAGTGACGATAGTATCAATGACTTGACCGAAAGAGAACAATTAGAATGCGAGTTGATTAGAAGATTGATTGTTTCATACTTTGGAATTGTGAGAGAAATGATCCAGGATCAAGTACCCAAATCCATCATGTGTTTGTTGGTCAATTACATCAAGCAGCACATCCAGAACCGGTTGGTTGTCAAGTTGTATAATGAATCATTGTTTAGTGAGTTGTTGCAAGAAGATGCTGGTATCCAACAAGAGCGTGAGAAGTGCATTGAGTTGTTGAAAACCTACAGAGAAGCATCAAAAGTCATTAGTGATGTTGTATAAAAGAAGCAACACCCTTTACATCCATACACTCCCACCCACACACACACCCACACCCACACCCCTCTTACTTATATATAGTTTATCCATAGCCGTTGTGTATTGGATCCCCTGTGAGTATAATCATATAAAAAAAATAAAGACTTCCTTATTCTAGTTTTACTATCGATCTGGCCAGCCGTAAATCAGAAACACGGATGGCCCAATGCAGTTTGTATCTGGAGATATCCGAGAATTTTATGTTGATCTTTGCGTTATCATTGCTGTTGCTGTTGCTGAGGAACTGGTAGATTTCTTCTTTTGAGCGGAGGTTCAACAAATGGGGTTCGAGGTTCTTGAACAAAGTGAGAGTCAATAAGATCAACTTGATGGTATTCTGTTCGTTGTATTTATTGTTGTTGCGAGACAACGACGTTGCGTGTTCGGATGAATGGTCAACCGTTTCACCAACCAAAAGAAAGTCAAATACCTTGAACCATGTATCCAAATCAATGAACTTGAAGTCGATAAATAGAGTCAACCACCAGCTCATGGTGATGAGTTCGACTTCGATTTCGTGATGTCCAAAGTGGTCTGCCAATTTGGGAAGATGTTTCTTGAGAAATACCTGGTTCAAGATAGTCTGGTCGGTCCTAATCGCGTTGAGGGCAGTGAAGAAGACGGTTTCACGGCCATTAAAGGTGTATTTCGGCAAGATTTCGTCGATCAAGCCGATAAAGATCCAAAACATATCTTCTTCATCGTACAGTTTCTTTGCTTCACTGGTGTCCAGCAGACTGAGAATGAGCAAGAGATTGCCGATGATCTTGTTCATGCCCTGGTAGTAGCCGATTTCAGGTCTGTATGCCACGAACGCGTACAAGATACGTTGTAGTTTGTAGAAGTTGGGTCCTGGCTTCAATTCAATCAAGTTGTTAAAGTAGTAGTTCCAGGGTAATGTGCGGTGGAGATCTAAGTTGATCTGTTCGATGTTGTTCTGGATATCAAGACGTGAGGTATCCTTGACCTCGTTGAGGAGTTCTTGGTAGCGGCCGTTGATTCGCAGGTAATTGGCTCCCAGGAGTTCCAGCCAGAGCTGGACACGGTACTTCGCTGGGATCCCAAACTGGTTGGTGAGACTGACGAGCCGGTTGTAGTGTGCCGGGCCACTATCGAGCAACAAGAGCTTGAGGCCACGGGTGCCAAAGATATCGCTTGATTCCTCGCCGCTTTTCTTGAGCAGACGGTAGTAGTCGCGGTTTATGTCTTGGAGAAGCGTGTCCCATTGTTCCTCGTAGTGGCGATTGGTGGTATCGTGGATCTTTGAGATGGATCGGAGATGGTTGATGGTCTGGTGTCCGTCCTTGTTGCCGATAAGAATAGCAGAGCTATCGGGTTCGTGTGGACGAGGCAGGGGCTGTGGTTTTTCCTTGACAATGTGGTTGATATCTTGAAAGAAACCGTACTTGTCGATGTTGGCTGATTCTGAGACAAGTGGGATCTCTGGTGACGAGCCAATCCGTAGGCTGTGGAGTTCTACTGGTGCTCTAGGTGTTGGCTGAGTGGTAGGTAGACGAGATAAACGGACATCGCTGTGAGACTTGCGAAATCCAAGAGGAAACGAGCGAGAATGCGGTCGTTTAGTGACTGGTTGAGAAAGATCTTCGCTGGAGCTATTGAACCAATTGCCGATCCAGCTTTTGGGCGATGGTTTTGGTACAATTACTGGTGGTGAGTTGTGATGGTGGACGTGTTGTGAAGAAGAAGAAGGTGTTGATGGTTTAATGTCTTCACTCACTGCTGTTTCGATCATGTCTTTGATGATGGAATCCACGTCTGAATCAGCGTCCAATTCCGAGTCCATTTCTGCCAACTTGGTATCGATTTCAAGCATGGATAAGTTGCCGTACTCGTTGCAGAGTTTGATGAGTTTCTGTTCACGACTGAATGCTTGTTGACGTTGGAGGATGAGGTCTGATTCTTTCTTTGCCAAATCGATAGATAGCTGTTTGATCAAGAGGATGGGATCGTTGGCGTACTTGACGCTTACGAGACGAAGGATCTGCGTATGTTTGAGTTGGTGCAAGTTTCCACCCAATGAGTTGATGACGGAAATAGGCGATGCGGTTGCCAGCCGTCGCCGCTGGAGCTCGGCGGGTTTTTGGTCTGGCAGAGGATCAACATCGTCATCAGCGAGTCCAAACAAACTCAACTTATTGTCTGGCTGTATCTCTGGCGAAAAGAGTTCGTTGGGAAAGAGACTGTTTCTCTTCATGGGGGGTTTTTTGCTGAGAAAAATATACTTATCACCACACACACACGCACACGCACACACACATACACACATATATAAACACACAAGTGATTCTTTCTTAATTTTGCAACCATTGAAGAAGAGAAAATTACAAATGATCACCACGACACTGAAAATGTCTCTGTGGTTGCACTGGTGCCGAATTGGGAACAGTTGGTGGTGGCTGTGGTGCGGGTTTGTATACTTTTTTCGAATATGCGCGAGGGATCGAACCAGACAAAAAATACTCAATGAACACGTAGAGATACGAACGATCATCTCAGATGTCAGTTATGATACTTATGATATGATAGTTATGATAGTTATGTTAAGATAAGATATGTTATGTTAAGATATGATAGGTATGTTAAAAAAAATGGTAAATCTCTTTGTAAAGCGTGTCATCTTTATGCAAGGACAATGCTAATCTTCTCTGTATTGTTAAAATTGACAAGTGTACTATCCCGAAGGATAGTACGAAGATTTAGTGCGGAGCGGTGTAGTTACCGAGTATTTTGACTCGAAAATCTTTTTGTCCGGTACCTGAGACATTTCTTCATGACACGATGCAACAAGATACCAGATCAAATTGGTATGTATTAGCGACTGATACCCACACTAATGGCGTGACTCCACATACTGTAATTAATGGACAGGCTGGCACTAACAGCTCGAAGTTACACATCTGTCTGGGGGCCAGAAAGACGACAGCGAGCCGGAACTTTCATTATTATGGCGCAGGGCGTGCGACTGTTTTTTTTTTCTCCCAGCCAAAAGTAGATAAAGAACAGATTTCACCTCTAAACACACCTTCTTTTTCTTAACACAGCAAACCGGCAAAAAAAAGATACCTCAAAGGAGCCTGTTACTATGAAGTACAAGCACCAATCGGGATTCAGGATATTGGTGGCCATGATGGCTGCCTTGATTTTGTATTCGATCCATTCATCTTATTCGACGCCGCGACCTGCATCGGGCGAAACTGCTGCATCGTCTCCATATCAAGCAGTGACCCAGTATGACGACGATACGTCGAATGGACCGTCCAATGGCGGCAATGTTCCTATGAGCAACGAGGACTTTGCTAAGAACCAGGAAAAGTTGATCCTGGACGAGTTTGCCCAGTACCAGCTCAACAAGCAACAGAAAGTGAATGCGGTATTTGTTACGCTTGCGCGGAACGAAGAGTTGTTCGAGTTGATCAAATCGATCCGCAGAGTCGAGGACAGATTCAACCGCAAGTTCAACTACGATTGGGTTTTCCTTAATGATAAGCCATTCACACAAGAATTTAAGGACTTGACTTCAGCCATCGTTTCTGGTAAGACCAAATATGGCCTTATTCCTGAAGAACACTGGGGATTCCCTCCATGGATCAACCAGGAAAAGGCCGCAATGGTGCGTGAAAAGATGAAACAAGACAAAATCATATATGGCGATTCGATCAGTTATAGACACATGTGTCGGTTTGAGCTGGGCTTCTTTTGGCGGAACGAGTTGTTGGCCGAGTACGACTGGTACTGGCGGGTGGAGCCCGGGATCCAGATCCATTGTGACCTTAACTATGACTTGTTTAAATGGATGGAAGATAACAACAAGGTTTATGGGTTCACGATCTCGATCCATGAGTTTGAAAAGACGATTCCTTCGCTCTGGCAACATACCAAGGATTTCATGAAGAAGTATCCCCAACATATTGCCAAAGATAACTTTATGAAGTTCATTTCCGATGATGATGGGAACACGTACAACTTGTGTCATTTCTGGTCGAACTTCGAGATTGCCAGCTTGAAGTTCTGGCGGTCCCAGGCATACCAGGACTATTTCCATTACTTGGATAAACAAGGAGGGTTCTTTTATGAGAGATGGGGCGATGCGCCAATCCATTCGATTGCGGCATCTCTTTTCTTACCCAAAGATAAGATACATTACTTTGAAGACGTGGGGTATAACCATGGAGTGTACACGCAATGTCCAATCAGCAAGGAGTTCCGGTACAAGAACAAATGTCACTGTAATCCCGAAAGCGATTTTACGTTTAGAGGCTATTCCTGTGGCTCCAAGTACTATGATGCAATGGGCTTGAAGAGACCTAAAGGCTGGGAAAAATATACATAATTCTTTTTTAGTCTAAAGAATAAATCCACTAAATTTACGATGGTGACAGAAACGGTAACCAGAAAGGAAGGGAAGTAGACAAGTAGACAAGTCAGACGATAGTAAAATGGTGTAAAACATCAGTGTCTGTTTAGGTTACACTTTGAACACACTTAGACCACGTACATCAAAGCGGCAGGCTGACCCTGTTCGTCGTTTCATTTCATACAATGTTTCGTGGTGCCTCGTATTTTCTGGGGCCAACACACATTTATTATTATGTGTGGACAATAATTTTTTTTCTTCTTTCTTTTCTTGGAGCTCGCTTTTCTGCAGACTTTCTTTTTTAGGGACAGCACATAGCAAACGAAAAAAAAATGGAGAGGATTTGAATGAGCGCGTTGAGTATAAAAAAACACGTATCGTCAAATTTACTCTTTTTCACCTCAACATACCAACAATAATGAGTTCTTCTCGGCTGAACGCCAGAATCATCCGGTTTGCAGTGTTTGCTCTCGTTTTGATTGGTTGTGGATGGATCCTTTCACGTGGATCCTCCTACACCATTCCAAACGCCGGCTCCATCCCCAGTACGCCTGCCGCAGCCGTTCCTGCCAGTGGTGCCCAGGCTGCTAGCGGTAAGGCTGCTGCTGCTGTTCCAGCCCAGCCCAAGAAACCTGCTGCTGCTGCTGTTATCAACAAGGGTGACAAAATAAAGGCCACGTTTGTTTCGTTGGCCAGAAACTCCGACTTGTACTCGCTCATGGGCTCCATCAGACAGATTGAAGACCGTTTCAACAAGAAGTTTGCGTACGATTGGGTTTTCCTTAACGACCAGCCATTTTCGGACGAGTTTATTTCCGAAACCACTGCGGCTGTTTCCGGTACCACCAAGTACGGGCTTATTCCTAAGGAACAATGGTCATTCCCCGAATGGATTGATCAAGAAAAGGCTGCGCTTGTTAGAGAAGAGATGAGAGCCAAGAAGGTTATTTACGGTGACTCCATTCCATACAGACACATGTGTCGTTACGAATCTGGATTCTTTTGGAGACACGAGTTGATGATGGAATACGACTACTACTGGAGAGTCGAACCAGACATCAGAATCTACTGTGACATTGACTATGATATTTTCAAGTGGATGAAGGACAACAACAAGGACTATGGGTTTACGATCTCGTTGCCTGAATACGACGCGACTATTCCTACGCTTTGGGAAACCACCAAGAAGTTTATTACTGAAAACAAGCAGTATGTTGCTGAAAACAACAACATGAACTGGATCTCCGACAACAATGGTGATACTTATAACGGGTGTCATTTCTGGTCGAACTTTGAGATTGCCAACCTTAACTTTTGGAGATCCGAAGCGTACACCAAGTACTTTGAACACTTGGACAAGGCTGGTGGGTTCTTTTATGAGAGATGGGGCGATGCGCCAATCCATTCGATTGCTGCATCCCTTTTCTTGCCTAGAGATAGACTTCATTTCTTTGAGGATGTTGGTTACTACCACGGTCCTTTCCATAACTGTCCTGTTGATCCCGAAGTGAGACATGCCAAGAACTGTGTGTGTAACCCCGGTGAAGATTTCACATGGAAGGGATACTCGTGTACCACCAAGTTCCACACTGTGAACAACTTGAAGAGAATGAAGGGTTGGGAGAACTTTACTGGTTAGAAAAAGAAAATAAAGACTTTGTATTAACGTTTGATGTAGAACGGTGATGAGGTTTCAGGCTTATGCAGGGCTCAGACAATGTAGTATAATTGAGTGAATGTGAAGAACAGAAGAATAGAAGACTTTTTGGTGTGGATCTGGGATCCCTGTGTGATATATTTTTTGACAGGATGTGGGATATTATTTGTCGGATGGTGATTGTTCGTGTTTGTGTCGGCGCAAAAATCCCACCAGTCATGTCACACAGAGGATGTGGGTGCGCCTCCCCAAACAGGGAATCTGGCAGGATGTCCACAAAATCCCGTGCAGATTCTGAAACGTTCTCCTTGGCTTTGTGTCACCACCTGAAATACCATATAAGGATACGCCAATCTCACTGGCTCTCGTCTGCCTGCCTGTCCCGCTTGTTGATCCATAACTTGGGCGTTATCTGCATCCTGTCATACTTGTATACCCAGGTTACAACAACAAACAAATAAATATATATACACACACACAAACACACACATATACACACACATATACACACACATATACACACACACACACACACACACGCGTACCATGTCACAAGGCCAAGTTGAGGCGGCGCCTGCGATCAAGTCGCCTGTTGCCATCAAGTCACCAGTGCCTCCACTCAAGTCTCCTGCAACCAAACATCGGCCTCAGAGCCTTGATCTTTCCCAAGAAAAGAATGCCGACGTGGCCCTCCGCATCGTATCACCAGGCTTGCCTCCACTCAACGAACAGATGGAAGTCACTGTCAAACGATCACAACAGATCCAGCTCCAACAACGCCACTTGATAGCCACACGCCACGCTTCGAATCTGGCACTGACCGATTCAAGTGACGAATCGTCCGAACCAAGCCCGAAACAGAATCCAGCCACCATCGCAGCCACTCCGCTGGTTACACCTCTGGTCCTGACTGTTTCTACAGAGCTGGATCGCATCGCCACGCCCACCACCAAACGTCTCAAACGTAACAATATCCCAATGCCACTCACCATCAGAGAAACAGCCGATTCATTCAACCCAGCCATCCAATCAGCACCCGTTCGGCCACGGCCTCACCAACACCATCACCAGCTTCAACAGCAACAACAGCAACAACAGCAACAACAGCAGCAACAGCAACAACAACAACTTCATCATCAACAACAACAGAAGATCCGCAGACAACTTGTCCAGCCACAACACTACGCACAGGTCCATCCACAGTACTATCCATCACCGGTGCCACGCAAACACTATCGTTTCCCCAACGCCCACGTCACGTACCTGACGTTGCCACAGCTCCAGGAATACGCTCCCGGCACCGTGCCGTACAAACGGGCCCGCATCGCACCGTACCTGGCGGTGCTGCTGTACTTTCCCGTACGACATGTTGCGGGTCCAGCGAGCGCTGCCAGTGCTGGAGCTGCTGCGAACGCTGCCGCAATGACAGCAGCAGCAGCAGCGGCAGCAGCGACGGTGGCTGCACCCACAGTCCTGGTAACCCTGCCGAGTAACAAGCTTCCTGTCACCGACGTATACCACGGCGATGTGACACGCGTTGCCCCGCTCAAATCGCAGCCACTTTCAGCACAACGCGAGTATTTCGGGTCTGGCAAGCGAGACGACGACAGGCTACCTGTTTCTGCCGAAGAGGAGCGTGAGATGAGGCAGAAACTCCGGGGAAATCACGACGAAGAGGTGTTTGGGAGTATTAATTTGATGAACGAGAGCATTTTCAACTTTAAAATCTTTAAAAAAGAAGCCGAGAGCGCTGATTGGCTGGAGAAGGAGAAGGAAAAGTTTCTCAAGATCTGTGAAACAAGCTGGGACGAGTTTATCTCCAGAAGAAGTAAGTAATAGGTAATAATGTATTAATCGATAATCTTGCAAACTTTCCAACACGTGACATAAACGTGATACGAACGTGACCAGTAAATATCTAGTTTTCCTCAACAACGAGTGGTTGTAAAAAGTCTTGAAAACCAATGCTACGTTTGATACGGCCGTTTTCGCGAGCTGTTTATGGCAGAAAGCTTATTCGAACGGCGCCAATAACGCCGTTTATCATCAGCAGAGCCTTCAGCAGTTCACGGTGGCAAAAAAACGGAGCGAAAAGGCCCCAGAAAGACGAAACAGACGATGGCAAAAACAACAAAAAGAACACCAAAAAAAGCCAAGAAGAACAAGATATTCGGGACGAAATCAAACAACGACTCAAGAAAAACAACAATGGTAACATCAACATGGACAACGTCAAGATTTTCCAGCTCGATGGCAAAACTCTCGGGCGCATGGCGATGGTATCGACGGGATTCACGCTTTTGCTCACGCTCTATCTCTTGAACAGGGGCGACAACGATAAGAACGAGTTGCTGTTCCAGGACTTCAAGACAAATTACCTTGAACGTGGTCTTGTCACGAAATTGACGGTGATCAATCGGTTCCATGTTGAAGCAGAACTTATCCCTGGCGCAGTATCGGACCAGACGTCCCAGAACATGGGCGGTAAGCCCACCGTGGTGTTTACGATTGGTTCGGTTGAGTTCTTTGAGGATGAAATGAAACAGGTGCAACAGAAACTTCTGATCCCTGTCAACGAACGACTTCCAATTGCATACGAAGAACGCGGTCTGTGGCTCAACTATATCTTACCAGTGCTTCCCACGGTGTTATTGATTGGTGGTTTGTGGTACATGACAGTGAGACGGGCCCAGGCTCCTGGAGCTGGTGGCGCAGGTGGACTCTTTAAGATTGGCAAGTCGAAAGCCAAGTTGTTCAACCAGGAAACCGAGGTCAAGATCAAGTTCAAGGATGTGGCAGGATGCGAGGAAAGCAAGGAAGAAATCATGGAATTTGTCAAGTTCTTACAGGATCCCCACAAGTACGAACGGTTGGGGGCTAAGATCCCACGAGGTGCCATCTTGTCTGGTCCTCCCGGGACCGGAAAGACATTGCTTGCCAAAGCGACAGCCGGTGAAGCTGGAGTTCCGTTTCTTAGTGTATCTGGATCAGAGTTTGTGGAGATGTTTGTTGGTGTTGGTGCGCTGCGTGTACGGGACTTGTTCAAGACAGCGCGAGAAATGGCTCCGGCAATCATCTTTGTGGATGAGATCGATGCCATTGGTAAAGAACGTGGAAACGGTAAAATGGGAGGCAACGATGAGCGTGAAAACACGTTGAACCAGTTATTGGTGGAGATGGACGGGTTTGAGTCGAGTGACCATGTGGTGGTGCTTGCGGGTACCAACCGGCCCGATATTCTCGATAAGGCGTTGCTCAGACCCGGACGGTTCGATAGACACGTTTCGATCGATACTCCTGATGTCGAAGGCCGGAAGCAGATCTTCAAGGTTCATTTGAGCAAACTTACGCTCAAATGTGACGTTGATATCACGGCTCTGGACCGCGACATGGATTTCAGCAAGTACCAGGAGCTCAAGGATGCGGCGATCGATGCCTTAGCGGGCCGTTTGAGTGCATTGACCCCGGGTTTTGCTGGTGCTGATATTGCCAATTGTTGTAACGAAGGGGCGTTGATTGCGGCACGCGAGGATGCAGCTTCGGTGGATGTGTATCATTTTGAGCAGGCGATCGAGCGGGTGGTTGCTGGGCTTGAAAAGAAGCTGCGGGTGCTCAGTCTTGACGAGAAGAAGACGGTGGCGTACCATGAAGCTGGCCATGCGATCTGTGGATGGTTTTTGGAGTATGCTGATCCGCTTGTCAAAGTCTCGATTATTCCCCGGGGCCAAGGAGCGTTGGGGTACGCGCAGTACTTGCCCAAGGACCAGTACTTGGTGTCTACGGAGCAGTACAAGCACCGGATGATCATGACGCTTGGAGGCAGAGTTAGCGAAGAGCTTCATTTCGATACGGTGACGAGTGGAGCGCTGGATGATTTCAAGAAGATCACGCAGATGGCGCAGCAGATGGTGTTGAAGCTTGGGATGTCCAAGAAGCTCGGAAGCATTGCGTACGATACGGGCGATGGTGACTCGGGGTTCAAGGTGCACAACAGTTATTCGGAAGCAACTGCACGTACGATTGATACGGAAGTGAAACGTCTCATTGACGAGGCGTATCATGAGTGTCGTCTGCTTCTTACCGAGAAGCTTGTGTTGGTGGATGCGGTGGCCGAGGAGTTGTACAAGAAAGAGGTGTTGACGCGAGAAGACATGATTCGACTCGTGGGTCCACGGCCGTTCCCGGAACGTAACGATGCGTTTGATAAGTATATCAAGGGCGATGCGTTCAAGGGAAGGTAGATGTATATATTAACTAAACAACTCATCGATAGAGTCGTAGCCATCATCAGCAACAACAGCAGCATCAACATCTGTAGATGTTGGTGTAGCCAGTTGTATAGAAAAATGGTGATTCTTGGTAACCACTGGTGGTGTACGTGCCATATTCCTTTCATGAGGAGCTACGTGGTGTTGAGCTGTTACTACATGGTGTCTCCATTCATCGTAGCCGTTTTCTGTCATGTAATCACATCCCAACAACGGGCAAACGTAGACCTGAACTCTCGGGGAACATGTGTGGGTAGCGAGAAGTTCGCGCAGCGCGTACTGGCGGCGGCAGCGGCCGGTGGCGGTAGCGCGGTGGCACTGGAACGGGACGCGCGGCGGTAGCGCGCACACGAGCGGAAACTGGCGCGCGAGCGCCGCCGCCGCGGCGTGGGGCACCGCTACCAGCACACACGACACCTCCAATGGGTATCCGAGCGACTTGAGCAACGTGGCATGGCGTTGTAACAAGTGTTTTTTGTAGATGTGGCGGTTTCCAGTACAGTAATCGCACGCAAAGCAGCGATAGATATCGGGGGTAGGAAACAGCATTGGTTCGATGATTGAATATTCTTCATAAAAGGATGAACGAGACGAACTGAGAGACAAGTCTCTCAGTGAGTCTTCAGCTCTCACTAAATCAGATTCTCTCAAATCAGATTCTCTCAAATCAGATCCTCTCACTAAATCATCACTTCTCACTAAATCATCAGATTCTCTCAGTGAATCATCAGATTCTCTCAAATCAGCCAGTGAATCAGTATCCTCATCACTATCGGAATATTCCACACTAACTGATTTTATTGGAGAAGAATGAATATCAAACAGTTGTTGAATATTTCGTTTTCGTATTGGCGATGAATTGACTGTTCTACGTAACATGAGATTATCACGAAGTTCATCCACACGTACACCATCACTGACTCGTCGTCTAAACACATTGACTCTATTTTTCTTGTGTTGATGTCGTTTGTTAAGACTTGGACCCCAGATATTGTCTAACACCGTCGTGGACCGGAGATGGAGCAAGTGGCCGTTGTTTGTGACGATTTCGCCGGTAGCCAAGTCGATTTCGTCGCTCTGCGTAGCATCGTCGACCTGAGCATACTTGGTGAGGATCTCGGTCCATCGCCGCCGCAACCGCTGCGTGCTCGCAGCCCGCATCTGCTGCATCTGCTGCGTCCGCTGCACGTCGTCCATCGTTCAGCTTTAAATGTTTTTCGTGCGATTTCTACCTACATATCTACGGTGCGGGTCCGTTCGCGGTTGTTGTTGCGGGCCCAGCACTGCTTGAACGCCGTCATCTCTTCAACACACGCCCGCCAGTCTCCTCGATCAGCATGGCAGAGCTGAAGCGCAAGGTTCTCAGCATGACATCCCGTATCCATAATCCTCTGATCCCATTCGTCAGGAACATCATCATCAGCAGCAGCAGCAACTTTCTTCTCAGACATCTTTCTTGTTCAAGTCTATTCTTACTTTTTTCTCGTTTTTCTTTCTACTCTTTTCTACTCGTCTTATTTGCTCATTCTTATTCTAGTAACCAATTCCCCTGGAATATGCCATTGGTCTCATTTCTGGATGCGGTACCGCAGCAAACTGCTCAGTTTCTAATGTCCATGGACAATTGTCGTCATGGACACGTCGATATCCTTCGCCATCATCTTTGTTTGCATCGTAGCTCGTGTTTTCCCGGAAATGAACCACTCCTCCAAGGTTCCCGGTACTATCACAGTAGTTGGGCGCACTGAACACCGTAAGCAACCGTCCTCCATGTTCCTCTTCAACACCATCCATCCGTACCTCGTGTGACCGTAACACTTTGCGGATCTTGTTCGCTACACAGAACCGTTCGGTGATATCAGGCCCAAACTGCATTCCAATGCCCCGTTTCGACGGAGACCGGCCATTGACGGTCTGTGGATCCGTCCATAACAACTCCATCGCAATCCCTTCACGTGGTGGCTGTGTCAGACCCAGACTTGGAAACCGGTTGACGTTCTTGATATCGTCAAGTGATACGGTATCATCAGAAAACAACCCACCGTGCATACACAAGTACGACCGGTTGATCAACGTAGCAAGTGGAAGCGCTCCAAAACTCTCGGCAAACGCCTCAAATACCTTTTTCGAGTACTTGTGCTCACATTCATCGGTAAACCCATACGTCTTGTTCATATCGTTTGTTTCATGGTTGCCCCGATTAATATACACCAGCTGCGGATACAAGATCTTGAGCAAGTATAAGTAAAGCGCCACTTCACACGACCACAGACCACGGTCCACAAAGTCCCCGTTGAACAAGTAAACATGATCTTCACTCACTTTCCCAAACTTATCAAATAAGTTCAACACATCGTAGAACTGGCCGTGCGTATCGCCAACCACCGTGAGCTGCTTGGCCGTAACAACTATCTCGTCCTTGTTTTCCGGTACTGGAAGCTGGCTGTGCGCCATGCTGAGCTCCACCATCGTGTTTTCGGCCTTGAGCAACGCATACACCTTGGCCACAATGGCAAACACATGTTTCTTGGGCAAACGACCTCCGTCCTTGAACAACTGGATCGCATACTTGAGATAGTTTGTATCCAACCCTTCGATATCAACCGAAACATCACCACTTCCATCACTGTTCTTGGTCGAATGGATCGTCAACAGAGGTCCCTGCCATGATTTCTCGATCTGAACCCCTTCATAATCAACGCTGTTGATCACAGAAACCCTTTCGTCGCCCGCAATCGCCCGCTCAAACGCCTGGCGCTTCAACCATGTCTGACACTGATTATAGTTTTCCAACGTGAGTTTATCGTTTGGCATCCGTTTCAAAATCGTCTTGAAGTTGGACATTGCTTCCTTGTGCTTGAGAATCGCCATGAGCGACACCCCCTTACGATAATATGCCTTTACAAACGTGGGATCGACCGCCAACGCAGCGTCACAGTCAATGATCGCCAGTCCATAATTCTCCAACTTAATGTGGACCTGAGCACGGTTCGAGTAGAAAATGGCGTTGGTGGAATCGAGCTCGATGGCTCGTGTATACGCAGCAATCGCTTCGTCGTACTTGTGTTCCTTCAACAACGCATTGCCTTCGTCCTTAAATCTGAGAGCTTCCATTCTTATCGACACTTTGAAGACGTGCGAAAATTGTTTTCTTTTGATGCGCTCGATGCGAAAAAGCTGCAAACGTTTAATGTCAAAAGTTAATCAACACCAAATAACTCAATTGATTTGAAATAACGAAAATCAACTCAATTAAACTCATTTTGTCATTTGAATTCGTTTTTTTGATCATCAACTTTACACCTTTTGATTCCGATCCGGAATTGATCTAGACTTAATGCTGGCTGCGAACCTCAATTGAAACGTATTTATTGTTGATCCGAACAATGGAAATGCATACGAACGTAAATCATATGAAACGATCCACAAATCTATTATATATTGTTAGCTGTTGTTATCTTCACCATCAGCTGATTGTGTTGCGCTGGTGAACTGAAACAAGGATTGGTTGTCAGTATTCAACAACATTTTGCTAATGTCTCTTTTCTATATATTTGTCGGAATTCTGTAAATTAATGATTCACTGAATCATGAGATTTTTCAGACTTGTCATAATCATCTACACTTCAACAGACATTTCAATGGCTTTTACTCAAAACGAGTTAAGAAATAAACTCAAGAACAGTTTGTGTGGTTTGGTCTAAAACCTCAGACTAATACATGTTCATGAGCCGGTCGAAATGGGAAAGAATCAACTCTCAGAATATGTTGCTTACTACAGAGAAGACTCTTGAGTCATCAAACTCTTCTAGCCCACTACCATATTGATACCAATTAACAATAAATACTGGAAACTACTAATTTGAAAAGCTGTTTCTGACATTGCCATTTCTCCAATAAGTACTTCTTGTAGAAAACAGTCTTTCGAGCAATTGCTGATAATCAGTTGAAACTTCCCAATATTCAAGTTTCTAGCGTTGGGTGATTTCAGAAGATGAGCTTGGTTAAACAAGCATCAATAATCATCAATGTATTTACAATAAAAAGTCCATTGCGACTGAAAACACCGCTTCTCCAAATACGTAAAGTCATTAGTTACTTCAAACTGGATAAAGTACGAGGCTCAAAAGAGATGAATCTTAAATTAATGGGCGAAAACAAGTTCTTAGATAATCCTCGAGACCGACCAGATTTTATCAAAAGAGACCACGACCGTCAACCTTCGTTACAAAGCCTTCTGCGTTTATTGAAATCTCGACTAAGATATTGTTGATAATCATGTTTCAGTGCAACGCCTTGCTTCGTGAATTTTTGTTCTTTGTTAGATTTTGCAACTGAAACAACATTTCTCCAGCACCAACAACAATCGACGTTTCAGATGTAGACAAAGAATCAATTACTCTCATTATACTCTGAAACCTTGACGATAAAAGATATTGACTCAAATACTAAGCTTAATTATACAAACCACTTCGTCAAAATCTGTACAGGCTCTAGACCACAATTTTAACCAACCTCAAACCAGACAAAAAGAAAGACACGAAACCCAAGAATGTTGTCACCACAACTAAAACAACAGTAGAAAATGGACTGGATACCCATCAACCTCAGTATAAATGGTTCTAGAAATGTTCCACGAACGTTACAAAACATAAAAAAAAAGAATGTATTTCCAATACTTGCTTTACAACTACGATATGATAAAGCAACAAATGATCCTGTTCTCTGAGGAGTCAAGTAGAATCCAACTGATGAATTGAACTGCTTCATCCCACATGACATTATAGAACGAAGTCATCTGTTGACGAAGATTTGACTGCAACTTCAAAAACTACTCAACGATTATTTAAATAATACCAAAGACAATGACCATGAAACTAACAAATTCCACATGAAATCCATACATTCCTGAATGGTAGACGGGTGGATTGACACTCCATCAGATGACTATATAATGACAACAGTTTTTGAATTAATAAAAGCACCAAATGATTCAAGTTACATGGAACATTGAGTTTATTATTCAACTCAAGAACATAGAACTACCATTTGTCCACCACAATCCACAACAGACCTTACCGATTGTTTAACTATGATTTTTATGAGATTTATTACACTTCTAGTTTTTACCTTTACAGCTGCTGACGTTGTCTAGGCTAAATCACGGTCAAAGAAGCAAGGGACCGTTGAAGGACTTGTTCTGGGTATCTCTCCTGGGGGAAATAAAAAGGATACTACTTTTAAAGTAAATGTGAGAGGTGATAATCTTGTCAGCAATTTGCAACTGTTAAAGGACGGATTGGCCTCAAAGGCTTCCAAATTGAAGCGCGGAGCTTTAGGAGACTCTGAAGAAAGAAAAGTGTTTTTTAGACTTACGAATAGCATACTCGGCAACTTTATCAGATATCTGTCTCCTACTGCAGAATTTGTTTACAAAGTATTGACATGGAGTGTTGAGGACCATCTTGCTAATTCGAATGAAGAGGATACTAGTACGTCGGTCCTGAAAGCGATCTTTAGTTTGGTGAAAAACTCACTTGTGATATATTATGTAAATTAACCTACGGTTCTACTTGCGTCCGGTGTTATACCAGGTAATCTAGTATTGATGAATTACAAGAACTGCTTCAATCAGGTTCAAAGCGATCAGTTGCATAAAAAAAAAAGATAGATTGTTTTTTTGTTAGTTTGTATGGTGTGTAGTATATTGATGTATTTGATACTACGAAAATTGGGAATAAACAAGCGAGATAAATTTCTACCAAAATAGCCTGATTAGAAACGTCTACTTCGTTGATTGCTTTTTGTCGGTTGCATTCTGGGATGCTTACAAATTTTGTGGCTAAAGGTTTCTTTTTTTTTTTGTTACAGCTTTTTTCTTTTTCGGGTATATTTTCTGACTCATTATTTCCGATGTGATGACAGAAACGGATTTGTAATATTTTTAATGATTAACTCAGCAATCTGGGACCCTTACTAACCAAACCGAGGTATAAATATAGCAAAGAATTCCCTGTCAATGTAGTCTTTATCAACCATCATCACATCAATTTCAAATATGTCTGCTCCAGCTATTAAGAACTCGTCTGTTTTCACTTCTGTCAAGGTCGGTGACATCTCCGTTGACCACAGAATTGTTCATTTGCCAACCACAAGATTCAGAGCTGACAACGGTGTTCCATCCGATTTGCAATTGCAATACTACAGCGACAGAGCGGTTTATCCTGGTACTTTGTTGATTACAGAAGGTACTTTGGCTTCTGCTAGATTGGCTGGTTATCCTGGTGTTCCACACGTTGAAACCGAGCAACAAACCAAAGCCTGGAAGAAGATCACCGATGCTGTCCATGCTAAGAAGTCCTTTATGACCCTCCAGCTCTGGAGTTTGGGTCGTGTTGCCGATCCTGCTGACTTGAAATCAAAGGGATTTGACTTGATTGGTCCATCGGCAATTTACCAAGACGAAGAATCTGAAAAAGCTGCAATTGCTGCTGGAAACCCACTCAGACCGCTCACAGAAGAAGAAATCAAGGAAATCGTGTTTAAGGATTACGTGAACGGGGCCAAAAATGCCATTGCTGCTGGATTCGACTTTGTTGAAATCCACGCCGCCAACGGTTATTTGTTGGAACAATTCATCAACCCTGTCTCCAACAACAGAACTGACAAGTACGGTGGATCCATTGAAAACAGAGCCAGACTCTTGTTAGAAATCGTTGATGCCTTGACCAAGGAAATCGGAGCTAACAAGCTTGCTGTCAGATTGTCTCCATTCAGTACTTTCCAAGGTATGTTGGGTGAAGACGAAGTCATTAGTCCTCAAGTCACATTCGGATACATTCTTGATCAATTGCAAAAGAGAGCCGATGCTGGTAACCAGTTGGCATACGTCAATCTTATCGACAACCGTTTCTCCAATGGATGGGACGAAATCCAAGGTGTTGATATCACGTTTGCTCTTCAGCTTTGGAAGGGTGTTATTATCAGAGGTGGTAACTATGCTTACGACAAGAAGGACTGGAAACACATCATTGCTGACACTGCTGACAAGCGTATCTTGGTTGGTTTCGGTAGACACTTTATTGCTAACCCAGACTTGGTTGAAAGAATTGCAAATGGTCATGAATTGAACAAGTACGACAGAGACACGTTCTACTCCGGTACCAACTATGGTTACAACACTTATCCAAGATTGAATGAGGTACAAGATTTGGATGTTGAAGCATTGCGTAAGGAAGTTGGTAAAGCATTGGTTTAATAGGATTATAGAAAGGTTTAATAAAAAGAGATATAAATCTTAAATCAATTAAATGGCTGCGAAAATTCTTAATTTTTTAATTAAACTATATTGACATTAAAATAAACTCTAGAATTAACTTAAAGTTGACAAAAGAGGCAATACTATATCAACTTCTTCTAGAAACTGGCAATTATGGTAACTAAAACTTTCATTTTGCAACTATTTTTCTCAACTAATGTTGTAACTATCTTCTAACGAATACGTAACCCACTGGCTGGAGCACCAATAGCAGTGATTTTGGTGATACGACACACCTGGCCCTTGAACTCAGGCTTGTATCTTGCACCAAGCAACTCTTCTGTCACGCTTGGAGAGCCCTTGTAGATTGGTGTAAAGGTGCTGCAACAGATATCAAACTCGGCGTACGGATCAAAGTCAATCTCGATGGCGTCGCTGGCGATGGTGTCGGCACGAGCCTTCAACTTCTGAGCCTGTTCTACTCTTGCTCCCGTAGTCACGATCTTCAAGAGCTCACCAGCAAAGTACAGCGCCAGCGCATAGTTCTTGTTCTTGAACAGTTGCGACATGGCGACCTGGAGCGCATTGACTCGGTGTTGATTCTGGAGCTTGGCCCGTGTAAAGTACGCTGCCAACTCCAAGTTACGTTTGATGTCACTAGGATCAACAGCACGACGTGCCAACTCAATCAGCAAACCCATGATGTACTCACGACAGAGCAACAATACGTCTCTGCACTTAGCGTCCTGGCCTTCATCTTCAACCGTAATAAGCACAATCGAGTATATTATTTCCCGGAAAATAGCAATGGCTTCTTCCAAGTTATTGGCCTTGAACTGCTTGAACCCTTGAGCCAACGCATCTTCTAATCCATCATAGCCAGTGACAAATGGCTTGAACTTGTGCGAGTCGTCCTCGTCGTTGTCGGCACGAATATAGTCCTTCATGGCCGGTAAGTCATCCACACCAGGCAAGTATAACTTTGACAGTTGGTACACCTGCAAGAAACGTTTACGCAAAGGTTCAAACTCAACCACACCAACTTGTTTGTTCAACAACAGTGCTGCCTGTTCGAATGCACCCGCAGCAGCATAGCCAGCGGCCGTCTTGGCATTACGCAACCAGTAGGCAACTTCGCCATCGGCAACAGCAGTGACAGGCACATCGATCTCATCTTCAAGATCGTCGCCACCAATATCGAGCTCGTCGTCCATGTCCCATGCACCTTCGTTTTCTTCAAAGTCATCACCTTCTTCGTCGAAATCAAGAGCAACAGCGGTGGCATCGGCAACAACAACAGCTGCTTCATCTTCAATAGCCAAGTTTTCAACCTGACCGGTGATCAAGGCGTTTTCAAAGAACGATAACTTGGTTTCCTTCAATGGCCAGTTGCCCAAAGGTTCAGGGATTGGAGCAGGCAAAGGAACGCTCTGGCCCAATTCTGGTAAGTCAACGTCCTTCTCTTCAATACCAGCCTCGTCCAAGATCAGCTGAGCCAACTCAGTCAACCCATTCGATTTAGCCAACGTGTATGCCAATGGCAACATGCCTCCTTGAATGTAGACCTGACATCTCTTCTTGATATCGTTGGTGTACAACGTGTTCTGGATCAAAGCCAGGACATCGCCACGATGCTCAGCAATGGTAGCCATCTTGTTCAATCTTTCGGTGTCACCCTTGTACACGTAGAGGTACGTCAACTTGTCAAACAACTGGAGTTGTTGGTATACAAACTCCACCACCTCGACATTTCCTTGAATCAACGCCTCGTCACCCAATTTCTCCCAGATCTGAGGGTTGTTCAAGATCTTGGCTTGTTCCAAGGCAACTTGCAAGTTGCTGCACTCCAAGGCCAACTCGAATCTCGTTTCAGGATCCTCAACAAACTGTAACGCAACTTCGGGGTATCCCTTCTTCTGCAAGTACGCAATGATGTTCTGGCCGACCAAGTTCGATGATCTGATGATTCTCAACACTTCGCTGAAGTTCTTGTTGACCAACGACTTCTTGAACCGGTACTCGGTTGGATCGATGGTGATTACCTCGACCTGGCCAGACCGGTTCAAGCAGTAGACTTGCTTCTGGACCACCTTCGTGATGTACAAGGTATTGGCCAATGTCTTGATGATACCGCTGTCACCGTTCAACAAGGTATACTTGATATGGTTCAATGTCGAGTACAACAAGACCCCCGAGTCGTCCCATGCTGCACTCTTGATTCTGATGGTTTCGTGCATCGAAGTTACCAACTCCAAGTCTTTATTGGCGATCGTGATGGTGTGCTTGGCCAAGAACGCCACGTACTGACCGTCTGCAGACCACAGAGCATACTTGACGTTGTTGACACTGATCTCTGCCAACTCCTTTCTTTGCTGGACGTCGTAGTTGACCACCGAGTGGCTCTTGACCAACAATACACGGCCAGGACCGCCGTACAACACATCGGTGACCGACGAGTCCAACTGGATCGACTTGGTGACGTTGTTGCTCATGTCCTTGATGTGCAACGTCTTCGAGGCCTTGATGAAACTCACGAACCGGTTACGGGAAATAAAACAAGCAAAGTTCCCTTCGCCCTGTCTGACATCTGTAGGCTCAATTGCCCCGGTGACATGTTTGGGCAACAGGATCAACGCATACTGTGCTGCATCACCCTCGCCGTGGGTCACAAGAATCGAGTTGTCGGACTGGTTGTACAGCAACGTGCGCATAAACGACCACGCCTTGCCAATCTTCTTCAACAGCAACATAGGCAATGAACCCTCGTTTCTCTGGAAATCGTACGCCTGCAACTGTTTTTCAGCATTGACATAAAACAACTTGTTCTGGAAAAGAGCATGAGCAGGCCGTTCTCTCTCCAACTTGAACACCATGACCCCGGAATCGTGACATGTAGCAAACAAGTTCATGTTAGGATGCGAGGCAATCAACCAGAACCGGTCGTGTTCTCTTCTAAACTGTTTAATAGGTACTCTCTTGTTCAAGTCCCAGACCCTGACCGTCTTATCGTCCGAAACAGACAAGATCAAGTCTTGTTGTGGATGGAAAACAGCACCCAAGACGTTTCCAGTGTGGCCACGACAGGTATCGACTTCCCATGCCTTGGTGTCGCTCATTCTCCACAACTTGACCACACGGTCATCACCAGCAGACACAATCAACGGAAGCGTAGGATGGAACGACGCCCAATTGACTCCCTTGTCGTGTCCTTCCAAGACATACTTGACAATGGCATTCACATTGCCGAAAATGTCTTGTTGTGGCAACTGTTGTCTCTGGACATGATCCTCAAACGTCATCAGCGACGTAGGAGCCGAGTGTTTCTTGCGCAACCCCGAAATGTCCCATACTCTTACGGTCTGATCCAAACTGGCCGAAACAATCAAGTCTTCCGTAGGATGGAACTGTGCTGACATGACGTAGTGGTTGTGGCCGGTCAAGCACGCGATTTCCTGACGATTCTGCCAGTTCCAGATCCGGATCGTTTGGTCGTCGGAACACGAGATGATCCATGGCAAGTCACGGTGGAAGAACACAGTTCTGATATAGTCCAAATGGCCATTGAGGGTAAAAATACACTTTCTGGTGTTCAAAGACCACACCTTGATGGAGTAGTCATCGCCACCAGAAACAAACAACGGCTGGGTCGAGTGGAAATCAACACATCTAACAGGACCAACATGATCCTCAAACCGATCGATCAACGTTCCCATGCGGTAGTCCCACAATTGGATGGTGGACGAATGGAGCGAGACCAAGACCCACGGACGCTTAGGATGGAAAGCCACACCCTTTGCCCGTGACGACTTCGACTCAAATTTAGTAAGCATCTTCATTTTGTGCTGGGTGGTAAAGGTTAATAAACAGATTCAACAAGTGGACACGGTGAAAAAATGGAAACGGTATATGCAGTCTATGGATACGACATTTATGTAACACAAAAAGGAAAACCCACCACACGCGACATTCTATGACACGTCTTATTTCCAAACGTTTGTTTCTCTAGTTTCATCTTGTTTCATCATTTTATTCCTTTATATACCATTCTATTTTTAAATCATGTAGGAAACAGCACCAAGAATGATGGCTGCAACTACACCAAAAATGCCTTCAGTGTTCTTGAATCCGGCATTGGACGACTTTGACGTCTTGCCATCGGAAGTGGTGGAAGCACCACCGCCTTGCACAAACCCATGGACACCAGCACCGCTGGAGTATCCTTCAGGTACACTGACCTTGGGCTGGTTGGCAGGACCACCGTTCGAGGGCACATTGATCGATTGGGTGGTGAGGTACGTCGACACAATGGTTCCACTGCTATTGATGATGGTGGTGGTGACGTTGGTCTTGTTACGTGTAGGTTTGTCGTTGTGAGGGTTGAAACCAGTGGAATCACCCGTTCCCAACCATGTCTTTCTCTTGGTCAAGACGATATCTTTTGCGTTCCCGCTCTTGTTGGTGTAGAGGAACGCCCCGTAATCATTAACGGTATCGTTACCATTGTCTCTTGATGTATTTACTGGCAAGTCGTTGGCTTGGACCGAGATGTTTCTCAAGTATGCATAGTCGTAGCCGTACTTCTGGATATCTTCCGAGTTCCAGTCAATTGGACCACCAGCCCATTCAATGGTACCGGGAGCATTCGACGAGGCACCACCGGGCCAGATGGACATCTGGATTCTCGAGGGTGTTTGTGGGTACTCGAACCGGTTACCGGTGGCGTTCCAAGTATCTGCTCTCAACAACGTACGGACTTTTTCACCATTGATGTACCAATCGGTTTGGTCTGGTTGCCAGTCGATTTCGTAAAAGTGTTCATTCTGAAAAGTGTCTGTGGCCGTATAATTACGCGAGTTGGTGTAGTTAGTGATCCCCTGGGCGTAGAAGTTGGTCTGGACACTGGTCAAGTTGTAGCCCACGAATTCGTAATCGATTTCATCCTGAACGTCTGAGAAAAGAATAAACGCAGTCACCACACCACCGCCACGGCCTGTCTTCAACCGAACGCCGACTCTGCCGTACCACAAGTACTTGGTGGAAGAAATCACTGTTCCTACCGATTCCTTGGGCATCTGGAGCAACAAAGCATCGTCGTTGGTGGCAATGTATCCAGAATAGACCCATTCGGTGTCGGACGCGTTTCCCAAGTAATCGTTTTGGTTCTGGAGCTTGTCTGTATCATCAAACGACGTGTTGAACGACGTCATCCGTGGCATAGGCATACACGACGTAAGATTGAACGAGTATCTGATATCACAGCCTCCCAAACAGTAGGCACCAGTACCACAGAAACCGTACTGCGAACAACAAGGGTACTTTTCGGGACAAGGACTGGTCACGTTACATGGAGGAGGTGTCTCTGCCGCCACCAAGGAACACAACATGGCCGCTGTAAGCGTCAAAACCACTTGAAGCTTCATTGTTGTGTGTGGTAATTAAGGTTGAGAAAAAAAGCTGCTAATTTTTGCACACTTTAAATAAAATTTCGGATAGGGCTTAGTTCCTTTTTTTTTTAAATTTAGCTCAATGCGGAAAATTGTTTATGATTTGTCTTATTCCGGACGCGTGATGACGTTCCCTGTCCCTGCCCGAAAAAACACTATAAAACCTTGTTGATTCAACCAGCCTTCACCGTCTAATTGTTATTGTTGAAGAAGTTATACATGTTTGGTTGGTATGTCGAAGGTTGGTCGTAGATAAGATTCCCTGTAGACTTGGAGTTATCTGCTGCTGCTGCCGGTTGCGCATTGTATGACGATGGAATGGATCCAGACCCAGCCTTGGGTGGAAGATGCGGCGGTGGCCGCGTATACACACCGTCACTTGCGCTTGGCTGCCGCGACACACTCAACCGGCTCATTTGGTCTTGGAGACTAGTACCACCGCCCCCGCCCACCGCGATCCGTTGCTTTAACCCCATACTGAAATTAAGAAGCTGGGTATAAAACTCAACCCCTCGCGCAAGACCCACAGAATACTTTTGCCATACTTCGTAGACTTGCTTGATCCGCTGGCTCTGTTCAGAAGCTACTTGGTTCTGGAACTGCTTCGATTTCTGTACCTCCTTGATCTCAGGATTGGCACTCACTTGGTCCCACTCCGTCTTGAGATTACCCATAAACACCTTTTGTTTCTCAACCAACTTATCCAACTCGTCGTTGTACGGCTCAAACTTCTTGAGTTCTTCAGGGAAAATCACCGCCTTGATCTCGCTGCTTGACTTCACTTTACTGTTTAAGATCAAAATATCAGAAATATCTTCTTCATGAATCTCTTTCTTTAACGCCTCGATCAACCGCGTTTTGTTCAGACGTATCATGTTCAAGTCAGCAAGAATATCCTCCACCTTCTTGATCTGTGCCCCGAAATCGTGAGGCTTATTACTTATCGAATCGTCAAGATCCAATAAACTGATTTCAGGTGTCTGTTGGTGCTTGGTGGGACCACTCTGAACTTGAAATAACTGCTCGAACTCGCTCGATGAAGATCCGCGTGCAACAGCATTATATAAGACCTGGTGTTCATCAATTAATCCAAAGAGCTTTGTATCATTATTGGAGGCATCATACAATGATTTCTTAAACTTGATCAAATCATCTTTATACCTGAGCGACTGCTCTGAAACTTGTCCCGATAACAAACGATCACTCTCAGTAAATGTATCAAAGATTTGCTTGCGTAGTCCTTGAATCTTGGTACGGTTCTGTTTATCCTCATTGTATTTGACAGCAATCTGGTCTGCTATCAGACGTACATCATCACCAACTTCCACAGCAGTAGGAGCATTCGTCCCTTGGCTATCTGCCAACAGCTCTTTTAAAGCTACCAAAGCATGTGGTAATTTCAAATACTCCAACACAGAAGCCAATTCCTCGTTGGAAACATCAACCAAATCCAATTCGTTTCTTAAAAACTGTGACTTTTCTTCGGAATAGTAACTCAAGAGTTCATGGATATTGATAGGAATGACATTACTCAAGAAAGATGAATAGTTCTTTTCGTTGACCTCTTGAAAAATCGTATTTTCATTGATTGGAATCACCTTGGTACTATCCATAGGTTTGATATCAGGTAAAGTAATCAACGAAGGAATTAATTCATGGTAGATCAACTCGTTGTCTTTGGTCAATTCGTGTAACTTGATACCCACTGAATCTTTCTGGTACTTGTAATTCTCCAACAATTCGTAGCTTTCATTAGACTTGCTGATCAACTTTAAAGCATCACTGGGTACTTCGTCCAATAACTGGGCTGATTTTGTGAGGTATGCGAGGGCTTCTCCGTACTTGCGAGTGGCTTCCAACTGTAATGCATTGAAATAGAATGCAAGGGACTTGTAATAAATACTTTTCATGTGAACAATGGCGATCCACAACGTGTCGACACGAGCATTGACTTTAAATGAAGAATCGTCGTCTCCCAGAGGCTTGTCGAGGAAATCTTCGTCGTCTGCGTCAACAACGGCAAACATGCTATCGTCGGCTTCGCTAGGATGGTTAAGCATATCAAAGCATCCCTCGTAGTGGGTGGCAGTGCTGCGACACAACTTGGAAATCAACGAGTTCTTCTTTTGTTCCAAGTCACCACTAATCACCTTCAAAACAAACACTTCCTGAGCCTGTGCCAACATGAGTTTGACAAGAAACCGCACTGTTCCTTGGCCCAAATCGGCAGAAGGGGCATGTAAGAAGTTTTCGTTCAAGAACTGAAAGATTCCTGCTGCCTGCTGCAATAAGAGAATGGCTTCTTTCGTTGTATCTTCACCGGAGGATTTGTGGGCCTGGCTATACTTCAAGGAGCCTGCTTTGGATAACAACGCTCCTAAATTGAACAACACATTTGCCTTTTCAAACGGTAACGCGTGTTGTGTATGTGAAACCGAAGTATCAAACACATCGTGCCACACAAAGTTGGTCCTTTTGCTCTTACTGACCGACAGAAATGGAATCCGCAAGTCCAATAACTCGAGCTGGCTATAGTATTTGCAGTAAAGACGGATTCCCGTGGGATCGGCGTTCACACCCCGTATATCTTGTCTCAACTTATCAAACGCATTGATATCTTCCTGGTATTCCGAGGTATTTCCGTAGATCGATAAAAGATAGTTGTTGAGTGGTTTTATCCAGCTCACTTCTTCTGTCTGTTTTAGTGAAACACTAATCAAGTATGACTTCATTACCGTAACAATGTGTTGCAGGATTAGTTTTGTATGGCTGCCTTTTTTGAACCCCCACTTGACCCCCGCACTATAAAATTGTGTGCAGGCTTCGTTACCCGGACAAGGCGGCTGCAAAATTTGTTTTTGATTATAACTATGCGTCTTCCTGTCAAAATTGTGGAACATATATGACGGAGATAAAGCGGATGACGGATGTAACGAAATTTACCGATAAGATTAAAAACGTACGGTATAAAAAGGAAGCAAAAAGTAAATTAAAATGAAGGTATCTTTATTCAAATAATGTCTGTTTGGTTTGTTACTGGTTCTTCTCGTGGTATTGGACGTTCGATTGTGGTTACAGCTCTTAAGGCTGGCGACAAGGTTGTTGCAACTGCTCGTAAACCAGAAGTGTTTGCTGATTTGGTTGCTGAGTACGGTGACAAAATCTTGCCAGTTGCTCTTGATGTGACCAACGTCGATAACTCGGTTACAGCTATAAAGGAAGCGGTGTCTCATTTTGGCAGGATTGATGTCTTGGTCAACAATGCTGGATATGGCCATATCGCTCCTATTGAAACTGGTTCTGCTGAAGACTTACGGGCCCAATTTGAAACCAACTTTTTTGGTGTCTATAACGTGACGAAAGCTGCACTTCCTATTCTTAGAACTCAGAAATCAGGTATCATCGTTCAGATTTCTTCCATCGGTGGTCGTACTGGTGGAACTCCGGGATTCGCTGCATACCAAGCCGCAAAATTTGCGGTTGACGGATTCACTCGTACTTTAGCAGCTGAAGTCGCTGCGTTTGGTATTAAGACCCTCACTGTTGAACCTTCTGGATTTGCTACTGGCTTTGGTGACACCGCTCTCGATTCTCCGGATATTCCAGAAGAATACCAAGCTAGTGTCGGTTTCCTTCTTGAATTCTTGCAAAATAATAAGCAAGGTCTTCTTGCTGGTGATCCAGATCGTGCTGGTGAAATATTGGTAAAGGTCGTCAAGCTTGAAAATCCTCCTTCTCATCTTCTTCTTGGACGTATGGCCGTGGAAGGAGCTACCGCCTGCTCGAAGGCTCAACTCGAACAAGTGGGAGCTTGGGGTGATGTAGGTATTTCAGCTGATTTCAAGGAAGATTACCCAGTTGAATTCCCTCAATAGGATTGTTTTGATTGAGAACTTCTAAAGACTTCCATATATTTCTTCATTATGGACGTGCACCTTTCAATTTTTTAAATATGATTTCTTTTACATAAAATCTTTCCCAAACAGGTCCCTTATATGGTAAATAAATGGCTAGGCAAAGAAAACAATGTAACAAAAAAGTGACGGTTTCAAATTGTGTCTATTTAATTCAACCATTTACAACAAGTAATATTTAATTAAAATAATCGATAAAACTGATATGATTAATGTGATGTCAGTCAACTCTGAGATACAACTGTCAAATATTGAGTATTAATAATAATCAACCGTATCCAATAAACATTCATTAATTAATTTACGATGGATTCAAATTATGCAAGAGTAAAATCACCTATATAATTGTATTAATTACATATAAATAAGAATAATTTGAATTAAATAAATATACAGAAAATAAAAAGAAACTAGAAATCAGAAATTCATCAAGATTTAAGCTTTATAGTTTAATTATTTTTACCAACGGGGAATTTATCGGTGGCTCACCCAATCAGAGTGAAGCATTGTGTACTCTAAAAATATTGATAATGCTGATACTTGTCCAGATGGTAAGCTGATTTCTCAAATGGACATTTCTGTACCTCAATTTTTAGCCAAGATATTTTAAAAAATAATAAATAACCGAATATAAACAACACCATGCGAGTGAAGTTATCAGCGTTATCGACAACAATAAATTATAGTGTCTTATGTCATTAAATTGAGAATTTTTAAAAAATTATCAATTTATCACTATATCAAGGGAGATAAAGAAATTAGGAGGGCATTCCAACCACAAAGAAATTCAGTCACACCATCAAGATCAGTACCAAGTTTGATAAACAATGAATTTAAAAACGAAAATGCTTTTGGTACAAGCTTATTACAGGTTTTTGCTTTATTTTAGTTTAACTTTGTCGTATTGATTCTAGAAAAGATAAATCGAAGTACTTGATCTCACCTTAACAATATTTTAACAAACTCAAACTATTACTTGTCTAATAAAGACTTGGTGGTTGAGTGAGACCTTGCTTGAAGTAAGTAGTTTCAAATATAACTTCAAGGTAGTTGGCAATCATTGGCCATTCGTTCACATCAATGTCCAATCTACCAATGTACTTGGCCCAGTTTGCAAACGAGAAGTCAGCAATGGAGTAATGGCCACCAACGAGGTAAGGACCATTAGCCTTGTTACGTTTCAAGTATTCTTCAAAGACACCGTAAATACGTTTAGTGTCAGTCTTGAAACGTTCAATGGCGTAAGGGACCTTTTCAGGAGCCAAGAAGGAGAAATGAGCAGCCTGGCCTTGGATAGGAGAGTTCTCAGAGACTTGGAAGAACAAGATTTCGTTTAGAAGGTAGTATTCCTTAGTACCTGGCTTGTAGGAGAACTTGAATTCCTTGTCATAAGTAGCAGCCAAGTATTGCAAAATTGCACCGGACTGGGAGATGGTAATACCAGTGAATTCATCAACAAGAGTTGGAATTCTTCCGTTAGGGTTCAACTTAGCAAACCAATCAGACTTTTGTTACACTTCGGAAAAGTTCAAAACTTGAATTTCGTACTTGAGACCCAAAGCTTCAACGAAGGTGGAAATCTTATGGCCGTTTGGGGTAGCGACGGTGTACAATTTTAAGGCTGAGTGTTAGTATAGTTTCAAATATTAGCTATTTCTTTGAATTCGACTTACCAGACATTGAGATGGTGTTATTTAAATGTTATTTAAACTGAAAAGTGAAGATAGAAGGTTGCAAAATAAGATATTCTTCTATCAAAGTTGGTTTAAAAATCTTGAGAAGACAAAGTACTACAATGTTGCTCAATATTCCGTGTATTACTAATGTCTGCTAGTTTAAAATGGTATTTGGTGATAGTAGTTTTGTAATACAGCCTGGTAAACTTTTGAATTACTAAAGAAACGTTGTAGTGTTTTTGATGTCTTACATAATGGTACCACTTGGAAACATTTGTGTGAGAAAATTGAATTTTTACCTGCAGGTATTTTTGAAGTTTATAACTTCCGTTCCGTAGTGGTTAACATCCGAAACTATATAGCTCCCGTCATCAACGAGTCTGCATGCTATGAACACCTGGATTTTTACGTAATTTGGTTTTTCAAATATGTTAGAATTAGTAAGCGTGTTCCGCACGGCTTGTAAATCATCTCAGCTTCTAAACAAGGCTTTGAACAATAATAATTCCCAAAAGCCAACTTTCGGCACTTACTTGCAACAGTAATAATATTAAGCAAAAATTATATCAATCAATTTGTTCACTATATCAATCAATTTGTTCACTATATCAATCAATTTTTAAAGCTTATATTCCCTTTATTTAACCGGATTACTCCAATCCTCTTGATTCTTTGATTTAAAGGTTTTGGTTTGTTGTAGTCAATTTATTACAGTATTCTTTTCTTTCTATGTGGATTCTCTACTTTAATTTTGTCACATATATTGCCTATGTAAATTTAATTTATCGACGACCAGCAAACCTACTAAGATCTTAAACCTGGCTGTATTCAAATTCCTGGCGTGGAGATGTAGATACGTTGATAAAATTCTGAATAAATATATTTTTCTCCGTCGATAATTCTATCCAATGAATCAAAAAACAACTAATTTTCATAAAGGCTTGTAGAATCAATATTCTTCTTATAAGTCAATACAACACCGATGAACAAATGATTCAATAGAGTGAAGAAGAAAAGTTCCACTTAATAGTACTCATAAAATTAATATTTAATTTACTTTTTTCATATAAATATGTAACCGATTAGTTTGTCAAACTATTTTCGGATTTTATATAACCTCCTTCTTTGCAAAGAGAATAGAAAATACTGGTCAGGTCAGCTAATAAGTTGGCTGGAGTATCAAACTCTTTAACACATCCACGTTCCAAAACCAAGATACGGTCATTATCTAAAATTGTATCCAATCTATGGGCAATAGTCAAAATGGTCTTATCAGAGAATTCTGCCTGAATTGTTTCTTGAATAATCTTATCGGTTTGTGCATCAACTGCTGCTGTTGCCTCGTCTAAAACCAACACTGTTGAACTGTTCAATAAAGATCTGGCAAGTGATAAAAGTTGTCTTTGACCTGATGATAAATTAGAACCTCCTTCAAACACCCTGGCTGAAAGTCCAGTTTCATACTGAATTGTAGATTCATCCTGTTCCTCATCTTTATCTTCCTCATTTTCTTCTTGGGCTCCCTTTTTTGTTTTCATTTCTTGTACATGTTCCTTCAAATGAGAAAGCTCCAATACTTTCCATAATTGCTCGTCAGTGTATTGCTCAAAAGGATCCAAGTTTTGTCTAATAGAACCCTCAACCATGTGTGTGTCTTGAGGAATAATATTAAGGTTGTGTCTCAAGTCATAAAGTCCAAGTTTGCTAGTATCATATCCATCAATCTCAATATTACCAGTACTGGCTTCAAGGATACGGAACAATGCCAACGATAACGTCGATTTACCAGCACCTGTACGACCAACAATTCCTATTTTTTCTCTAGGTTTGATATCAATGGAAATGTTCAGCAACACGGGGTCTAAATTTTCCCTATATTTGGTGGAATAATTCTTGAACGAAATAGCTCCGTTGACTGGCCATTCAGGAGGAGGTCTGTAGTCTTCAACAACAGATTCAGCCTCAGAAGGCAAATTGCAATATTCAATTAATCTTTCAACTGAAACGGTTTTACTTTCAACATCAGCCCAATATCTTATAATCAAGTTTAATTTATAAGTAATACTCATGGAATTAATCATGATAAAACCAACTAACCCAGCACTAAGTTCGTTTTTGGTACCCAAAGTGGATAAGATCAACATGGAAGTCGAAAAAGAAATAAATGCAGACATAGCTTGTAATCTCATGGAAAGCCACCTGTTGCTGCAAGCATTGGTATACTGACAAGCAATTAATTCATCCACACGTCTTTGGTTCTGATAGAAGAAACGTTCCAACTGACCATAAGCTCTTATAGTATCAACACCATTGATAGACTCTTGTAAGTGTGAAAATACAGGACTCTTCTTTGCACTGGTAAGTCTCTTAAGTTCTCTGGAAGTTGGAATGAAATACTTTCTGACCTCATTATAAACCACAAAGAGAACTGCAATAATCAAAAACATAACTGGTAAACCGATAACAACGACCGATAATAAACCAATTGCCTCAATGGCAAAATCATTAAGACCCAAGAAAGACCAAATCAAGTGCCGGTCAATGGTGTTAATGTCGTCTGAAAATCTGTTCAAGATTCTTCCCACCGGTGTTGTTTCAAAAAATGACATTGGCGATCTCAAAACGCTTTTTGCCATTTTATCATGAAAGTATTTTGCTCCACGTACAACACAGTAACTCCAAATAACAAACGTACCAACTAAAGAAACAATATCCGCACCAATACCTAATATCGCATAAAGTGCCAAAAAGTAGGCAGGACTAGTGTTGTAACCTGCTTCCAAATTCAATTCGGACCAAAACTTCAATACGTAATTAGCTCCAATACCCATAGAAATGTGAGCGATGTAAGAAAGCACATACAACACAACCCAGATGAACCCACTTGCCTTGAAATATTCAATATAAACACTCCATTTGACTTTACCAGTGGACCCCTTTTCCAACGTATTACCTGTACGTCTAACAATATTATCATCATCATCCTCGTCATTTTCATAGTTATGGCCAAATGAAACAAAACTTGCGGCTCTTGTATGACGCGTTTCAATCCTTTCAAGAGCATTTTCATCGCCTTCAATGGCTGCAAGTTCTTCTACTTGGTTTACCTCAACACTGAATGGAACCACTGCATTTTCATCTGAAGAAATTGATTCAGATTCATTATCATTGGCTGTCTCTGATTCTCTCTGACCAAACTCTTTAATAAGCTGTGCTAAATCACCTTCATTCGCAACTACTTCGTCAAACGTACCTCTTTCAGTGATCTGACCTTTCTTGATTAATAAAATTGAACTGGCATGCTGTAACACATTAACTGCATTTGTTACCAAAACAATTGATTTTGAACTCAAAATCCCATCAGGTCCCAACACTTGGTTTATAATATTCTTTCCCACATGAGCATCTACAGCTGAAAGTACGTCATCAAGTAGGATAACATCAGATCTGGAATAAACACTTCTTGCTAAGGCTATTCTGGCCTTCTGTCCTCCACTCAATGAAATACCCTTTTCGCCAACAACAGTTCTATCTCCATCAGGCAATACTTCAAAATCACTGAGTAATTGACAACTAGAAATAGTCAAGTCATAAAATGCCTTGTCGAACTTACGTCCAAATAAGATATTTTCCTTAACTGAAGCATTAGCAAGCCATGGATTTTGGCAGCAATAAGCAACAGTTCCATTTACTTTAACTAAACTTTCTGTGTTAGCTTCAATTGGCAATTCACCCAACAAAGATCTAAGGAATGTGGTCTTGCCACTTCCAACTCGACCAACAATACAAGTTAATTGACCCTTTCTAGCAGTGAAGTTGATGTTCTTCAATGCTATGTTACTGGGAGCTTCAGAATCATTTTCAATATCGTTGGTCTTGAATTCTGTGACAGCATCCCAAAGAAAAGTAGCATTCTCGACCGTGATTGAAACATCATCCTTTTTTATTGGTTCATAGGTTCTTTCAACACCATTAACCTTCGACTCTTCCATACAAAAGAGTTCTCTAAGTCTTTGCAATGAGATATTTGTTTCAATTAAACTGGAGAATAACTCTGGAATTATACTGATAGGTTCAGTCAACACCTCAAACAAAGAAAGAGCAGGAAAAGCAATTGCTGGTGTCAATGGAACATCAACAAGATAGACAAACGACGCCAAACAGGCGCAAGAAACAAGGAAAGGTATTGATGTCCAGAAAAACATACCCAACGAATTAAGGACACCGATCTTGCGGAGCAACACTAATTCCTTATCGTTTCTAATTGAAAATAACCGTTTCAACATAGGTTGTTCCCAAGCAAATAATTTAATGCTTTTGATAGAGGACAAGATTTCCGAAGTTAAGCGAGTTCTTTCATCCTTATAAGCCATATTTGTTGTTTGGTATGATGAGATAGACGTACTCACATAACTGCTCAAAGGGATCAAGACAGCAGCAGCGAGAACTCCGGACCAAGTGGCACCACCAATGATTTTATTTAAAGCAATTAACGACAGAACAAATCTAATTGGCAATAAGATCACTTCAATAAATCCTTGAGGAGAATCCATCACAGTGAAAAGATCAACAGACATATTGTTTACAATTTCACCCGATGTCTTGGATTTTCTGGCATCTCCTGAAAGTCTCATGGCTTTGGCATAAATCATGGCGTTCAAAGAACCCAATATTTTGTTTCTGATATGGAAGAAACGAACGAAATATTGGTTGAAAAAGGTATACCTTCCAACTGCTGCCAATAAAATCCCAGAAGCAATGGAAATACCGACAATGATCGGTTGTTTTTCCTTGTCTGAGCCATCAATGCTGGAATCGGTAAAGAAAAGAATAAATCGTTGCAACAAGAAAGTCTGTGCTAAATTAAGAAGCATTTCCAAGACATCAAGAAGACCGGCAACAAGTAGTGATTGCCAATGTAACTTAATGAGAATGAGAAATAACGAGATTTTTGGTAATTGCTTTTCTTTTTCAGTTGGTTTTGCAACTTTATGCAACCGATTTAATCTTTTTGTTTCAGCCCTGGAATATGCCCTGTTCCATTGAGCAAGAAAATTCTGGTAGTTAACATCAGAAAGAAGGTTGATGTGAGTGGGAGGAATACTTTTAGGATCAAGATCTTGGTTTTGATGAACTTCGTTAATTAAAGGATCCAACCATAAAAGCCCCAATTCGGCATAGAATGGACGGACAGCACCAATTTGCCAATCGTTCAAGTTCCAATAATCAACCAATTCTCTTGAAGGTGAGTAAAAAATGGTTTCAAAGCCAAGGATAAAGAACGAATTGATGAGCAAGACGATTTCAAGGGTGTGAACAATTGCCTGAGAAGAAGGCACATCTCTTGGAACAAATACCTTATGAGAAGAAAAGGAATCTTGAATCAATACCACGAGATTTCCTAGTACTTCAAGTAACCAGAATAATTGGAGAGATGCCACACTGACAATGGATCTTGTGGGTTCGATAATGTGGAACGGAATCAATACCACAGCTACCAAGACAGTTTTAAGCACTAGGGCTAACGTACTAATGTCATACAAAGATACAAAAGTGAATTCCGTTAAGAGTACAAACAAAAACAACTGCAAAAGAATGGAGTTGAGTTTGACTAATTGGTGGATGCCGACGCTGCGGAGCTTAAACGGCGATCCAAACAGATACTTGATACGGAACGGTCCATAGCTATTGCTATAAATCAACTGGACCTGTTGGATTACGGCAAATACACCCACAAGGATATTGGCACTGAGAATAATTGCACCCACAAATGCCGGATTCAAGTCATTGTGTCGTGGATCAAACAACGGCTGAGTGACCGCATCCCAATAACTAGTCCATTTTGGTGTTAACAGTACCATGATTTGAATTGTTAATCGTGTTTTAATGGGCAGGATCGTATTATATATGGCATGTCATTTTGAAGCCGCACTACCAGAGGCATAGACATGCGCTTATCTAATTGGATAGAAAAACTTGCGGCAGGGTAATTTTCTATTAATAAAGATTAGTTATCGCGCATCCTGCAGGTCTGAGAACCCTGTCATTTCACCAAGTGGCCAATCAGAACCGTCTCTTCTCAATGACTCATGGTATAATTGTGGCGCCTTCAGAAGGTGGGGAAAATCTGGAAAGTTCCAAATGTCGCATTTTTAGATTTCCTGGATAAGATGTCGCGCGATGACACAATGTCGTCCTTGTCCTTATGCCCCGCCTAACATCCTACCAAAAGCTAATTGCCATAACCAATGATCTTCAGCGACTTATTCCTGTAGGAACCGTTACGTTTCACAATCTTCCACTAGATATCACCAGTTTGGATGCACTTGCTGCTCCCGACGGTTGGAAATGGCTTGATATCAACTTCTTTCTCCAAGTCGCCAGTACTCGAACCCCGAGTCCATTGGTCACAGCACTCCAATTCCTTATCAACTTCCGCTACGTAATGGCCACATTCAAATGCTTTGATGGTATTTGTAAAGCTCGTATCTACGCAGTACCGTGTGATACTACAAATTCACGATATGTCTGTGATTGGCGTAGTTCAAGACCAAAGTATCTCCATTTGAACAAAACTTTAAAGCAAACATGGCCCCAGATTCTTTCAGTGATGGACTTTTCTGCTGCTGGCTGGTCTCAATTATCGGTGCCCACGATTCTTGTTGATTGTTTTGGCCAATTTGGCTTTGATACATCTACAACAAACTTCCATCTCGCAAGATGGTCCTCTCAAGGTGTTCCTCAGGTTCCCAAGTCTGAACCAATGCTATCATTGTTCTCCAGAGTCCAGTCGATTTATAACAATATCTCATCACCCAAATTTATCTCGTCTTACAAAGATATAACAATAAGAGAAGGCGTACCGTCTTCAGAAACGTTGATCTCACGCTTGATCCATACAGAAACACCAATCACAGGCCTTCGGTCAGACTTGTACCGGTTCCAGCGTCATTCAGTGGCCAAAATGCTCGAGAAGGAATCGGTTCCATCGCGAGCATTGTCTCCAAGCTTTATCCAACTCAATTCACCCAAAACAACCAGACCTTATTACTTCAATCTAGTAGACAATCTTGTTTATTCTGAACCCAACTTATTCCTGCTTCCTCGTGGTGGGATTCTTGGTGAAAATATGGGGTTGGGCAAAACACTTATCTCACTCAGTCTTGTTTGTTTGACAAAGGACCAGTCGTCCCAAATACCGCAAGATTTACTCTTGTATGAAGAGAATCCTCAAGAACCTGAGCCTGAAATGGCTGCACCAAGGGGGCTCGAGTCTCTTGTTGATATTTGTAGAAGAACAATCAACCAGTACTCGTTGCCGTGGCGATACTTTTCCGATGAACTTCCACATACAGTCAAGACAAGACTCATGAATGAACCAGGATACTTTCGAATCCCGTTGGTTAATCAACAGTACGAATCAGCATTTCTGCTACGAGTACGTGGACCATCAACCCGCAGAAAGGATCATCACTTACCACGAGAAGGTCGACTATACCGAACACTATTCCTTTCAAATACCACGCTTGTTGTTGTTCCAGATAACTTGTTTCATCAGTGGAATAATGAGATCCAAAAACACTTGGAACCCGAGTATCTTTGCAAACTCTTTGTGCTGAACCATTTCAAAAAACCCTTTGTTCGACACGGTGATTGCTACACCAATACATTTCCCGAGAATCCCATTGATGCGATGAGCTACGACTTGATTATTATCACATACTCGTTTTTGGCTCGTCAATTAGGTGACATAGACGACAATACCAACCCTTTGAACAAGATCTACTGGAAACGATTGATCATTGATGAAGGACACAGCATGAACTCCAAGACTTCTCGTGCCAGCCAGTTGTGTCGAACATTACATGCAGAAAGAAGATGGGCAGTTACAGGCACCCCGACATCTGGATTGACCCAATTACATGTGGATGAGGATACCAGGAGCCGGTATGTGGTCAAAACCAACTTCAATGAACGTAATGATTTGAATAAACTTGGAACTATCATTGCAAACTTTCTCAAGGTTGAACCGTTTCACTCACAGCCCAAGTACTGGAACGATATGATGGTCAAGCCTCTTGTATCTGATCTTTACGGCTCGTCAGCAACCATGCATTCACTATTGAACTCGATATTGGTGAGACATAATCCTGAAGACGTGGAGAATTACTTGACACTTCCACGTTTACATCATGAAGCAGTGTTTCTTGAACCATCTTACCATAACAAGCTTGCACTCAATCTCTTTACAGCCGTGCTTGCCGTCAATGCTGTTTCGTCCGAAAGACAAGACATTGACTATATGTTCCATCCTGCCAATCGCAGTCAGTTGCGACGCTTGATCTCCAATCTTCAACGAGCTACATTTCACTGGACAGGATTCAAGCAGCAAGATATTGAGTCGATGATTGAAATCTGTGAAAAGTCATTAAAGAAACATGAACAGAAACCTATTTACAACTCCTACGACGAACGGTTGCTCCATAAATCAGTCGAAGCATCCAAGACAGCATTGAGTAATCCACGATGGAGAACGGCAGCGTTGTTACACGAAATGAATTTTTATGTGACTGGATTGCCAGAAGCATTCACGAAATCTTTTGGCACTGGAGTGTTGCATGATGATATCAGTGTATTTGGAGCTCCACACCTTCACAAAGTCCAAGAATTCCACTATAAGCACCGGTTTATGGATGTAAAAGATGAAGAGTTGCTTAAGCAAAAGCTTGAAGAGATATCGAAACCGTTTTGGAAATCTTATTGGCAGAAAGATATCAAACGGAACGCCCAACGGTTCAACCAACAAGAGTTTGAGATTCCTGACAATGCAGATATCCAAGCTGTTTTTGAAGAGCCACGTGAAGTTCGCAATTTCATGCCCAGCAACACACCCAAGAAACGGCGATACTCGCAAGCTGAAGAAGATACCAGTACGTTAAAGAGACCCGATGGCGATGGTTTAAATTTAACGGATAACTTTCATGCCCACTATTCTGATTTATCGATCCAACGAGCCCAGATCCTTGGCACTGCCTCAGCCAAACTATCGTATCTTACTCTGCGATTACTTGAGCATCAGGAACAGAAGATCAAGTCGATTGTGTTCTTTGATTTTGAAGATAGTGCTTATTACTTGACGGAATTACTTGAGCTCTTAGGGATCAACTATATCCTCTATGCTACATATATCAATCCCAGCCAACGAGCCACCAATTTGGCTGATTTCACTAGTCACGATAGTTCAAGTTTAGGAGGAATCACGTTGGTGATGGATCTTAAGTTGGCAGCACATGGACTTACCATAATTGCAGCTACCCGAGTCTACTTCATCAGTCCTGTTTGGCAGAGATCCATTGAAGCCCAAGCGATCAAGAGAGCACATAGAATTGGACAGACACACGAGGTGTACGTTGAGACATTGGTGCTTAAGGGAACGTTGGAGGAGGAAATCTACAAGCGACGGTCAACGGACGATAAAGAGAAACAGAACCAGTATGTGATTGACGATACTGGGATGCAAGGATATGTGTTGAAGAACCAATTTTTGGATATCGACCGCAACGAGTCGGAATTCTGTCCGTTTATCACAGAATTGAGCGACAACAGAAAGGTGCTTGTTCAGCAGGATAATATGGATTATGGTCTCTTGAAGCATCAGGATCATATCACCGGGTCGTCACACCGGGCATGGCACATGTATTTGTTCAACAAAGACAACTTGCAACGGATCAACGAAAGCAAGGTCCAGATAACCAAGGATATATTTGATGAGGAGCCTGTGGTTGAGCCTCTGGTTCCACGAGCACCCAAACGGAAAAGAGTGAGATTCTAAACTTCTCGAACAATAATGGAGCCATCGGTGGATGTTGAAAGCAAGAGTTTATCTGGATGAAAGTCAACATCAAGCACACATCCACGGTGGCCATCGTATTTGTTGGTGACGGTTCTTGAAGCAATATCCCACGATGTGACGGTTTTATCCTCGGACCCTGAAAAAATGGTGATGTTATCGGTACTGAAACAACACGAGATCAAGTTATATTCGTTACCTGACGGAGCTCCGATGTATGAATATGGACTCAAGCGAGGAATCCCATCTGGAACAAAGTCTTTGGCACTGTACGTACGCACGCTACCAGTAACTGACCGTGATACAAGCACCGAGTCGTCGTGGTTGATTGCAAGCGAAGTAATGGAATCGTCCTGGCCACTGGTTTGCCAGAGCACGGTGCTTGTTTTGCGAACATCGTATGCACAAACCACCGGCTCAATTCCACCAATATAAAACGTAGTCGACTCACGATTAATTGTAGTAGCTAACAACGGATACGAAGTGTTCACCGAAGCCGTGGGACTCTTTTGACGTTGGTCCCAGAGATAAGCCGTTCCATCATCACCAACACTCACAGCACCCACATCACTACTACCAACGGCTATATTGTTGATCACACCCGAATGGGCTGTACATTTGCGGATCCTCTGTCCGGTTTCTGCGTCCCAGAACCCAACCGTCGCATCGGCACTTGCTGTCACCAACGTCAAATCATCATATGTCCATGCCACACCCGTAACAGCAGCCTTGTGGCCCGTAATCACACCGTAATTAACATCTTCTGGAGTCACAGGAAGTCTCCAGAGCATAAGCGACTTGTCCATGCCTCCAGAAACGATCTTGGTTCCATCGTGACTGAACTGCGCCCGTAGCACCGCACCTTGATGGCCCTCCAACACCACTGCTTCGTTGTAGAGAACACTGCCATTGGTTCCATTCCCAACACTCTTTACCAACGCATTGTGTTCGTTTTCATCCACCTTCTGTCGCTTGGCCACGCTCATTATTGATACTTATAGTTTTTGCGCATCGCATCGCATTTTATATATATATATATATTGTATACATACCTAAACCTCACGACAAATACTCGTACATGTTGTTGTCGATTCTCTGGATGTACTGCTTTTCTATTAAGTGGTCAATGACACGCTTGATCTCGATGATTTTGGCCTGGAACCGCAGCAACGTCTGCGGCAACACCTCGTTGATCAAGTCGTTATGCTTCACCACTTTGCGTGACTTCATGATCCGAACAATACATGCAGAAAGATAATTCTTTCTCGTCTCATCAATCTCCTTGTTCGCCTCGTCCTCCTCCTGTTTGGGCTCGTTGGTCTTGATCGCACTGATAAAGTTCACCCGTAACTTTCTCGATTTGTACTCTTCTACCATCGTAAACGTGGCGTGCTCGACACCAGCACCAGCACTCTGCTCAATAAGCTTGTACTTGGTGAGTGGCAACAAGTTCGCCTCAAAAATATGTCTTGACGTACCCACTATCTCGTATAACTCGCTGAACGTATAACTATTCTGCTTGTTAAATGCCATCAATATCATAAGCTGGATATTGCTCACAGTGAATATGAACGGCGGCTTGCCCTTGCGCGATAAGTTGGCCTTGACCTCCGCCCGTCCATGTCTCCACAACCACTTCAACTGTCTCCCATTATGCTTGGTGCCGTATGCTTCATTCACACGATCAAATGGTCCCTGCAACTCGGGTGCCACCTTCAACTCGTAGTCAGCCAGATGCGTAAACGGCCACACACTCTGCGCCAAAATCAACGGGTTGAAATCCTTCACCACCGACTCAGAAACTTGTTCCTTAACACTCATCCGCAAATCCTCTGATGCCTTCATATCAGTGAACATCTTGGTCATTTTGGATGTATACTCGATCGAGTTCTCTTCCTGTAATCGCTGAATGATCCCTTCTTCCAACTCGTCCGACTTACTGTTACCATTGATGAGTCTCTTGGCCAACATCCGCCGGTAAAACTCTTCAAATGCATCCTTATCGTTGATAAATCTGAAAACCATCATTAAATTATCGGCATTCATATCCACAGTATCAGATTCCTTGCTCGATCCCTTCAAAAACGTATCGGCATACTTGGCCAAGAGATCGGGCGTTTTGCAGTTGGATTTGGGCGTCGGGGTGGCAATGGCATTCTTGTTGACAAAGAACCGACACGCATTGTCCAACGCCCGGATGAAACGGGTATCTTTATTGAATGCCTTTTCCACCACCTCGCTATATTGGATGTATATGGAGATCAACGTGTTGACGTAGGCCTTGGGATCGACGCTGTTGACTTGACCCTTCTTGGCCACTTTTCCTTCAGCAGCCTTGGATTCTCCTCCTACTGAAGTAGTTTCTGATGCAACTTTGAGGTCTTCGAGGGCCTTGGCAGCCTGTTCTTTGATATGGGCCTCCAACGTGTCGGCCAACGGGTCCAAGGTACTGGGGACCTTGAACAATAACTTGTACATTCTTTGGATATGTTCGGTTTCGTTCTGTTCCAAGAGAGTGAGGAACTGGTTGTACATGACCTGGGCGTGGTCCTGGATCAACACGCTGTGCAATGCGTCTAACAAGTATCTCTTGGTGTGGTCTTCCAAGTAGTTGTTGGATCGCGAGATTTCTTCTGTGAGTCTGCTTTCACACTTCTTCATGTAATCGACCACGCTGTGGTCGGCAAGATACTTTTCCAGCTCGCGTCGGTAGTATTCCCGCGTGCTGTCCAAGAAATGGTTTTCAAAATGGGAAACGTACACCACCAAGTTTGTCTTTTTCAAGTCCTGGACGTCGATGCCCAAGAAGACCAACGATTTGATGGCGGTGGAGATGAGTGAGGTTTCGACAATCTCGTTGTTTCTTTGTTTTTCCACGAGTTCCAATACTTCTGAAATCAAGACTTCTGCGTTGTTGTTGAACATCTCGCTTTTCCACTTGATGAGAGCTAGGGTGTTGACGTCAAACACGTCTCTTCTGCCGTCAGCACGTTCTTTCTGGACCCAGTACCGGTTCATGTAATCAAAGACATTGTTGAGGTATCCAGCTCCGATGGTGAAGCGGGTCCAGCGCCTGACATAAAACTCCAAAAATGTTTCTTGTGGTTCTTTCTGGAGCGCTCTGATAAACTCTGTCAAGTAGTTGTCCAACTTCGAGTAGATCTCGGCGCCTGCCAACGAGTACGAGTTGCTTTCCAGACTCGTGGTCACGGAGTCGCCGCGTCTCGACTTGTTGACACAAAAGTTGTACACTGCAGTGTAGCAGTTCATGTACATCTTCGAATTGACGCCCTGGTCACCCTGTGAACCCAAGATGAACTCCAAGCCAGGCTGGATAAAGTCCCATGTCGCGTTCAAGTCGTTTGCCACTGGTAATGCAGACATGTAGAAATGAAGCAAGAAGTTACCGCCAAACTTAGTTTTGGAGGGATTTTGTGGGCTTCGTGCGATTTGCCAAGGCACGACCAAAAAGATTACTGTATATTATATGCTACTCATTGCGTTGTCCTGGGGTAGAAACACGGTCTACGACCCTAAAGATGGAGATTGAGAACGTGAGGACCCAGAGACATAGTGAGATGAAAAGGAGAGAGGCCAACGCTCGTTGGCGGCGGCAGATGGAATGGACAGTGGGAAATATGATGGCCAGACCCGGAGCCCAGCTTTCCTTACTGGAACATACCCATTCGTCGTCGTACAAGGTGTTGAATGTGAGCAGAAGGTCTGCCAGCAGGAAGATGATAAAGAGAAGATCGAGCATGATCAATCTCATTTTGCCGAGCGGATCACGGAGCCCCAACGGTTTCCCACAGTACTCGTCGTAGGCAATGTAGATGACATACGTGATGGCACAGCACTGGACAGCCACAGCCATAATGGTGGATGGTTGTTGTTGGACCAGAAGCCCGTCGTATTTGTGGCGTGAATTCACGTAGATGGAACAGGCAAGAGCCAACGCTCCCGTCAGAAAGATAATGATGAGAAACCGAAGAAAAAGCGGTACGAGTGGATTGTGGACCATGAGTCGTTTAAGCGTGGGAAACAAGTCGGCTCGTTTAGCGTCCGACATCCAGTATCCAGCCTTGGATCGTACATGAGCGCGTTCGTAGTCTGTGGGTTTATTCTTAGGGCTGAACCACCGTGTGGGCATAAACGGCGACTTTTGTTCAAGAAACGAGTCGTCATCGACGCTGGAAGACCCCAAAAGGGCCTGACGAAGCCGATCCTCACCACCCCATTCGCCATCGAGCTGAACCTGGCCACTTTCGGGTTTCTGGTTCACCTCCACTTGTGCAAACGTATATGGCGTGGGTTGGCGGACCGAGACCAAGAGGTTGTGCCAGTTATGGTTCATGGATTTGACATAGAGATCGTTGGCAAAACTAAGGTACTGGTCGTCGTCGGTGGGTTTGCCCTTGATGGTATGGGAAGTGTCGGTAATAACGTTTGTGTTTGTGTTCGGAAGCTGGTCACGGAAATGAACCTTTGAAAGCGTATCCAAGACATACGGAGGTATTATGTTGGGACGGTGGTTATAGACGTTGACATTGACGTCATCGTCGTTGAGCTCGGTCATGGGACTCGCAACTGGTTTGGGGTTTGTTTGTGGATGGTTTATGGTTTGTTTCGGCTAGCGCGCGATAAGATGAAACAGACAAAAATCTAAAATAATCCATACAATAATCAACCAATAATCATTAAAAACCATTAAAAAGGAGCAATCATGTTTCAGATGTCAATAATTCATATGTGTAAATTTTTCTTAACTATGAACATGTTAAGTTTATATTTGTTCTAAATTAATTTGTTCTAATTTAATTTATTTTTCACTGGTGTCTATTTTTCCTCGCTATCTCTCGCTATTTCATTCCATCTCGCCACTCGTTTTCATCATCATTGACCATGTCTCGTTTCGTTCCGCATCACGTCCGGTTCTACTCATCACTATCACCCATCAACAAACACAGTCTCTATGTCATTGCTCTTCCTATCACCTCCTCCAAGTCATACATCTACTGCAACCACAAACCTTCGGCTCTCTTGAACCCCCAACAACTCCAACGCATCTCACTTGTCACCAAACTCGAATCAAAAGTAATCCTGTTGGCTACCAAGGGCTGGTCCAAGATCTCTCAATCAAATAACCCCATCAACATCAAAATCACAGCTTGGGTCAAACAACTCTTGGATACAGTGCTGTTTGAAGAACACTGCCTCAAATCGTTTCCGTCCCAGAAATCCATGATCCGTGAAATCAACCAACAGGGTTCACTGCTGCTGGCCACCAACTTAATGCCATCTGAAATTAAACTGCTCCAGCTCCCAAGTGACCAGATCAAACAAGTCCCATTATACCATCCGAAATTTCACCTGCCATCTTCCATCTTATCCCAACTCTACACCTTGAAACAAAAGGGCCACTCCAAACACTTCAAGTACGCCGTTTTATCCGCAGTGGGCATCCCTTTGACCCTTCCTCTAGCATTGGTACCAGTAATGCCCAACATTCCTTGCTTCTACTTATGCTACCGGTTATACTGCAACATCAAGGCTTTACTCGGAGTCAAACACTTGGGCTACTTGCTTGACGACAGATCGGGTCCTACCGATAGTTCTCAGGACGATACAAAACACTTGGCTTTTAAGGCAATTGATGCCATCGACTCGGCATACTCTGCACCTTATCCTTCTACATTGCAAGAACACATGGTTCTCACACCGGAAATCGTCGATAAACTATGTATCGAACTCGATCTTGGTCACATAAGGGACGACTTGCTTATGGCAATCAGACAAGAGAAACGCCGTCTCCAAAATTAAAGCAAACTTGTACATACCATTATCTTTCAATTCTCTCCATTTTGATAAATAGTTGCAACCTAGGGCACCAGCCCCGTAATATCACATGACTCCAAATAAATGATTTAATGAAAACCTCCCAAAAATTTAAATCTGATTGTGCCACGCACGAATGTATGCTGGACCGACGACGGCGCGCCGTCGACCGATTCTTTATAAAACTGTGCACACTTCTTCTTTTCTCTTTCTTTTCTTTTACTATACCTAATTATCATTCATTATGAGAGATAAGTGGAGAAAAAAGAGAGTTAGAAGACTTAAAAGAAAGAGACGGAAGGTTAGAGCTAGATCCAAGTAATCGGACACAGATTAGTTGACTGAATGTCAATTGGTACCGCTCTTTGAAATTTCTCTATCTTTTGAAGAGCGATTCTTTGGAAGAGCGATTGATGGTAGTTTGCTGCTATTGGTTGATCATGGCGTTTTGTTGTTTATCTTGTTAATATTTCTAGTTCTACGATCGTTTCACAACGTGAATGTCCGTATGCAATAAAAGATTACTTTAAAAAATTGTCACCGATTGTAGGGTCACTTCACTTGACTTGACTTTTGTCAACGTCAGTTTTGTCGCGGGGGAAAAAAATCATTTTTGGTTCCAGAACGTGATCTATCTTCTCCTTTTGTAACCTTGGGTTGCAACCACAAATGGCTGCAATTTACAAACTTAAATCACCACCAAATGAGTTTATCCATTGATGAAATTGGACAGCATGCAGTCACTTGTGACTTGTCACTCTCTGCAGTTGTTATTGCAGACTCAGAAACTTACACTTGTGTCCGTTTAGATACAAAAACCGACGATCTCTGTGTGGAAACGAGATTGGTATCTGCTCTGACCCAGTCCAATTCTTCTCCCGATACCGCGTCGCCAACACAAATCCAGCTGCTTGAATCCATAAACCCGTTGGTTGAATCGTCAGCAAGTGCTTCTCCTCCTCTTGACCAAGTCATTTCGCCCCATCAACCTCCATATGAGCCCCCAAAGCAAAGCCCTTCGATTCGTCACCAGCTTGTTCACTCTGATCGGTTATTTCCTCCAGAAGATCATCTCCAGAGATTTATGGAAGAACGGTTGATGCGATGGAATCCCAGTGAGTCCCAGCACAATACCAGACTCACTCAAGATAATCATCCGTTCCAGCAAGATAAGGAACCTGATCTCTTTACTACGTTAAAAACATGGTTTGGTGGTGTAGAGACAGAAACGGCAGTAGCTGAACCAACAATCAACCACCCGGTTGAAAAACCTAACGAGATCACCACCACTATTGCTCAATATAATTTTCCTTCAAATACCTCGAGTTCTATCCCATCCAATCGACACACAGCAACAGAACCGAGTGCTACGCTTGCTCCTGCTACAACCGCAACTCCACAAGCTGTTCCCTTAACAGACTTTGCCATTCAACAGAGCCTCGAACACGAAATCTCCTCCTTTGATTGCTGGGGTTGGTTTACATGCTGATAAATATCTAAAAGTTTTTCTTGAATATGAATTATAAAAAGTAGCTTGTATCTAAAAAGTAAAAAGAATTAAACAAGACGGGAGACGGGACCATACAGTTTGCTTACTCAGAAGCTTCTGCAAACCGTTCGGAAATGGTGCTCAATAACTCGTTGAATTCAGCCTTACCTTCTTGTTGACCTCTAGATGGTTCAAAGAACTTAGCCAGAGAAACAGAGTGCTTAACGTCGGCAGTAGCTTCAGCCAACTTCGACCATTGAGCTCCGTTGGCAACAGCCTTTTGTGCTTCGTCGTAGTAAGACATAAACGCTCTCATCATGTCAAAGGTCTTCCAGATAGGACAGAATGCATCGTAGGTCGAATAACCGTTTTGTTGTAAAAAGTCTTCCTTGATCAATTGGGCCACGTCCAAAGTAATCTTGTCCGAGTCAGACAACGCAGACTTACCAACCAACTGCACAACTTGTTCCAATTCTTCAGCATTGGACAAGATTTCCTTGATCTTGTTTCTCAACACAGGGAATTCAGGATAGTTGGCGTCGTAGTACTTGTCCAACACGTTAGTATACTTGGAGTACGAAAGAGCAGTGTTGATCGATGGGAAATGCTTTCTTTGAGCCAACTTCTTGTCCAAACCCCAGAATACTTGCGTGATACCCAAGGTCGAGGTTGTGACTGGATCCGAGAAATCACCACCAGCTGGAGACACAGCAGCAACAATAGAAACAGACCCAACTCTGTCTGGGGAACCCAAGGCAATACTCTTACCAGCACGTTCGTAGAAAGAAGCCAACTTGGCACCCAAGTAAGCTGGGAAACCTTGATCAGCAGGCATTTCACCCAATCTACCAGAAATTTCTCTCAAAGCTTCAGCCCAACGAGAAGACGAGTCGGCAATCATGGAAACGTTCTTACCTTGATCTCTAAAGTATTCAGCCAAAGTAATACCAGTGTAAATGGAAGCTTCTCTGGCAGCGACAGGCATGTTGGAAGTGTTGGCCACTAAAGTGGTACGCTTCATAATTGGTTCCTTTCTTCCTGAAATCTCGGTGAACAATTCTGGGAATTCCATCAACACTTCGGCCATTTCATTACCTCTTTCACCACAGTTGTGGACCAAAGCCAAGTTGGACAACAAGAATTGATGGTCCGAGTCTTCTGGAAGAGTGATACCGTAGAAATCATCCGCATCTACTTCAGTAACGTGGAAGTTGTAGGCTTGAGGTTCACGGACAATAGCAGTTGGAATCTTGGCTCTCTTTTGAGAATTGCTACACTTGGAAAGAATAGAGTCCAAGGTCGAAGAGGCTGCCAAGGTAACAGCAAACCTTTCTTGCTGAGTGATAGAAGCAGTAGCTGGAATACCAAGAGAACGTGCGGTAGCCACAAGACCGTCTCTGACTTCTGGGTAAACTGTCTTGACTGTAGCACTGATACAACCATTAGATTCAGGGTCTCTCTCAACCTTACCTTCGGAATCAATCAAACCAGCAAGGAAACGTTCACGAACTTCGATGGTTTCAGTACGCAAGAACTTTGGAACAGTCTTAGTTTCGGACTTGCCAAAGACATTCTTAATCAAGTAATCAACCAAGTTTGGTTTGCGAGTCACCGAGACATCAACGGAGATGTTAATATCTTGAGAATCATTGAAAGTAGTATTGTTAGCAAAAGCTTCGATACGGCTGTTGAATTCGACATCTCTGATATCAGCAAACATGTCGGAAACGTCCTTGTCGTTATTACCAACCCAAAGACCGAGCAAGTAAGCCATTTCTGGAGCCATTCTAGCATCGAAACCGGTTTCAGCAATCATTGGACCAAGAACTTCCTTTTCAACCAATACAGGAGACCACAATTGCTGGGTAGCACCGCGGACATTCCATTCCAAACGGAACATATCACGAGCTTCGATGATCCAGTCGATGGTTTCCGTGGAAATGGAGGCAGCAAACTCATTGGCCAAAGCCACGGCAGTTTCAGCACCATGTGTTTCGTGTAAGAAGGATTCAGTGAGTGATTTGACAATCTCAAACTTGCGGCCAGTCTTGTCGGTGTCGTTAACAAGACCAAAGTAAGTGACAGAAGTTTGTTCGTTGTTGGTGGTGGAAACATCAATCTTTTGTTTAGTTTGAACAACCAACTGGTGAGTAGCGTTACAGGTGAACGAGATCTCGCCAGTCTTTTCCGAGACATCGTACATGGTTTCAGTACCACGTGGTAAAGCAACGACTTGTCTTGGATTACCGTCCTTACCCAAGACCTCGTCACCAACCTTGATGTCTTCGATCTTTCTGTCTTGACCATCAGCCATAATAACTTCTGTACCCTTGGCGAAACAACCAACGTAAATAATGACATCGGAGTTGGAGAACTTGGACAACGATTGCGAAATGACTGTCTTACCACAACCAAAAGCACCTGGAATACAAGTAGTACCACCTTGGACACATGGGAAAAGAGAATCCAAGACTCTTTGACCGGTCAACAATGGATGGTCGGCCGTCAACTTTTCAGCCACTGGTCTTGGAACTCTGACGGGCCAAGTATGCATCATCGAGTAAGAATGCTTCTTTCCGTCAAATTCAACCTCCAAAACGGTATCTTCGACGTTGTAGGAGCCGGATTCGGCAATGGACGTAATGGTACCTCTTGCTCTTGGAGGTAACAAGATCTTATGGTCGTCCAACAAGGAGTTTTCGTAGATGGAACCAAAGATATCGCCACCGGTGATATGGTCACCTACCTTCAAGCTGCCCGGAGTGAAGTCGTACTGGACGGTTCTGGAAAGAGCAGGAGCATCGATTCCTCTTGGGATATAGATGGATTGGGCCTTGTCCTTGATAGCCTTCAATGGTCTCTGGATCCCGTCATAGATTGTTTCCATTAAACCTGGCCCCAATTCAACGGACAATGGCTTTCCGGTTCTCAACACTGGATCACCCACAGTGACACCAGCTGTTTCTTCGTAGACCTGGATCGTGGCCTTATCGCCATTGATACGAATGACTTCACCAACCAAGTTATCGTGGCCAACCTTGACCAATTCGTACATGGCACAGCCAATCATGTTCTCGGCAACAATGACAGGACCAGAAACAGAAAAGATCTGGCCATATTGGGATTCATCAGCATCTAACGAAAGACGTTTGATTTCCTTACGAGCGTTTTCCAAAGCACCAGCCTGGCGATGTTAGTAAATTGGACCTGTGAAATGTGTTTGAATGTACACATTGCCAGACTCTGAAGTCTCATAATGATGACTTACCATTTTTTGTATATATTTTGAGTATCTAAAAGACTGTTTAGATTAGAGGAAGGGGGTGGACACACGTTAGGTTTTGCACCTCGTTGAATTTTGGAGAAAGTTCCCCTATGTCGTGCACCAACCATTAATTACAAAAAAGTCTCGGTAAGTAGTAGTTACCCGGCCATCTTATCTTATAACTTACTGAGTTTAGTAGCACGGTCAAGGGCGATATCGCACATGGCATCGAAAGCATCTTGTCTTTCCGAGTCAATGTTGTTTCTGTCAATTCTTTCTTGCATGTTCTGCATGATCACCGGTCTTGGACGGCCGTTTACAAACACCACGTAGCGTAATCCCGGAAACGTTTGTTCGTACATATCATTGAGTCTGATCAACTCGGCAGTTTCCGAGCCCGAACCAGCAAGAGATTTTTGTTCCAGAGACGAATGGGATGAAAGCAGCGATGTTGGAACCTTTGATGATCCACCAAGACGTGGATGGGCTGCGATGATTTGTGAAATACGAGGATCGGTTCCATCTATAAGTAAAGCCATAAGTTGCTGGCGCACACCTTCAATTAATTGAGGATACGAATCCACGGGGTTTTGGAGCACCGTATCTAAAATAAGCGTTGAAAGCGTCTGACAAGGCTCAAAGAGATGGGCCAAGATCTCGACTTGTTTCTCACGTTCAAGTTCGTGTAGTTTAGTAGCAGTAGGTAACATAAAGAAAATGTTAAGAGAGAAAATGTTATTAAGAATGTTCGCGGAATAATTTATTCTTTATATCGTAATTATGCTAAGTAAAGTGTTCGAGTTGACGTAATCTATCCAATTCCTTTTTGGATGGTGCACCTCTTTGGGCAATCAAAGGATGTCTCCATTGCTTAACATAAGTAAACAACACGTCGGCCAACTGGTCCACATCATCGATACCCAAATCCTTAAACGTTTTGGCGTTGGGGTCGATTTGTTGGTGGATCAAGTGTCTTTCGACCTGGTCAGGATTGGTCATCTTCCAGTAAGGCAACTGTTTGACCTGAGCAATCAATCTGGCAAGTGGCAATGGAATCTGGTAGTCAGCAAAGTTGTACGATAACGGACCGGCCTGCGAGAAATCCTGAGTAATCCCATGGATCATCTGTCTGATTTCCAAAAACGATAATTTCTGTGGACCATACAACTCAAACGTTTGGCCAACCGTCGAGTCATCAAACCCAATCTTTTCCAACGCTCTCGCTACGTCAGTGACGTGAATTGGATAGATTTCTTTGGCATTCTTGTTGGGGGTCCACATCTTCAACTTGGGACCCAAGTAGTTCAAGAGATTGTCTTCTCTACCAAACATGGGTGCTGGTCTGACAATAGTGGCATCAGGGTTGATCTCTCTGACCAAGTTTTCACCAATCCCCTTAGTAGCATAAAAAACTGATTTGGATTGTGGGTTGGCATTGTATGACGAAACATGAACATATCTAGGAACCCCGGCGTCCTTGGCGGCCTGGGCGATTCTTTCGGCCAACGCAATGTTGATATCTGCCATCGAGAAGTTCTTGGTGTTATAGTCGGTTCCAATACAGTTGAACACGATATCGGAGTGGGCCACGGAATCCTCGATGGACTTTAAGTTTCTCGCATCAAACTCAACAAAGTTAACCACGCCCAAGTCACCCGTGACCTTCAAAAATCTCTTTTTCATATCGTCTCTGAACGGAACAACCGTGGTAGTGCCATGTCTCGCCAACTTGGACGTAAGGTACCGGCCAACAAATCCACTGGCTCCAAAGACGGTTGCGGTGTAGCCGGTTCTGGACGAACGGCCGCCCGTGCCGACACTGACATTGACCTTCCCGTTTCTGGTGATGTTGATATCGGACTCCAACACAGAAGTGTATATGGATCTCGAGCCCAAGATCCGTGTGGCTGGCTTTACTCTCAACATTTGTGGTGTAAATGAAAGATTTTATCATTAGGAAATGTTTTGTTCTGGTTGGTTGAGAGGGTCGTGCAGGCTACAATACAATTTTTTTTTTTTTTATTAACAAAGAGCGTGAATCAATGACGACGCTTAACTAAAACAGGCATCGAATCATAAGAAGTAGTCCGGTGTTTTTCTGGTGACTGTAGGTTCTCCTGGTCTGACTGACGGATCGTACTGCAAGAACTGTCTGTTGTGCTGTTCGTCGACCTCCATGATGGCGGCCTGGTTGCCACATCTATAGCAGTAGTTTGGGGCCGAGAAGATGGTGACCACCAGTTCTTGATGCGACCACGAAAAACCCTCCATGACCAACTGGTGCGCACGTGCAATCAAGCTCAAGTCGTTGGTATGGTTGAACTGTTCGGAAATATCCTGGCCAAAAGTGAAACCTGCACCTCTTGGAGAAATCCCCCACCCGCCTCGGTCGTCGGGGTCCGACCATAACAAGTCACACATGGGTCCTTCGTGGGGCACTTCTTGGATTCTATTCAATTCACGGACCTGGTCGATGGTTTCGATCATGGGCGAAAGTCCGCCGTGTAGACAAAACACCTTGTTGTCCACCAATGCCGTGATGGGGAAATAGTCAAAGAGATCTGTAAAGAGTTTCCATACGGTGGCTGAGCCGTACTTTCTCAAACACTCGTCGTAGAACCCGTACACCTGCGTGATTTGTCTCGACTCATGGTTCCCTCTCAAAATAGTGATCCGGTTGGGGAACCGTACCTTCATACACACCAAGTACGACACGGTTTCGACCGAGTAGTAGCCTCTATCGACATAGTCGCCCATAAACAAGTAGTTGGTGTCGGGACACGGACCTCCTATCTTGAACAACTCAATCAAGTCATGGAACTGGCCGTGTACATCGCCACATATCGTCACAGGCACCTGTACCGGCTGGACATTCTCTTCAAACTGTAACACATCGATGGCCATATCACACAACCTCTTGACATCTTGTTCCAGAAGCGGCTCACACTTGGCCAACTTCTCAATCCACTCGTCCAACTGCGTCACCGACTGTGTTTCAAGCTCGGGTTTCTGGCTGGTCACCGCTTTCGTGATCGGCTCTTGTCCTTTCAACTGCTGTTCCTCAACGTCTTCCATAGGAACATCTGTATCTAAGTCCATTTTTGTTGTTATTGTTGTTATTGTTATGATATGTTGTTTTTATGCTATGCTATCGCCAAGGGCGGATTTGATTTAAAGGATCGTTCTGAAGGACAACAACGGCACAGTTTCCAATGGTCGTGTCTGCTGCAGGCTACTCTCTTTGGGACGTATGTGGTTCTTCTCGTGGGACTCGGACGAATGACACGCGGTACCACAACAACTACCTGAGTATTTAAAAGAAAGGTTTTTGGGTTTTTGTATTGCTCGTCCTTTTTTTGCCTTTTTTTCCTCGCTCGACGACAATTTATTTTTGTCCTGCTATACATTTTTCTATACGTCAATGTGGAAGAGTAGTCTTTAGTCTGTAGTCTTTTGTCTTTAGTTATTGTACATCCAGAACTCGTGGTCTTCGTCTTTGACAGGACGTGGTATCGGACTGTTGAACCCATGACCTAACAGTAATAAGTTCGTCATGCTGCCGCTCCCAACTCCACCACTGCCAATGTCTCCGTTCAATTGGTTGAATAAATTATACAAGTTCTTGGTACTTTCACTCACCACAAGCGCAGTTTCATCTGAACACATCTGCTGCGCCAATTGCGGTGGCACAGGCACAACATCCGGCTGTGCTTGCACTTGTGCTTGTGCTTGTGCTTGTGCTTGTGCTTGTGCTTGTGCTTGTGTTTGTGTTTCTGCTGGTGGATCCGCATAACTGCTCGACCGAAACGATGCTGAGCCCGACGATGGGGTTTCTTGTAACGTAAACAAATCAGTGGTCTTTGCTGTAGTATCCAACTCACGGAGCAACTCATTAAACTCGTAGCTGCGATTATGTTTGAGCACAGGCTCCGCAGGCCCCGTAGGACCCAGAAACTTTTTGACCTCCTGCAACTTGGTCCGGTTACCATTCAAGTTCAAAAACCAATCGTTAAGAATCGCAGTGGCTCGAATCAACTTGTTGATATTGTTAAAAAACCCGAAATGTGGAATCAAGTTATCACTAAACACAATCAAAAGCTCATTATCAATATCTCCAGCCTCGTTGTACTCATATACTTCTTGTTTGTCACCATGATAGAACCGGGCATCATGGGTACTAAAGAGATGCCGCCCTTCAGCTTCCTCCTTCTTGATCTCCAACATTATCTTCAACATATGCAAAAGCGGCGGAAGCAACTGGTAGTTCGACATTTGAACCTTAAACAACTGTGAATCCGACTTGCCAAGATGTTGGTTCAACACTTTGATCGTGGTGAAAAGATCCTGCTTGAAGTTCGAAAACCCAACGTGGTACACCAACAACGACTTGAACAAGAGAATCCGCTTGATAACTTCAAATATCGAGTCGTTGTCTGGAAGCTGCAACACCCGGCGCTTTAGTCGCGTGTACAACTCGACTCCCAGAGGATTACTTATGCTGAAGTTGGGCGATACGTTGAAGTTGGTATACTTGGCAAACTTGTACCAAAGATCACCCTTTGTCCGTTCAAAGTCGTGTTGCTGGTCCACAATATGGATCAATTCAAACAACAAGTTGGAGTTGAACGAGTTATTGATGACCTCGGACTTTTGTTTCAAGGTCTTTTTCGAGCTGAGCTGGAGCACCACATCGTTGTTGCGCACAACGTTGATATTGTAGTTGTTGGTGGAATACACAAGATAGAACCGTTCAAACGTAAACAAAATCTCAAACAACTCGTACAACTGAAGCACCGTCCCATTGCCACGAGCCTTAACGTTGATCAACATAAAGAATGAAATGGCTTTGTTGAAATTGACGATTTTCTGGTATTCCTGGACTTCGTTACCGTAATTCAGGTCGTTTGAGGTGGAGATGGACAAGTTGAGGGTATTGGTGAGGTTAAGAATATGGTAGTAGTTGCAGTAGTGGAGCAGGCCCAACGACATGTTGTAGAAGACTTCCTGTTGGTTGGTGCTGTTGAGGTTAAAGTTGTTGACCTTGGCACAGTTTTGTGGGATGATGGCGGGGACAATGAGGTTTTTGTCAACAAGGGCATTGATTTCGATACACTTGAAGTGGCACAAGTTTTTAAAGTTTTTGAAGTTGTTGAACACCAAGTTTCGTTTGAGGTACTTGATAAACTCCTTGAACTTTTGCTTTTTGAGTTTGATGAGGATCTCTGCAATGATAAAGTTGACGGTGAGAATGAGGAACAACTTGGAGAGAAAGAGATTATCGTCGTGGCGTTCTATCAAGTTGATTTCGCTGTGGAACTTGTTGATGCCGTTGACGGTGACGTTGGGAAAGTGTTGTGTCAAGAAGTCTATGAGTTTTGTATGGTTAATGATTAGCGACTGGACTGTGAGTGGTTTCAAGAGTTCAAACACGATCGGCTCGTCGCCAATAAGTGAGATGTTTTCCACCATTGTTGCTGGAGTGAGTCTATAGTCGGAACTGGTGGTACATGGAGCAGCTGCGAGTGTTGCCACGTTGTAGCCGTTACCGTACGGCTGTTCACATGGTTCTGGAGACTGGGTATTGGGAGACAACAGTTCTTCTGGGCCTGCTGGGCCTGCTGGGCCTGGAACTGACGGATCACGGGCTGATGTCATGGTGACTGGTTTTGGAGGCGGGGCTGGTTTTACGGGGACGATCGGTGCTGCATGGATCGGGACAGACGATGCTGGGTTCTTGAACTCGATGATTTCGCTGAGGTTGTTGATGGAGTCGAGGGTACGTGACTGGATGTTTTTGGGACCGCTCTTCTTGCGTTCGCGGAGCTGGGTGCATTTAAGGCCGTTGGCGGCGCAGTGGCGGCACGGACGTTTATCCTGACACTTGACTTTACGAATAGCACAGGCATCACATGCTCTGATATTGGATTTACGTCTTTTGTTGGGGTTTGGTGGCTGGGTGTGTTGCGACGTGAACTTTCTGGGTTTTTCTGGGGCTGGTGGCGGATGGGTGGCTGAGGGTTGTGTGGGTGATGGTGGAGGTGCGTGTGTCGAGGCTTGGGCCCCTGAATCGGGAAGGTATGACGGATACGTCACGTTCTGGAGCGAAGAAGCGTCCATCTTAGTGTTTACGCCTTTGGAGGTTTAGCACACGGCGATGAGAAAAGTTACACAGTGAGCACGCACACACAGTGCGTACAGAGCGCACAGTAAGGTACATATTTATGAGAGACACGCCTTTTTTTCTACAAGCGCGCGCACTTGTGTCTGGAACCGAGCCATCGCACACAGAATCTCGTACCGTTGGCGGAGCAAGTCGTTGGGGAACGGCACGTATGTTGTTGTGGGTTCTGGTGCTAGCGAGGCGCCTGCTGCCATACATGAGCCACGGACAACATGGAACGTTCCGTTTGATGCCACGGCCTCGACGTTTTTTCCCGTTATATTGGCCAATAGCTGCAAAAACCGCTCGTTTTTGCTCTGCGACCCACTCACTACCACTACCCGATACATATTGCGATGACACATTAACGTGTGGGCCTGGAACGCCAAGAACTCCATCAACAAGTTGTATCGAAGAACCACGGCTGTATCGTTGTTGGTGTCGATAATCAGCCCCATGCCGCTGGCATTATGGCCATCAATCACCATTTCGCCCTGCCGATGGTCGCTGCGTGTTCCGTAGACATCACCAGTATAGAAATAGTACCGTAGAAGCTCGGTGATGCTCTGCTGGTGTGTCTGCTCCATAAGTGTGGTTTGTTCTTCTGCCCATTCAAACAGTCGTCCTTGAAGCACCCGTTGATAAAGTTTACCGGTAGCTGGCTGTCCGTATGCGTAGAGACTCTGGGGAAAGAGCTGAGGGAATGGACCCCAAATTCCAGTGATACTACCACTGGTAGCATCAGCACTATTGACGATACCGCCACTGCAAGTGGTGGATCCCTCTATAAAACACGTTGATGTGCCTGCTACCATCGATACCACATCCTTCCTGTTCCAACACGTTGCCATCCAGCCCGCATAACTATCAATACATCCGTTTCTAATCGTAGCCCTCCCCATTCCAAGCTCCTCTCTCACTGTTCCAACCACCTCTCCAACCTTGAGCGTTCCCATGTGTCCCACCTCCACATGAATTCCCACCAGTCTTAGGGTAGCCACTGACCAGCCCTTGATCGATCCATCAACACCAAACGACTCGTCACTAAACGGTTGACTCGCACGGTACGCCACACGCCAACTATCGCCCATTTGCTCGATCCCTTCGTTCATCACATATGCCATCCAATCATGAAGCTCAAAACATACAAGTTCTCGATCACCGCCATACTGTTCCTCCAACCACATCAACTTCGCAAGTCCGAGCTCAGGCACAAACTGTCCGCCTACCAACGCTTTCATGGCTCCAAACTTGTCATCTTCGTTCATCTTCTCCGTCTGCTCCTTCGCCCGTCCATCCATCCACAACAAGATATCGTGGTCCTGTGCAGCTCCACTACGTCCACAGTTGAACGGCCGCAACCAATCACCTTCTTTTTCACACACCACCATCGAACACGTTGCTGCCACTGCAATTGATTCCACATCTTCAATTCCCCGTAGAAGCCGTTGGATCTTACCAAAGATCTCAATCAGTGACTGAGTAATCCATCCATCTTCATCATACGTCGTGGTCTCCTCGACCCAGCTCTCAAACGTATCTCCAGCACTTGCACTCCCCACACGCACTGACCCTGTGCCTATATCAATCCCCACAACTGTCATTTCTCTGTTCGTTTCTAAATTCTTTTTAAAAAAAAACTAAAATACATTCAATACAAAAAATTTAAACAAGATTGGCTTGCGAACCGGGCTTGTTGATCCAGTTCTGCACAGTCGAAGCGTCCAACAGAGCACCAAACAGTTCGGTGACTTCTAAAATGTGGAGCTGTTGGTCTACAAACACAACAGCAGCCTTAAACGTACCTGAGGTTGGTCTGACAAAGTAGTCAGAAGAACCACCACCACCTTGAGAAGATCCGTTGGATCCTTGGCCATCGTGCAAGTGACAAATCATCTTGTCAGAACCAGGAGCAAGAATCTCAAACAAATCCAACTCACCGCATCCAGTGCTCCAGCACGAACACTGAGCGTTACCGTATTGCAAAGTTCTTGGAATCTTGGCATTCAACATCCACACAGCTGGCATGTCGTTGTTAAGACCTGGAGCACCGCCAGTGGACGATGGCATCGAGAACTCAAACACAAAAATCTTGGTGTTACCTCCAAAACCGTGGTAGGCAGGAATACCTTCTCTGTAAACCCCACAGTCGTTACCAGAACATTGCGAGCCAGAAAAGATCATAAACTCGTTGTTGGATGGAATAGTAACGTCACCAAGAGCAACAGGGCTGGAAGAACCACCGCTACAGTCAGCATTGGCATACGAGAGAGAGTTACCTAAACCAGCAGACCAGACACCAGAGCCTGAACCACCGTAGTAGTTCATAAAGGTAAGGTTCTGGGCATTGCCTGGAGTGTAGTAAGCAACTCTTTCCCATGCACCGTTTGGAGAGCCAGAGGAAGATGGGCTCGAAGCAGAGGAGCTGGCACCACTGGCAGCATGAGAAGCAGAGCTTGGAGTGCCTTGGTTGTTTGCTGGAGGAGCAGGAGCAGAGGCTGGGCCAGAAGGAGGAGGAGCAGGAGCTTGAGTTGGACCAACAGGAACGTCTTGGGTGACGGTGTTGCCGGTGGCATCGACAAACACAGTCTGGGTGACCTCAACCAAAGCAGTAGCTCTCTTGTGCTTGTGGTGATAGTGATGGACGGTGGAGCAGTCTTCATCATCATTGTCTCTCTTTTGTTTAAAGCTAGGGTTTGGGTAGTAGACACCAAACTGCAACAACTTCAAAGGACCTCTAAAGTGGACGGTCAACTCTTCGTCCAAAGGACTCAAGTTACCGCTAAACGAGTGGGATTGTTGGGAACATTGTCCGTTTTCATTGATGGAAACAACATCCATATAAGAGCCAGAGTAGCCCACGTTGTTGTAGACAACCTTATCGGTAGGGTTACAGTACCAGTTACCACCATCGTTGGTGCAGCCGGCGTTGACGGCAGCCACCATGACAGATGCAAGGGACACAAGTGTTTTAGTGAGTTGCATTGTATTGTTGTTTGGTTATGTTTTGTGTGTGTCTGTTTGTGTTTTTTCTTGCTTCTTTTGGGACCTAGAAGGACTTAAAGTGAAACTAGTAGTTATTAAAGGAATGACTAAGGTAGGAAGAAGAAAGAAAACGGTGTAGAGAGAACACTTGTTAAATTCTTTTTTAAAAACTGAAAGGAGTGTGTTACCAAACAAAAAAAACGCCAGAACTGGCGGAAGTGCGACGGGGCCCATTTCTAATATAGTGCTGGAAACGAGTGTTTGGCACGAAATTATTTTTTTTGTGAATTTCTGGTGTTATGGTTATTTGTGTACAGGAAATGGCTGTAATTTGTACTAATTAGGAATATTTTCTCGCGTCCTGCAACTCTCTGTACCCGCAAAAGTGTTGGTGTTTTTGTCGAAAATGTTAAATTCTGTGTCGCATTTTTGATATTTTTAGTTTTTGTTTACATCCACGAGGCTTGGAAACACGGTAGACGAGCACGATTGTACAATTATATGAATATGTATGTATACATATATATATATATATATATATATATATACGTGTATGTGTATAAATATACGTATATGTATATGAATATACTTAAGTATATATCATCTCTGTATTTCATTTTACGTTTTTCTTGCAATTTCACCTGTTTCAATCGCCCCGTTACTTTTTAATCTAGCCAGCTTCGCGGTCTAGATATTTTTCCTAAATCATCTCCTTTTGATCATCAAACCAGTAGTCTATGTACACTCCGCCAACCCCCTAGCCAGCATTAACCCCAACTTTACTCGGCAACAAAACCGTTTCATCATCTTTGCAACGGTTGCACGACTCAACCCAACCCTTTAGTTTAACCCTGGCGTTTTGTTACATAACCTTTTATATCTCGCTATTTTTTTAGCTCCTTCAACAATTATTCATTGATTCATTGATTCGCCTTTATATTCTCTGATTTCATTGTTCGTGTCTTCTCTCAATAATTGTCTTTAATTCTGTTAATTTTTCCTCTGTTCATTCTGGTCATTTTTTTTAAAAGTTTGTTTAAATTATAAAAAAATCATCAAACTCAAAATTTCATTCTCTTCCTTCTTTACTTCAACTGTCAATGACTCTCTTCGTACTCTTCTTTTGATCTTGATAAATTTCTTTGGCTAAAACTAAATTCCTTATCAGACGTGTCCCTACCAATTATCAAAAATTAAAAAAACTGGAATCTCAATTTCTTGCGATGCCATCTCAAAACCTCATCACCAGTCATGTCTGAAAGAGCGCTCAAAAAACAGAAACTTGAGTCCGAGGCTGAAAAAGTGGCCATTGCTGCCGAGGAATCATTAAGAAAACATCCACATCCTCATGAAACCGAAACGTTGGTGCACCATGACGCAGGCGAGTTTGCCAACATGACCAGAAACGAAACCACAGCAGAACAAGCACAGCAATTGGAAAGCGGCAACAACAACCCGTTCACAGGAAACAAGTTTTCGCAAAAGTACTTTGATATTTTGAAAATCAGAAGAGACTTGCCAGTCCATGCCAAACGTGCCGAGTTCTTGAAGACGTTCCAGTCAACCCAGATCATGGTGTTTGTTGGGGAAACCGGGTCCGGTAAAACTACCCAGATCCCCCAGTTTGTGTTGTATGACGAGATGCCTCATTTGATTGGCACCCAAGTTGCATGTACGCAGCCCAGAAGAGTTGCAGCGATGTCTGTGGCCAAAAGAGTGGCTGATGAGATGGATGTTGAGTTGGGACAAGAAGTTGGGTACAGTGTGCGTTTTGACAAAAAGACCAGTGACAAGACCATCTTGAAATACATGACCGATGGTATGTTGTTGAGAGAAGCCATGGAAGACCACGATCTCACCCGTTATTCGTGTATCATTCTCGATGAAGCGCACGAAAGAACTTTATCTACCGATATCTTGATGGGGTTATTGAAACAGGTGAGTGTAAGAAGACCCGATCTCAAGATCATTATCATGTCGGCCACGTTGGATGCCGAAAAGTTTCAGACTTACTTCAACGACGCTCCCCTTTTGGCAGTTGCTGGAAGAACACACCCGGTGGAAATCTACTATACCCCTGAGTACCAGCGTGATTACTTGGATGCTGCGATCCGTACGGTGTTACAGATCCATGCTACTGAGGATGAAGGGGATATCTTGTTGTTTTTGACTGGTGAAGAAGAGATTGAAGATGCATGCCGCAAGATTGCATTGGAAGGAGACGAATTGGTGAGAGAACAAGACTGTGGGCCCGTGCTGGTGTATCCATTGTACGGATCTTTGCCTCCTCATCAACAACAAAAGATCTTTGAGCCTGCTCCTCCACCAAACCGTGCTGGTGGCCGTCCTGGAAGAAAGGTGATTGTGTCGACCAACATTGCCGAAACGTCGTTGACGATCGATGGGGTGGTTTATGTGGTGGATCCTGGGTTTTCGAAGCAAAAGGTGTACAATCCGCGGATCCGAGTCGAGTCGTTGTTGGTGTCTCCCATCTCCAAAGCGCTGGCTCAGCAGCGGGCCGGTCGTGCTGGTCGTACGAGACCAGGCAAATGTTTCCGTCTTTATACCGAAGAGGCATTTGCCAAAGAATTGATTGAGCAATCGTACCCCGAGATCTTGCGGAGTAACTTGGCATCTACGGTATTGGAGTTGAAGAAGTTGGGGATCGACGACTTGGTGCACTTTGATTTCATGGATCCTCCAGCTCCTGAGACGATGATGCGGGCGTTGGAGGAGCTCAATTACTTGCAGTGTCTTTCTGATGAAGGGGACTTGACTGCGTTGGGACGGATGGCATCGCAGTTCCCGCTTGATCCCATGTTGGCCGTGATGTTGATCGGATCGCCTGCGTTCCATTGTGCCCAAGAGATGTTGACGATTGTGGCCGTGTTATCGGTACCGAACGTGTTTGTGCGTCCTGCTGCAGCACGGAAACGGGCTGACGATGCCAAGATGGCGTTTGCGCATCCTGACGGTGATCATCTTACGCTTCTTAATGTCTACGAAGGGTTTGAATCTGATGAAGCTGCCCAAACCGGAGTGCATCAGTGGTGTCGTGATAATTTCTTATCGTATCGAAGCTTGGTTTCGGCCCGGAGCGTACGGGCGCAGCTTGCCCGGATCATGGAGCGTCAGGACTTGGAGCTCAACACCACATCGTTTGAAAACAAGCATTACTGGACGAATATCCGCAAGGCCCTTGCGGCAGGGTTTTTCATGCAAGTAGCCAAGAAACGGCTGGGAAACAAAGGATTCTTGACTGTTAAAGATAATCAAGATGTCTTGATCCATCCGTCTACGGTATTGGCTGGTGGAGAGAGCGAGTGGGTGATCTACAATGAGTTTGTGTTGACGAGCCAAAACTATATTCGGACCGTGACGAGCGTCAAGCCCGAATGGTTAGTAGAGTTGGCACCCAAGTATTATAACTTGGACCATTTTGCCAAGGGTGATGTCAAGCTCTCACTCGAACGTGTGATTGAACGCGTGAACCATAAGCACCACAAGAAACATAAATAAATGTATAAAGAATGTAATGGTTACAATGGAGAATGGAGGCGGAACGCGGGGCACGGCGCTGCACAGACGACCGTTACGTATACGGTCGTTACGCACACGACCCGCCACGCGTGCGCCGTCTGTTTTCGGCAAGCGCAGTTTGCTCGTCTAAAGGTGATTTTTCGGCGCGCGACGCAGGCCCAAATCTCGCGGTATTTGTCTTGTGGATCCGCTTAGATTATCAGACACGTACCCGTCTTTTTTTTTAGGAGTAATCATAAACTAGCCATGGGTGGATTAGTGGTAGGTATAAGCACAGATACACAGTATGGGAAGAAACACAAACTAACATACAGTCTAAGGTTTTCAAGAACCGGGAAATGAGAATATTGATGTTGGGTCTCGATAATGCAGGCAAAACCACCATCTTGTACAAGTTGAAATTGGGCAAGACATCCAAGACCGTGCCCACTGTGGGGTTCAACGTCGAAACCGTCAAGCACAAGAACGTGTCGTTTGCCGTGTGGGACTGTGGTGGACAAGCCAGAATCAGACCGTTGTGGAGACACTACTTTACCGGCACCAACGCCCTCATTTACGTGGTGGACTCGTCCGATATCGACCGGTTGGAGGAATCAAAGAATGAGTTGACTCGTGTCATCAACGACAAAGAGTTGGCCAACTGTTTGTTGATTGTCTTGGCCAACAAACAAGACGTTTCCACCGCCATCAAACCCAAGGAATTGATCGAAAGGTTTGAGCTCAACAAGTTGACAGGTCAACACACCTGGTCTGTCATACCTACAATTGCCATCGACGGCACTGGCTTGGCCGAAACCTTGAACTGGATCTCCAGTCACAGCAAGTAAAAAAAAATCGTTTTAATCTCCCTAATTCTTCACTTCATACAATAACAATATACATCCCCTTCTCTTTTTTGTTGTCTCTTGTCTATATCATTTAGTCCACACCTTGACATCGCCATCCTGCTCGCCAAAGTACGATTTGGTGGCCATCTCAGTAAACAATCCCGTCTCCACAACCCCAACCGTAAGTTTGATCTGGCGATGCAACGCACCAGCATCAGCTATAGCTCCAAAATCAGCATCAATCAAGAAGTTATTGTTATCAGTAATGACAGGACCGGCTTTCGCAGCCCCGCCTTGTCTGAGCACCACCTTCTTGGCTCCAAGCGCATACAATTCCTTGGTGACCCGTGCATACGAATTAGGCACAATCTCAATCGGTACACCCTGCGTCCATAAAACACCCAAATGTGTTTCTGATTTCTTTCTATAGTCAGCAACAACCACAAACTTCTTGGCTGCCGATGCAACCAACTTTTCCTGGAAGAGACATGCACCACCGCCCTTGATAAGATTGAGAGCTGGATCCACCTCGTCAGCACCGTCAAACGCAATATCCAAGTCTGGATACTGTTCAATGGCCCCTAATTTCAAGCCGTTATCGATAATCAACTGCTTGGACTGGAATCCAGTGGGGATACACACAAACTGGTCCTTGTTCGACAACTGACCGATCCGCTCAGCAACGTAAATCACAGTCGATCCAGACCCAATACCCACAACCTTGGCTTCAGGTGGAAAGTTCTCGTCCACGGCTTTATAAGCAGCTGCCTTCTTGGCTTTTTCAACTAGTGATGACATGTTTCGTATGACTCTTATCATTTTATGGGGAACGTTTCTAATGTGCTAGCTGAATATATGCAGGCAACATACTACCTTGATAAGCCTTTCTTCTTTCTAGCACAACACCAAAGCAATCTCTCAAAAACAACAGTAAAGAACTAAGATCTACAATTCAATATTTCATGTCTTATTCTATTAACCATAAATATGTAACCACCTTATCTTTTTACATGGTGGTGGTGGGTACTAGGGCTACTACCACGTGACAAAACAGTCACACAGCTCACATGACCACAAACCAGAAAAAACTAAAAACCTAAACTTGGACACCCTGCACACAATTATACAAAATTTTTTTTGTGGGAAATTTTCAATTTTCACTAGTGCAGGTCCTCAACCATCGTTCAGACTTCTTTCATATATACTAGAAATTTTTGGATACAGATACCAACATCAATATGTCTGCTGCTAACAAGATCTTGTCTGAAAAGCCATCCGAATTGGAATTAAAGGTTGCCCAAGCTTTCTTTGACTTGGAAGGTCAAGCTGACCTCAAGGCCGAATTAAGACCTTTGCAATTCAAATCCGTCAAGGAAATCGACGTCAACGGCGGTAAGAAGGCTCTTGCCATCTTCGTCCCACAACCATCCTTGGCTGCTTACAGAAAAGTTCAAATCAGATTAACTAGAGAATTAGAAAAGAAGTTCCCAGACCGTCATGTTGTCTTCTTGGCTGAAAGAAGAATCTTGCCAAAGCCATCTAGAAGATCTAGACAACAACAAAAGAGACCAAGATCCAGAACCTTGACTGCTGTCCACGACAAGATCTTGGAAGACTTGGTCTTCCCAACCGAAATTGTTGGTAAGAGAGTTAGATACTTGGTTGGTGGTAACAAGATCCAAAAGGTCTTGTTGGACTCCAAGGACTCCACTGCTGTTGACTACAAATTGGAATCTTTCCAACAATTATACTCCAAATTGACTGGTAAGCAAGTCGTTTTCGAGATCCCAGGTGACGTCTACTAAGCATTTTATCCTTATTAATTTCGTTTCCAAATCATAAGACCGTATGAATGTAATATAGTCTTTACTAGTATTGTTAATATATATTGGTATATATAAAAATTCATCAAAACTATATTATATTTACCCGTATATGCTTGCTTTTTAAATCTTTTTCACATAACTAGAAGGGAACATTCCTTTCGAACCGTGAAGCTCACCTTCAGTCCATCCACTTCCATCAGTGTCGTCCTGGATTAAAATAATCTTATCTCCAGCCCTAATACTAATCTCATCATCTCCATCAGCCGTATAATCATACAACGCTTCAACGTACTGTACACGTTTGGCCCCGCGTTTGGGTGCTACTGATGGACCTTTCTTTTTCAATGAATCGTCTCCACCACTGGTAATTTCAATGTACGATGTCGGTACCAATCCGGTTTCTCCCTGGGGCAGCTGCACCTTGGTCCATCCTGACCCGTCATCTAACTCGAGAACACTAAGCTGGTCACCAGCACCAATTGATACTTCGTCATCGCCAGTTGCAGCATAATCATATAAAGCTTTGGCTCCAGAACCTCCAGAACCTCCACCATTGGATGACGATATTGATGTCAGTGTCCTGCTTCCTCTTAAATTAAAGATTCCACTGGGTATTGTATGGTGACTTGTGGCAGATTTAACTGTATGCACTGAATGAGCATCACTATCATCCATAGTCTTCTTCTTCTTTAGGAAACCAAACTTACTCTTCAGTGTCTCCTTCTGGGGAATATACGACAAATCCTTATCGCCAGCAAAGTTCTGGATCACTTCGATTTCTACTTCGTTGCGAACACGGGCAGTATCGCTCTTCATAAAGCTTTGCAAAACACTCAATGCTGCCATCAATTTGGTATCATATTGTAACGTCAAAGACGATGGATCCTTCTTTGTTTCAGAACTGGCTTCCTCTAATTTCTGCTTAGTGTCGAGACACACTTCTTCCAACCGAGAATATTCATTAATTTTGGAATTCAATCTGCGTTTCAACTCGGTCAATTCTGGTTCCTTAACTATTAAACTCTCATCATCGTGCCAGATCGAGCTTGGAATAAAGTAGAAATCCGCAGGCTCCTTCCAGTCGATCATGTTGTGCTTGATGAACATGGCGGTGTCGAGCTTGGGATTGTTCTGCTCAATGGTACTATCAATGAGGTGGAGTTTCTCCTTGACACGGTCGTTGGAGTTTCTTTCAATAATGGAAGCGTTTTTCAATAGCTTGTTCAACAAGATGATTCTGCATTCGTTCAGTTCCTGGAAATAGTCCAACATTTCTGGGACGTCCTGGTAAAAGTATTTGTCTTTCAATCTGTTGGCGATGTTAATCTTGATCAAGTAATCGTTCTTACCGATATTCATGTCAACCTCCTTTTCTTGTAAACGACGCTGGTACTTTTCACTAGATGACTTCTCTGTCCTTTCCCGTACATTTTCTGTCGAGGCACAGAGAGAATCGTAGTGCTTTTTGGCCTTGTTGACTTCTTCCTCGACCTTGTGTTTTTCTTGTGATAAGTACTCGTTGATAGCTTCAATCTGCTTGGCAATACGCAGACTCTTATTCTTCAAACTCGTAAGATTATCGCAGACTTTTGTGCCAAACTCTCGACTCAAGGTGAGCTTTTCCTCGGCGATAGCTTCGGTTTGGGTCAAGACATCGGTCCATAGCACAAGCGATGCACTTTCCAAGGATCCAGGGGTAATCAGAGGATCGTCACCTACTGAAAGAGATGCTGAGTTTTTGGCTTTCTTTTCAAAGTGTCTCTTGGCGAGTTCTTTAAGTTTCATAGCATGATCACGTTCAAGTGTGGCCCGTTCCCGGTAAAAGTCTTCAATGTCAGTAAGCCATGCTATACCGTTATGGATCCATTTCAGGGTAGCTTTGAACGAGTCTTTCAACTCGTTCCCAATTGAAAGCTCCGCTGCCGACATGTGGAGTAGTTGTACTGTTAGTGTCACTGATTTGAACCGCGCGGATTAATAGGAGTAGTCACGTGAGTTTCTTGAAATCAGACTTCTCTCCAACCATTGAAGTAAACATTTCAGTAAAGAACAATAATGACAACCCAAAACGCTGACAATGTTATAATTTACTTGAATGGTGACTTGTTGGCTGTTTAAGTATTCCAAAGTATTCTTCAAAGTTTTATTTTACATATTTTTATATTTGTACAAATATCGTCTCATAAAATAGTTGTTACTTTACTTCAAATTCTTTACACACTTTTACAATCGCTCATAAACAACATTGATTATCAGACAAAGATCATTGCTTTTACAACAGAATCAGATTCTATTTCTGTTTCTATTTCAGATTCAGATTCTATTTCGTTTCTGTTCTTTGGGTGCAAATCGGAGGACCTGCACATCAAATAATTCAAACAGTTACATCTCCCGGCACCAGTCATAACCAAACGCCAACCACAAAGTGACGTCGAGCCGCTACTTTGACAAACTCGCATCTGCGTTTTTTAAGAAACGTTCTTTGAAGAGATCCAAGTTTGCGTTTGTTACTGATACATTCAAGGAGTACCAGGCCCTCAAGAAGCACCACTCCACCCACAAGAAGTTTATCAAACACCAGGCTCGGATCCTACGCCATGCAAAGATGAACGGCCGCATATCATACCCAAATACTCCTACATCTGATCCAATTAGCCAGAGCCACAGTCCAAGCACCAGCAGCATCGACAACAATTCAGATCTCCCGGCCTCCAGCGATCCGCCGCTTTCCCGCCGTCAACGTTTGCTTGGTCTTGCCCGGACTACAAGAGACACATACATCCCCAAACTCACCGGGTCCGTCAGTCTGTTGGCATCAGGCGTCTCCACACGCGCATTTGGCTCCTATGATCTCTATGACCAACAGGGCAATCTCATTTTCCCTAAAAATACCTACTTGACTCTCTTTCCATCATACACCCGCAAGTGTGACAACAAGTACTATGTTGATATTAAGGGCTGGCTCTGCTGTCCTGGTCTAATGACCCGCAAAAACAGATTGATACTTTCGTTAGCCAAACAAATCACTCGCTACAACCCCGGCTCTCCGTCTGCCAATGAAGCCATTTCACAATTGGAAAACGAGAAATTGAGCCAGGATATATTATCGTCTAGAGGCTCCGACACCGACCTGATCCAATCTGACGATGCATCGATTGTATCTACCGATTCTTTCCGGTCACATACTCCTCTGAATTCGGAAGATATGATCAAAGAACGACTCGCCTGCTTCATTGCTCGTTCGATCCCATTTGCAAAACTCGCTTTGGTCGTGGGCTCTTCCGAGATCATGGACCATACCTTACTCACCTCCAAAACTATCAAGACCGATGCTAATGGCCATTTTGAAACAACTATCGAAGTCAACTATCAACCTTCAGTGGTACAGGTATCTGCCGAAACCGATCCCACTGTGTTTGCGTTCCAGGATATCATGATTGTGCCAGGTGAAGGCATTGGACTCATCAGTGATATCGACGACACCGTCAAGCTCACGGGTGTGATTGGCGACAAGCGTGAGTTGATGACACGGTTACTATTGAAGGATGTCAGTCAATGGGAGCTTCCCCAGATGGTTAAGTGGTACAGTGCGCTTAGACTGAAACTCTCATTTCATTATGTTTCAAACTCACCATGGCAACTCTACAGTGCAATCGATCAATACTTCAAGTGGGCCGATCTCCCCTTGGGATCCATCCATTTGAAACAGTATACGGGAAACATAATTGCTTCTATTATGGAACCATCCTCCTCAAGAAAGAAAATGGCATTGACAAAGATCCTCAGAGATTTCCCCAACAAGAAGTTCATATGTGTGGGTGATTCTGGCGAACACGATATTGAGGCATATGTGGATCTAGCCAGATCCTTCCCCAATAAAGTGTCTGCAATCTATATCAGATATGTTGAAGACTCGTTATCGGATGCCGATGACGATAAGATTATGAGAGAAATCGTCCGTCTTTTATCGATCAAAAGACCAAACGTTGCATCGTCACTGCCCCAACCAGTACATGTCGACTTGATAGATCTATCTGAACCAAACCAAAGACAAGCCAAGCTACCACCAATGATACCGAAAAAACCCACAGAATTGAAGGGAACACAGTTGGCAAGAAAACCACCATTACCTGCCCGTCGTACCACCACTACCACAAGCTTCGAGGAAGTATCGTCACCAGCGTCTTCTATGGAAAGCACCAGTCCTGTTAATAATTTGTACAGTATTTTGGACTCACATAGTTTCTTTGAATTGGAAGAATACGACAAGAAGGGAGCTGGATGGATACGGAGAATAATTAGATGTATTGAGATGTTGGAAGGTACAGATACCGAGCTCAAGATCTTTGTCGATAACGATGCTTCGTTTTTCGAGCAGAGTATCCGCAAGGTGTTGGATGAGAGTAGCAGTGATGATATATTATAGAAATAATGGAAAATACATTGCGTTGGATATGATACATTGGGATGCAGCATGGTGGTTGGAACGAGGATGAACCTGCCCTCAGTCCCCCACACACCATGGAAAAAGTATGTAATGAAAGATGTAATCTTTCGTCTATGCTGTCGAAGGTTCAACAGATGCTGGGATTTCTTGCTGGTAGTCCTGCTGGACATTGCTACCATCACCATAATCCTTGATATTTTCGTCTTCATCGTCAGGCAATGCGCTCTTGAATTGAGACAAGTCCCATTGTTCACCATTATCTTCTTCTTGGTAGAACTTATCACTGAACTTGGTCAAGATGACTTCCTTACCGGTGAGGGCTCTCTTGGTGACCTTTTCTTCCTTCTTCTTTTCTTCGATCTTCTTGGCTTGCTGCTTTGCTTTCCATACATTGAACGAATCTATCGTGATAGCAGTAAACTTGGACTTGTCCAACTTAGTTCTTTCCAACTCAATAAAGTCTTCCAACGTGATCTTGGGAGCACTTTCAGCTGCAATTCTTTCCAATCTCTTTTCTTCCTTTGTCTTCAACACGAATCCTGGAGGCAACGAGTGTCTGTACTTACATTCATTACCACCGTTTGGACACGTCCAGAACCAACCATACTTGCCATTTTCCACAGCATCAATGAAGAATTTACACACAATGTCTGTTGTGGTCTTGGGGTTCCCGTGCTTCGAGAGAATGACATTACGTAACTTCTCTTCGTCCCACTTGTCCATGGTATCTTCTTCCTTTCCAGCTCTGGCATCGGTGTACAAGTCTTTCTTGGCATCCTTCCGTCCCACATTGAGATCATGTGAGTATTTACACTTGGCACCTTTTAAACAGACACCTTTCCTGAAGAACTCACACAACACAGACTTGGGATCCACTCCAAATGGAACCTTGGGCTGTACAATGCCAAATAACGCAGCAGCTTCTCTCTTGGCATCTTCAGCAGCCTTCTTCTCGGCAGCCAACCGTTTAGCATCTGCTTCCTTCTTCTTTTGCATTCCTCCATCTACCCCAGCCTTGACTTGATTGATGTGCAGCTGCACTTTTTTGGACTTGTTCTTGTTTTTCAACCCAAATGTTTTGTCTTCAGCAGACTTGGCCTTGGCCTTAGCCTTGTTCTTGTCGGAGACTTGTGGCTTCTTCTTTGGTGGCATTGGTGTCTAAAGATTTTTATTCCTGGTCCGAATGAAAAATTTCTTCTCAAACTCTTCTTACGTCCACGTGAATCCAAAAATTAAATATAATTTCTATAAACCTCACACGACCTGTGTTTCTGTTCTACTTAAACTTTGGGGTCTTTTTCTTGTCTTTGGCTTTGGTGACAGATGCCACAACTGTAGAATTGTTATTGTTAATGTTATTGTTGCTGTTGTTGCTGTTGTTGATGATGTTGTTATTGTTGGGCACAGAACCCAAGTTCCCTGATGATTTGTTACTGAGCCAATGATGATGTGATTGTAGTTCCGGTGAGATATTTGTCTGCGATAAGTTGGGCGAGCCCTTTGGAGGCTTCCGTGACTTCTTCTTGCTGCCTCCTAATAGGTTTTCAAACCGCATGGCTGTATCGTCAACCATCGCATACGACGTTGGTGAGGTACTCGATCCACTGGTTGTAGCAGCAAAACTTGTAGGTGTAGCAGTAATGGGTGTCTTGAGTGGAGACCCTCCAGAACCATCAAATGAAGGTGCAAGAGGAATCACGGGCGTCGTCGTGGCATCGTTTTGCTTTCTCATATTACTCCGACTGTGACGGAACGGAATATACGATTTCTTGGCCGAAACTACTTGACTTTGTTGTCCCATCCGTGAACCTCCCATCGAATCTGCCAAGTTGGTCTTGAACGAAGTATTGGAGTGCGTTCTTGCCAAACTTCTGTGCAAGATGAATGATGCCTTCTTGTCATACACGTTTGGTGCTGATTCCATAGGTGAAATAGTATCACTCGAGTTGCTGTACTTGGTATCGACTGAAGCACTGTGACCATGATGGTTCATGTGCTGCTGACGGCTTGCTTTCAAGGCATTGGTAACAGATGTACTGTGCTCGGCATCCCGTGTGAAGAACGAATCAAAGTCATCCAACGCAGCCCAAACGTTACTCAACGACGCATCGGGCTCTTCCACCGTCATAGAAACTGTATCTCCATGATCAACTACTGGAACATAGTAGTCTTCCATATGGAACTGAATCTCCTCGTCCTTGCTCTCTTCATCAATGACAGTAGCAACTGCACACGTAGAAAACACAGCATGGACATTATTTCTAGTGCTAGCTGCCGTGACTGCAGGCATTGGAATTGCCCATCCACTCTCATCGGGAATCCCAAAGAGCGTAGCGGTCTTTTCATACTCCTTCTTCATGGAAGTATTACCTAAACTCATTCTCAAAACATCTTTATCAAGCTGTGAGCCGGATATAATCACTGCTTCGTCCAACACTTCTAATGCAGGCTCAGCATAGTCAGTAAGTAAAAGTCTCAACAATGGAGAAATCAAATCAGCTCCAACACCAACAAATTCATCTCGTTGCAAGTCAACCAATGGGAAAATCTGCTTCAACAAACTCATGACTTCTAGTTTAACCCAGGGAGTTTTATTGGACAACAATCCCAAAAGCAAAACCAATGCCTGTGCCTCATATGCTGGGAAGAATATATTGTTGATGGTGGTTATAGTCTGAACCAAGAAATCCTTTTTGGAACGGAATCTATTCTTCGACAAAGATACCAAAATTCTACCCAAGCCAGGCTTATTATTCTTATTAGCAAGCTCGCTAATGGCAAGTGCTGCATCTTGAATCTCAGGAGTAATGGATTTTTGGTCCAATGCATGAAGGAAACGTGGCATGTTTGCCAACACTGCCATCAACAATCTAGAATCACCCAGGCCAATGATTTCACTGTCTTTTAAACCATTCAATTTATCAAGAAATTTGATTGATGGTTCCCAAGCCGTGGCCGAACGTAAACCAACCATCACTATCTGTTGGAGCCCTTCAAATTTACCCTCCCACTTTGGAGGGAAGGTAGATATCAAACACGAAACTGTATCCGGAGCGTCCAAATCAATCTTGGAAACAAACTTCGCCATAGTGGACAAGACTTCAATATATTCTTGTTCATGAATCGTACTCAAACATGCAACACTTGACCAAAACAATTGAGGGAAATCAATAAGCTTATCACTATCCAATTCCGCAGTAATTGCATTCAAAGTCATCAAGATTTGCATCGCAAATCCTTGAATATCTAACGTCTCATCTGAAATCGTATTGGACAAACGATGCAACATATCTTTCAACATTCCTTGGTCCAAGAAAGTAAGCAACGATCTAAATACTTGGAAAGAGCGACATGCTATGTGACGGACAGCGCAGGTAGTAGCCCATGTCAAGGAGACCCTACTCCAATCGTCCTGAAGGGTTGGAACAATCGGCAGGAAAATCTCCAAGATATTACGAGCCAACAAGTCCATATTCTTTGGAGTTCGAGCACCCTTCTTGTCATTATTTAAATCATCGTAAACCCACAAGTACTTCAAATAATCACGTTGTCTCAAGATTTCAATTGTTTCCAAAGATTTTGGTTCATCTGGTGCCAATGAGTGGATCAAATGGATTAACAACCCTCCAGCCTGCTCTTGCACAACATACATGTAATGATCCAACAACGAAAAGGCTACATGCAACAATAATGGTAATTTCTCTACCATTATCTCATTTTTGAAAGTGAAAAGGTCGACCAAGAAAATCATTGATAGTTGACCAATCGAAAATGCTGCATCCTTTTCATTATAAGGGATAACCTTACAAAGATCTGCAATATAAGGAAAGTCACTTGGTTTTTCAAATGTGCTTGGAACCAGCAGAGGCTGAGGTGGTACCATAGATTTTGGTTGTAAATTGTTGATAAACTTGTTGATGATTTCAAGTGGTTCTGATTGCGAGTAAGCCAAGTAGTCAACAATTTGACGAGTATACTCAACAAATACTGGGTTCTTTCTTTCTAAACATTGCATCATGACGAAGTCAACAATCTTGTCAAAGTTATTCGTCTTGCTTCCCAAGGCAACCCATAAAGCCTCCACTTCATTGGAAATTTTAGAGCTAAACTTAACTGTGATTTCAAACAAGTTATTCAAAACCATCAATGACGAAGAGTCTAGCTCAGGTTCCTGTTTTCCCTTATTTTCTGTATCCTGGCCCATCTCTTTATAGTTTAACACAACAACTTGCATCCAGGGAAGCAAGCATGATAAGATATCTCTTCTTGAACTGTTTCCCACAAGGTTAAAGTATTTCGTCATGTAACTAATACGAGTGAACGCGCCATCTGGATGCAATGATGCTAAATGTGCCGATACATCAAATAAAGCCTTCTTGTACACCACCTGCGTCTTGCTGCAAACTGTTTCAGTAAATTTATCCACAGTTGAATGATCTTCACATGTTTCCAAGTGTTTCAAAAGCTTCATTGCGGCAAACCGAACATCGTAATTATCATGTCCAACCAAGAAACTCACAAGACAAATGACATCGTAATCATTATGTGATTCATGTGCGGACCGTGACTTGAGGAACACATCGACAAAAATGATAAAGTAACTTTCGGTTGTTTTTAAGGAATCCTGCAAGACATAACATTCCTTTATCACTTCATCATAAATCTCCCTGTTGTCAATGTTGAGATTTAAAATATTCCTCAAGGCAACCTTTCCTATTTCGTGAGCCTTATCATTATCTGAACAGAATAAGGAGCGAATCCACCCCATCAATGCTGGAATATCAAAAGACATAACAGCTAAAGCTCCAGAAATCTCAATTTGTTGTTTTATGGGTCCAGAACATAAAACTGCCATACAACTCAATGCTGAGTATTGTAAGAGTTTTCTTTCAACCTCGAGAATTGCAACGGCAGTCGTGTTTTCTTTCTTTTGTCCCAAATTGCTGATTATCGCATCATACCTTTCCTCTGTAACAGCCGTCTCTCCAAATCCGCACCATTCCTTAAGGAAATTAAAACAGCCTATTCTAGCCTCAAATGGGAACCACCTATTCATTTCTGGCTTGTCCTGCAAGCCTGTAAATACATTTTCCAAGAATCCACTGAAGTATCTGCGTAATCTCTGGAACTCGATATTTGTCTGTGTAGATGGCAACGACAAAAATGACTTGACATTCTTAACAAGTGAAACCAAATTGGCAACAATCCATTCATCTGAATAGATAGCTTGGTTGGACTTGAAACGGTCGGTTAAATTACTAAGAATATGAATAATTTCACATCTCAAACAATCTTCCAACCGATCTCTGTTCTTTAAGTGGAATTCCCAGTCGTTTACACTTGAAGGAAGATTTTCCAAAAATGGTTTGACAATATTAATATTGCTGCAACTCAAACCTGCAATAACTGCATCTTTAACCATAGGTTGCTGGGACTTGAGAAGTGGCGTAACCATTCGGAATACTGACTTTGCACTGGTAATCTTTTGATGCTGAATGAACATTTGCATAGATGCCTTTCTACCATGTGTTGGACGAGATGGAAACGTTATCTTTTGCTCATTAGTAGTTGTCAAGGAACAGCAGGCAAAAATCAAATATAATTTCCATTGGTTAACCAAGACTTCAGGAGGAATACTGTTGGAAGATCGGGAAAAAAGTGAAGTGGCGTAATTCTTGTGGGTCTCTGAAAATTCCAACACCAGTTCGTGCATTTGAACCAATCTGACACAAACAATTGACCGACACAACGCGATCGGTATTGGACACCTCTCAAAGAAAATATCCAACAATTTTGGATACAATCTAAACCAGATAGTCGAATCAATACCATAGTCCGACTCCGCTAATTTGACCAATATGTTCTTTTTGTTTTTGAGTTTTGATAATCTGCTTCTTTCGGGTACACTAAGGCCCTTCTTATAAGGCTTGATTAATTCCACAAAATCAATATCTTCCAAAACATGTATCAATCTTGTACCGATATCAGCAGCAAACTTGGAAGAACTACGAGAATGAGTCTTCGTATTTCCAGTATTGGCTGACTTGGGTGGGGTTGAATCCGTGATGTTATAAATTGCTTGATCAAACTGTTCCACTAATTTCAAAATAGAGATACCGTAATGTCTTGTTTGAGAGTCTTGGGAGCAAAGAAAGAATAGACCGTTACCCTCAATATCTTCGATTACTGTAATGATGGTCTTCCATTCAAGTTCGTCTCCTGGTTTTAATTTATTACTATTAACATCAGAACTTGTGGGGTCTTCAGTTTTATAGTTGATCTGGTACAAGTCATTCAATACATCCTTGTTCATCATTTCATCGTCTTGTGCTAGAGGGTTCACCGTCTGTTCTTTCAACTTGCTATCAGTCATCTCGATAAATTGCTTCAACCAGCAGTTCAACAAATCCACATATACTTTCAACAATCTATTAAACTCGCTGGAATTCAAGTAATCTGAATCATACTTTGGTCCTGGTTTATCAGAGAACTGGAAAGCAATTTGGGCAAAAATTGTAATCAAAGTACTGGGGTTTTTCTTGGATGCTAATCTTCTGAGAGAATTGATCGCCGCATTGGCAACTCTTGGTTCACTGTGAACCGAATTCCGAGTCAAGATTTCAATAACAGTCTTGAATTGAATTCCCGAGTGGGAGACACTTTCCCCATGCAATGGTACCATTGTCCAAGGAACAGCTTCCATTAATGTGGCAAAAAGTTCAATGTGCAACTGTTTGGTAGTAGGATACGTGAAATCAATGGCAAAATGAAATGCAGAGAAGGGTGATTGTTTTCCAGATCCATTTCCATTTTGATGAGACTCTGCTTTATCAGCTGTCCATATCTCGGAACCATACTGAGAATCCAAAAGCTTAAAAAGTGTCGAGAAGTGTCGACAAATTTCTTCATGGGATTGGGCATTGTTAGAAGTCTTTGCAACAAACAGAAATTCATTGAGTCTGATTTTGTTTTTCAAACCAGCTCCAGTCCTATCTTCAGAATCGACAGATCTCGAAAAGGTTTCATCGGTGGGGAAAGGAGGCTTCTTAGCCAATTCGTAATCTTCAAGGATTGCAAGGTAACTTCTTATGACAAGCTTGAGTCTTATTGGCTGTAAATTTTCAAGTGAAATGCCATTAAAACTAACCTTCAACATTTTGATCAATACATTATCTAGGACATAGTTCAAGTGATTAAACCCAACTGTCCGAATCAACTCGATCATTGCATTAATCATGAGCATATTTGAGGAAAGCCATTGGTTCTTTTTATTGTTGATATTGTTGAATAATAACAACAGAAAGAGGTTATCCAAGGTCTTTATAGTGTTGTTTAATGTATCAGGTAATCGGTAGATATAAGTCCACATTAATCTGGCAATGCACATTATTAAAATCGACTTCTCATGAACTTCAACTTTTGGCTTCAACTTGAACATATTGTCTTCTATAACTTTAAACCAAAACTCCGAAAATAGCTCCTTTCTAGATACACACAACAGAGATGTCATCAATTTAAGAGATTGTGACCAGCAGTTACCTGCAAACAGTTGTGCTAAGGATTGAGGAGGTGACAAATTGAGCGACGTTGAAGTTGACACAGATTGAGCAACGTTAGTTTTCAATGAAAGGCTCCAAATCTGATATGCCTTATTGAAAATTTTCTCAATGGCTTCAATCCAGGTAGGGTGGTTCGTTTCTGCTGTCAATATATTGGCAAGAGGAAGAAGTAATAAGCTGAGAACTTCACAATAAGCATTGACTACTACTTCATTCACACTCTTGTCAAAGAATTTTGCCAACGATTGCACAAATTCAGCGCTTTCTTCAAAAACATCCAAAGGATAGTTGGTCAATTTCAAGTACTTCATACCATGAATCAATAGATGTAACTTTGGTTCCTCGTTGATATCAATTCTTGCGGGGATCTTTTCCAAATCAGCAATGAAACGATCACTGACACTCAAGAACCGTTTCTCGGACATGAAACCAAGCAATTCGGCAAACAAGTTCCAGTTAGCTGATCTCACCAACGATTGGCTTGTGGCTACGGGGTCTGTTGTTTTGAGTTGTGTGTAAACGATTTCTTCCAACTTATCTTCCAAATCGTCGCCCATAACGTCGTATGTGGTTTGTTTGACAACTTCTATTAGCACACGACAAAGTATGTAGATGGATGCTAGAGATTTTCTGTCTGCATGAACCGCAGTTTCTCTCGTTTGAGCAATCTGAGCATCGTAGTAGTGTTTCTGCTTGGCAAACTCCGAATCACCATGGTCCAAACTGGGAGATCTCGAGCTAGATTTATTACTAGGTAATGCTGAAGAAGCCGATTGGTTTCTGCGATGTGAGAATTTGGAAAAGCTTTTAGTTCTCATCAAACTCATGCTTCGTTTAGACCTGACCGCTGAGTTGGCGTTCTTGGCGATTTCTGGGTTTCGAGGGTTTATGGGCTCGTTGTTGTGAGAGATTTTGGTCAAGTTGGAGCTTTCCATTGCAATGGTACGTTCGACCTCGGCAGCAGCCATGCTGGCGACCTCGCTCTTGGATTTCCTCCAAAACATGACACTGTCAATAACTGGTTTGGGTTTCTTCCTGGCGATGTAGCCCAAGGAAGAAACAATCTTGTCAAATTGCTGATCTACGCCCTCTGCCAACAAGTCTATGATGGGTGGTTCTTGGTTCACAGGGTAGTCAAGACAAAGATTGAGCTTTCTTTCTGCGTGGCGGACAAACTGGGTGAAAATGATATGCAAGGTATATTCTGCTGGAGTTTTCAGTTCGGTAGCCAAACCTCTTCGTATGGTGCTAAACTCTTCGCCATTGGACAATGTGAGTCGTTGCATTGACGTTGATGATAATGGTGGAGGCAATTGAGGCGAGGGTTCTGTGTGATCGTACACCGGCATCTGGGACATGGGCGATGCCAAGGTTTGTGTCAAGGAGATTTGTGTTCTGTAACCGTTTGTTCTTGTTGAAGTGGGGATAAGGTCACCCAACTCGCTATCGTTGTCGGAATATGCGATTTCCTGTTTGCTTTGGATAACAGGGGCACTTTGGAGTTGGAATTCGGAGGCTGAAGGCATCACGATGCTCTTTTCGGTTGTGTGGTCCACTGCGGCTGATTCTGAGTATTCAACGTATTGAGGCATAATGCCGTGGGTGTCTGCAGAAATTGCCACCGACGCCGATTTCAACTCAGGGTTGTAGCTTGACTGGAGAGAAGCGTGTTCGTATTCTGGGGTGGCGATGGCGGGCCGTGAGGATCTCACGATGCCGAAACTGCTTGCGTTTTCGTATATTTCTTCGTTGCTCCTTTCACCAAACGTCTGGTCGGAGGGATATGGATCCTGGACTTCGGTGTAGCCTGGCTGGTGGTTGATGGTGTCTGAACTGTTGTTGGAGGGGAGTTCGAGGTCCATTGCCGGCGTGGGCGTGTACACTGCCAATTCTTCCAAGTTGGGGATCTCAATCATGGCTGACCGGAAGACTGAGTGTTATTGGAGAAGAAGAAGAGATTGAAAGTGGTGTGTTTTGTGTGTGTGTTGCGTGGATCAGTGCCATCAATTTTTCCGCTCCGCGCGTTTCTCAAGCCCAAGGAAACTTTGTAAACAAAATTATTTATTATTTTACGTCTGCTGTTTTTCTTTTTTTTTTAGTATCCGTCAGAACTGTCCCGTTAGCAACAAGTGATGGAGGTTATACGGCACCAGATTTAGCCGGAGACGCCGTGGATAAAGAAACATTCCAGTCACCAAACAACACCAATATGTTACTATATTATTTGAAATGACCGGGGTTTTCACCCCTTTCGGGCACAGTTAATAAGGCACCCCAGCCTGCCTACAGGCACCGCAGCCTGCCTACAGGAAAATTTTCCACGATAAGATTCTGCTCTACTTTACAACCATCATGTCTTCTAGTAACGTGCCCACACTTGTGGGTCAGTTTATTGCCACAGTGGATACCGATGACGATGCTGCAGCAACATACGCCCACGAGATTGCTTCGTTATTGGTATCGTCACAATTGTCGCTCCTTCAGTTCATAGAGTTCTTGGGCCCGTCCCTCACAGGAGAGATCGATACTCTCCGCATCAAAGCCATCAAGTGCCTCTGCTTTGTCTTGGCCAACACACAAGTACAGCCTGTGCTTTCCAAACAAGATATTAGTGTCCTTACCACATTCCTCATCAACAAACTCGACGACTTGCCGTGTCTCCAGCCCATCCTCGCCACCTTGTCCACCTTGATCACTCAGCACAACTTTGTCGGCACCAATATAGATCCCATCTTGTCTGGTCTTGTTAAATCATACCATCCAAAGAAAAACCTTGCCAAAATAAGACACGAAGCGTTCCAGGTCCTCAACTCCTTAATCTCGTCCCAATTACATAATCTCACGATAAACCAAGTGTCTCACGACAAGTTCATCAAAACGTTTCTCCACTTAGCCTCAGGCGAAAAGGATCCTCGCAACTTACTCATATCGTTTAACCTCAACAAAGCCATCAACCAACTGTTTACTTTTGACGATAACGAACTCCACCACGAGTTTATCAATGAGTTGTTCGACAACTGTTTCTGCTACTTTCCCATCTCATTCACTCCTCCACCAAATGATCCATACAAAATCACCGCAGCAGACCTCAAAGACAGTTTACGTGCGACCATCGCATCCCAAAGCATGTTCGCCAAGGACTCGTTTGTTAGCTTGATTGAAAAATTGACCTCAACCAACCCACAAATCAGAAACGATGTCTTACGCACCATCTTGTTGTGTGTCGAATCTTACTCCACTGAAACTATCGAACAGTACTGGTTGACGTTATGGAATGCCTTGAAGTTTGAAATCTTACACAACGATATCTCCATCTTCCTGCCTAACGCAAACCATCTTATTCCACCAGGGTTTGAATCCATAGACGATAACGACGATTCAAAGGCACTTGTGCTCACTCTTGTCATTGTGCAAAAGATTGCTGGAAAACTCAAAGATACCCAGCACGACAACTTCCTTGCCACGGTTGTTGGTGAACTAAAGGACAATTTGGTCACCATCAAAGATATATCAAAGCAAGCAGTCCTACTCTTGGCAATACTCCTTGAAGACTCTATCCACTCCTTCAACTACATTATTGAAGTCTTGTTCTCCTATGACGTTTGGGGAAAGTTTATCAACGTTGAAAGTGGTGGTGCTGCCTTTACTCAGGACAAGAACGAGGACTTGGTCTTGAACGTGTCGAAACAGCGTGATTTTGTCGATTGTTTTGGCTACATTTTCATTGCGTACCAGAACTTGGCTCGCAAACTCAAGGGCAACGATGCCTACGTAGAACAGTTCTTGTCCATCAATGAGTTGACCCACTACAGGGATCACCTTCTTGTCTTTTTAGGACAATTGTTGATGACTTCTTCCAACTTGGAAAAGACCTTGAAATGCAAGGTTATCCAACAACTCGTCAAGTTAATTTCCATTGACCAATTCCTTAATTCAAATGATGTGGAGTTGATTTTGGGTTATTTTAATGATATTTTGAACACTTTGATCGAAGGTAACGATAGATGGGAAACGGATGTTGTTGTGATTGAAATCACCACAGGACTAATCACCTTGATGGACGACCATGAACATACCATCATTGAGTTGATCTTGCCTAATCTCTTGAATTATTTGGACTCACATACAACAAACCCCACTCAATTTGAAAAGATTACAAACTTGATTGGTGAACTTTGTGTTGATAATCAAATGTTGGAAGTTTTGTCCATCAGATTGCTCAACAGATTGAGTTATGTTAACGACGAAGACGTTTCCCAAAGTGTCAAAGTCAATGTCTATCAAAATATCGCTGAGTTATTTACCAACTTGATCATCAAGGTCCAGAACTCACATCAATTCTTGATGAATTCTTGGTACAAGACCTTTGTTCCACAGTATTTGAAATCGTTGATTGCCTTGAGCACTCAGGATGAGATTCTTATTGAGCTGAGTGGTGATTTGATTGGGTTAATTGTCAAGTTTATTCACGTTTCCAAACATGGCGAGATTCTCCAAGATTTCCGTCAATCATTCTATGAAGGGTCGTTACTGCGTCTTGAAGTCAGTATCAATGTATTGGACACCCCGACTGGGTTTATCAATGTCTTGAATAAGGTATTGGCAAGCATTGATAAGTCGGTTGAGATGGACGGAGTTTTAGAGTTGGCCAAACTGGTTATTGATATTATCAATACTATTGATAACCAATTCTTGAGGATTGGTTACCTTCAGAACTTGGCGTTATTGAACAACAAGTTCAACAACAACAAGCTGCTGGTTTCTCACTTATTATCGACATTTTTTGATGACGTTGCCAGCAGTGAATCGTTGCAACAAGATCAAATCTGGAAGTTTGAAGTGCTTGTATGGTTAGTCAAGTCATTAATCATAAACATGGATCCTATTGGAGTCATGTATTTGAACAAATTGATACAGGTATTGACGACATCCGCCAATGTGCAATTGAAACAGTTGGTTGCTGAATCCTTGAAGATCTTATTTGTTGATTTGAAGATATTTGTCAATCAAACTCCCAAGATTACATCAAAGAAGATCATCTCAAACGTAACCAACTTGAATGTCAAATTATTGTACAAGCAGCAGATATTCGAGGTGGTGTTACCACAGTTGATTGAATGTTATGGTAAAGATGAGCATTCCGATATCTTTTTGAATGCCATGTCGTTGATTATCTCCAACATTTCCAAGACCGTGTTGGTATCGCATTTACCGGCGATTCTACCATTGGTGATGAATGGCTTGACAAATAGTAACACGTTGATTTTGAAGAGTTCATTATCGACGTTTAGGGTGATTATCGAGGAGAACCAAACCATTCTCGAGGAGCATTTATCCACACTTATTCCGCAGTTGACGCAGCTTGCGACCACGAAACTGGTTATCAATAGCGAAGATACCCGCGTGTTAAGTTTGGAGAACTTGATTGCGATTTTTAAGAAGTTCAGTAACTTGGAGAAGTATCGCAATGAGACATTGGTTGAGTTGAAGCCTGCGTTGGATGATAAGAGAAGAAGAGTACGGAAGTTGTGCAGTGATTTGAGACAAGAGTTGTACGAGCTCAAATGAAATAGATATAGATATAGATTATAGTATACACACATGTTTACTACTCGGAATCCGATTCGTTGTAGTCGACAGGAGCCAAGCCTGGCGTGAGGCCTGGGTATGAAATGGTACCCTTTTTGATTTTGGCGTTGAAATCATCAAACTTTTGGTTATCTGAAGTGACCAATTTACGTTTTCTTAAGCGTTTGTGTTGCTTAGCACCAAACTTGTTGAGAAGAGCGACTTTAACTTCGTCGATATCGTTACTAAGTTCGTCGTCGCTGATTTCAGAAACCCGTTTGATCTGGTTGATATTCTTTTTACGTAACTTGGCCAAGTACTTTTGTTCTTCGGTGGAATGCTCAGTGTGGTTATTTATGATATTGTACTTGATCATCTTGCGAAACTTCTTTTCTTTATCAGAAGCCTTTTTGATCTTCAGATTGATGGCTTTCTTGGCAGCTTTCCGATTGGTGGTGGTGGTGGCTGGTGATGAAATATATTGTGTCAGACGATTGACTTGTTGTGCTGTGGATAATTTGGGTATTTCGGATATATTTGTGTATTCCGTGCTTGGAAACACGTTAGCAAAAAGCTTTGCGACCGTTGATTCGGCCTTGAGCTTTGATGTGGCAGAGTACATGGACAAAGACTAACTGGAAAATGCGATGCGATGAGATTTGGTTTCAAACGCGCATAAAAAAGTAAAGTGGGTTCTTGGTAACAAAAATGTCTGATGTTACGAATACGGAAATCAGCGAACACTAACCCCAAGGTGCCATTTACTGCTTACAGTATTGAATTGTCATCCTCTGATCGGCAACAGCACTAAAATAGGAAATAAATATATAAAAAAATAAAAGTCCCACTGTGGCCTGTGAACGTGAACGTGGAAGAGGAGGAACACTCTCCTCACTAATTGACACATGGAAAATGACCTCTATTATTATCTGCAGGCCAAGTGTTCTTCATTATGAAATCAAAAGAATCCATCAAGAACAAGAGATCCAGAACCAATCACTAACCTAAAGAGAGAGATGATTAGTGTAAGGTTGCATTGATTTGTGATGGATTCCTGGCTACGTTTTCTTTTTTTTTTAAAGAGAATAGAAACCGTCCATTCTTCTAGACCGAGGCCCAAGTTCCCAAACTGGAAACCGTGCATCATCAAGAATAAAAAAATTCACATGAGCATGCGATATGTACAGGCCAAAAAGCATATATAAGCACTAAAATCCGGGGCAAACGAGTACACCTTTTTTCTCTTCGTATCACATATTTATATTGTTACAGGATGTCTGACTTGGCTGCTGATGGATTTAATGCTTCTCCTCTCTTTAAAGACTTACAAGAAGGCTTGAAGGACGACAAGGTAAGACAAAAGGCTGTTGCTGGTGTCAAGGCTGTTATTGTCTTGACCTTGAAGAACAAGGAAGGAAAGGAACAATCGTGGTTGTTGGACTTTAAGAAAGCCGGAACCGTTTCTAAGACTGATGGTGTTCCCAAGAACGACGTTCAATTGTCCTTGAAGGATGCTGATTTCGTCAAGTTGGCCTCTGGTAAGGCCAACGGACAAAAGTTGTTTATGAATGGTAAATTGAAGGTAAAGGGAAACATGATGAAGGCCACTGCCATTGAATCGGTCTTCAAGGCCATTGACCCTAAGCCTAAGTTATAGTTTGAATGAATGCGATGTGTTTAATAAGTGTTCTTAAGTGTAGTTTTTTTTTGTATGAGAGTTTAATGAGACGTTTCGAAAAACCAAGTGGAAATCATTTCTTTCTCATGTCCAACTCGTCTATCTTCTACGAACAGGACTTTGATCCTGTTACGTATGTCAATGAGATCTTTCTGTCAATCGTTCCTTCCAATGACTACTCCAAGGAATCGCTCACCAAGCTCACAAGCACAATATCATACCTCACAACCCACTTAGATTACCATACGAACGAGATTTCTGCCGAACTCCAGGACAAGATTGGACTCCTAAATAAGAACTCCAGTCTACTTATTGGCACTGCTGACGATGACCACACTGGCTCCACAAGACTCCAGTACTTTGCCAGTGTCTTACACAACTCGATCCTTGCACTCCAAACAGAAGTCACCGAGATCAATACCAAAATCGCCGCTAAACAAGATGGACCCAACGCCGAAAACGCAGTAGCGGTCCAGGCTCTTATTCTGCTCAAAACAATCAAAGCAAACATCTCTCGTGTGTTGCAGATCTACGAGTTTCTCTCTCAACAAACACAACTTCAGCATATCGCCGCAGACGAGTTCCAGCCCGTGCTTGACGATCTCCACAATTCTATTAAAGCCCTGCTAGAAAAGCCCCCGCTGCAACAGCCTCAATCGTTGCTTGATGATATCAACACGTTGATCGAATACTCCTCCTTCTTCACCAACCTCAACCGGTTCCATCCAACTTACAAACGATTCGCTACCAAACTCACAAATGATCTACAACAGTACCAAAGGAAAGGTTTCAGTTGATTAATTACTTTTGTATATTAAATTCTTCTTTTTCTTAAATTATTGACTCTTCAACTCGGTGGCAGACTCGATATCACCATCGTCCTTGGCTTCACCACGATGTTCTCTTCTCTTCTTGGCACTCATAAAATTAAAGCCAACATAATAGATAAACACATTAAAGGCCCGGGTCGGGAACACAGCTTCTACCCACGTATTGGGAATGATCCGAATAATAGCACCCACAGGAATACTGATAAATCCACAAAGAATGGCAGTGGCCCATTGACCCGGTGTCTGCCTGGCAATGGTAAAGGCAGCACCTCCAACAAACATGATAAGCACCTGGACCCCAGCAATGATCGCAGCAATGACTAAAAAGTACCAGTTCCTAAACAAATGCTGGAAAAAGTCCAAGTTTTCTCGAGTGATTCTCTGTCTGATGTCAGTAATATCATCAGCTTCGTCCAACTTTCTTGTCACCACCAACTTCCAGAACTGAAGCCACACAAACGTATTGAACACCAACGCATCCAACTGTTTATCTTGATGGTTGGTCATATCCATCGTGCCATGGAAAATTAATCCTCCAGCAAAATGCAACACAAACGTAATAATCAACTGGGTGATCGATTGTCCAAGAATCATCTTCCACATCGATGTGGAAATCAATGGCGCTCTTCTACCAGCCGGCTTTCGATTCAAAAACAGATCGTCAGGCTTATCAGTAGCCAATGCTAACGCTGCCAAACTGTCCATAATCAAATTGACCCAAAGTAACTGCACAGCAGTTAAAACAGACTGATTATTGGAAGATGCCACCGCTGAAACAAATGTCAACACACACGCAGTGATATTCACGGTCAACTGAAACTGAATAAACTTCTTGATCGAAATTGCAACCGTTCTGCCCCATTTGATGGCTTGCACGATATCAGTAAAGTCGTCCGTCATCAAAATGATATCAGAAGCATCTCTAGCAACTTCAGTACCAGAAATACCCATCGAAAATCCAATGTCGGCCAATTTCAAGGCTGGTGCATCGTTGGTACCATCACCAGTAACGGCAACAACTTCACCAGCTTTCCGCAAAGTGTCAACCAAAATACGCTTGTCCTCAGGAGAAGATCTAGCCAAAACCTTCAACTTGGGTGCAATTCTAGTTCTTTCAGCAATTGACAACGCTCTGAACGCAGGACCTTCCATAAATGCATACTCGTTTGATAAATCGTCTGGAGTCAAAATGTGACAACTCTTTGAAATAGATTTGGCAGTGTTCAAGTTATCTCCAGTGACCATTCTCACAGTAACACCAGCACGCTTACACTGCAATATAGCATCGGGGACACCTGGTTTCAACGGGTCCATAATACCAACCAATGCATCGAGATTCAAATTCTTATCAAAGTTACCACTGGAAACATTAATCATCAAATCAGGGTTTGCTTCGTGGCCATCTATGGCAAATTCTGTCGGTGGCCATTCCTTAATTCCAATAAAATCACGGTGTGCCAACGCAATTGCTCTCAAAGCATCATTGGCATATTCATCAATTTTGTTCAATGAAAGTTCACGCAAAGTTCTATCCAAGGTAACAACTTCACCGGTGGCATCATATTGAAATCCACAATTCTTGAAAATGATCTCGGCTGCTCCCTTGACGTATAAACGGTACCCGTTGTCAATCTTCATAACAATACCGGCCCATTTTCTGGAACTTTCAAATGGGATGGTCTGAACAATGTTGGTTCTGTTGTCGTGGCGGTGGTGTTCAAGATTCTTTTCAAAAAACCACTTAAATCTGTCCTTTGCCAAAATCAAAAGGGCTGATTCTGTCTTGTTACCCAAGAACGGTTCCGAAATATCTCCTCTTTCGTATTCTTGTCTTGCCTTAATGAGACTTTCATCGTTGCCGAAAATCATTTGATGGAAAAAGGATTTGCGTTGTGGCCTTTGGCGGATCAACTGGGCTTTCTCTTCGTCGTAGTCCGAGTTTTCAAAAGCAGTTGAGTTCAAGGAAATATTGGTACAAATGGTGTGTTTCATGTCGTCTGACATTTGGCTCACAGTTTCCTCGGACAATGGTCCATGACCATTGACGGTATCGTCGAATTCAACCAACTCACTAGTGTCTAAATTCAAGCCAAATACCCCTTTAACAATACGCATTCTGTTTTCGGTCAAGGTTCCTGTCTTATCGGAACAGATTGCGGTAGCACCACCCATAGTTTCACAGGACCGTAACACTCTGACCAAATTCCCGTTCTGGGCCATTCTAGTGGTTGCAAATGCCAATGCCAACGTGACGGCAAGCGGTAATCCTTCTGGAACTGCAACAACCACAATGGTGATTGCAGTAATCAAGATATCTAAAAACTTCTTGCCCTTTTCAGCCGATGTGATATCGTGATACTTGCCTCCTGAAGCAATATTAACACAGAATCTAATGAACAAGATTATGAACAAAAGTAAAGCAGCCAAGAACCCGTACTTGGAGATTCCCTCAGCCAAATTGTCTAACCGTTCTTGTAATGGGGTTGTTTCAGCTTCATGCTTCAAGCTCATCATGGTTCTTCCGTGAATAGAATTCTCACCCACAGCAGTGACAACGGCAAGACCCAATCCAGACAACACCTTGCCGCCCGAAATCAAAAACGGGTCTCTAAACTTTATCTTTTGTGAGCCAAGATCTTCCTCTGTAGGTAAATGGGACTGGTAAATGTCCATGGCAATCTTGGCTGGGACTTTTTTGATGGTATTGGATTCACCGGTAAGAGCCGACTCGTCACATTCAACTTCTCCCAGGAACAAAATGGAGTCCGAAGGAACAACGTCACCGGTCTGGAGGTTGACAATGTCACCCACAACTAAGTCATAGATGGAAATGAGTTTCTGTTGGCCGTTTCTAATGACAATGAGTTCACGGTCTTCTTTCTTTGCGTCCAACTTGGCAAATTGTCTTTCTTTTTGGTAATCATTGACAGCACCAACAATCACCACGATAAATATGGCAACCAAGATCGCTACCCCTTCGACCCAGTCGACTTTGGGCATGGGTTTGTGTTCGTCGTCATAAAACGTGCCTTCGCCAAAGGTTTCGTAGAGACCCAACGCAAGGGACACGATGGCTGCGACCGAAAGCATGATCAAGACCTTATCTTTCATAGCTTCAAAGCACAAGCGAAAGAACGATTTCAGGACTTTGACTGGAAGTCTATTGGCCCCGAAAAACGTGGCTCTATCGGCCATGTCGCCTGTATCGGTATCAACGAGGCCGATGCTTGTGTTGATGTTCAAGAGTCCACAGAGTCTGTCAAAGCCTCCCAAGTCGTACAAGGACTTCAAGGACTTGGGATCATGCAAAGGAGCGAGTTGTTCGGGTGTGATTGAAAACGGATTGTGTCTGGTGGATCGTAAGCTGAACGCGGTGGGAGCCTTGGTGGTGAGTGGTTTGATATCGTTGACTGGACCGTCATGGACGGTCAATGGAGTTTCTGAGTTGACACTGACATTATCATCGTTGTCGTGAGCCGGTTTCTCAACCGAGAGATAGTTTTTGTCGTCATCGTCATTATTATTGCCGGAAGACGTGTTGTTATTGGGGGTGGTGGTGGGCCCAGATGGCAGGGTTGGGTTTGTAATCAACCCTTTGACTCCGGCAGCCCTTTCAGCGGCAGTTCTTGGTGCCATAATGATGTCTCATGGGGTTTTTGTGAATGTGTAAGGTGAAATGATATTGATGTTGCAGCCGAGTAAGAAAGAAGGAGGATGGCGAGGAGTTATATGTATGTGATGCAAAAAAAAAAGGACTGAGTCAATTTATTGGATAGATCCGATAATATTTATCTAAATCGTTAGTCTGTTGCTACTTTGGGTTTAAATGTCTTGACAGCGTTTGGCGCCTCTCATGTACATGGTTCGAAAAACGATAAAAAGTGGAGGAGGCTGTGCTGCGAAAAAGCTTTTTTTTTTTTTTTATTCTTTTATTTTTTTATTTTTTTTTGCTTTGCTTTTCTATTCTTTTTTTTATTAAAAAATGCCTCTACTGACGGGCACCATCTCTCATACAAAGAATACTAAAAAAAAGCCTATTTCAACATGCATGGTATGTGTGTATGGATGGGGATCCTCAAAAACGAAGTCAAGAAATTTTTGAGGGATATGTTCTATCAGTGCCGCATGAGCCGCAGTTTATCCAGCATCATTATTCTTGGAAATCATCATCGGTATAATCCCGCTACGCTTTTCTACTAAACTCTTAACTCACCGCCGCCCCCTATAGCTCCTCGATAAAATTATTATTAATATTAATATAGACTATTTTTTTGGAGTAAAATCCTGTTCCATACAACCGTACTTGGTTCCAGGTGGTGGTGGTGGTGGTGGTCATCGTGACTCGTGGGGGGACTGTGTATCCAATCTAACTTGTAAAATCTTTATGCACATTTTGTTAATTAAACCCTACCATTTTAATGTAGGCGCAATCATTGGCTTTAAAACACTAATTATTATCATGACAGAAGCGAAGAGCGAGGCTTATTTCTCTTTGTTATTCACTATTCTTCCGTATTTTTTTTTTTGTTAAAGGCTGTGCCCGTAACCAATACTTGTAAGAACATTTTCGACTACCACAATAAAAATCGAGAATCTCGTACAGATGCTTCGAATTATCGGTATCTTGGGGTAATGTACAAGACACCTACGATTCTTATGGCCTTCGTGCTATGTATGGATTCTTTTTCCTTTCATTTTTGACCTCTATGAAAATACCCTGATTATGATAAATATTGCAATATCAAGCAAACAAGACAAGCAAGGCAGTCTGGCTGTCTTGACTGTCTTGTTGTGGCTTGGAGACTAATGACTTCGCCTCTGCCGCCACTTAAGAGTATGGTAACTTGAAATTTTTCTCGTATTGTCCGTGGGGTTCACCAGCAACTCCGTAGCGGAACTTACCAAATCGAGAGATCGGACGGACTGTTACTGTGCCTCGTTTGTTACTTTTTTGCAACAACTTCACTACATTCAAGGCATCAACCCACGAAGGTCAGGATTAAAACTCCGTTACTGACATACCTTTTGAAGTATTCTTTGACTCCATGAAGGTCTGTGCTCCTACTATTGTTTCATCTATCTATGACGCCTGTGTTTTAAGAAGATGCTTGGCTTGATGGTTCGTACCCTGGGATTCTCACATGGCGTTTCAGTTTAATTTAACCAAACCTTATTTTCTCAATTGTAGGCGTCCTCACTGTATCTCGCAAGTATGTTTGCGAGAGATTTAGTTTGTTTGCGTTCTACATTATAGATTCCATTCCGCCTTCATTCCATTTCGCAGATAGAATCAACCCCTTATATCTCTAGAGAAAAGCTTACAAAGTCTTGCCCATTCATTGAAGACAACCGTTCTTCTTGGTTCTTCTCTTTTCTTATAGACTGTTCAGATTAAATCCATTATAGTATAGATGGAATACCTTCTCCGTACCTACACTTTTTCTTGTCATCCATCTATAAACCTTAAATTCCACTCAATAATAAAACAGCAATACCCATCTTTATGTGTTACAAACAAGCCCTGCTGGCCAAACGGTTAAGGCATCCGCCTCCTAAGTGGAAGACTCCGGGTTCGAGTCCCGGGTAGGGTTTTCTATGTTGCATTTATAATTTTTGCCTTTTGAGTACGCGCACTATATTTAATGAATGATCCTTCCATCCCTTAAAACGCTGCTTTCATTTGTACAATGCCGTTGTTTCTAGACCGGTTGGCAAGCCCGAGACTTACTCGATACCATGAATACTTGAACAACGAATTGTACAACAATTCGGTAATATTGCTGCTACTAACTTTGGGTATTATTGTGATTGCACCATTTTTTGTCAGCCCCTCATCCATTGAAGAGTTCAAGACAAACTTTAACACAGTATTGTTGCTGAAACCCTTCTGTCAACTCAAACCATACCAATGTGCCAAATTACTTGATCCTAACTATGGTGATCCTCAAGTACTTTTAAGAAAGACTTTTGAAAATTACGACTTGATCTATGTTCGTCACCGCGCGGTGGATATTTGGGACCGTTTTGTATTGAATGTAGTCCATTCCTTGATCCCTACAAAACTACTACTGTGGTTACGACTGGCTGTTTCGGGACCTATTGAAAATACTGAAGAATATAACTTGAGAGTCAATGAATCCTTGGAAGTAATGCTTGCGATCTGGAACTCCATGTTGCTCCATGTTCTAAGGGGGGTTTTGATGTCTAGAATGTGGGTCTTTTGTGTCTTTGCAACCATGGTCACAATCAGCGAGTCCTGGGCCATACTCCTACAGCCAATCTACAATGTCTTGCTGCTGGATGTTAGTGTATTCTAGAAGCCAAAACTAAAGGCACTCATATCCGGCTCATCAAACACAGCCACCGGTGGTGGTGCCTTGTTGCTGAAATTGAGCTTTTGAGGCTCGTTCTTAAACTGCGTTTCTTGCGCCTCCAGCACCAGAGCCTCGACCAGCACAGCTTCCGGCTTGGTAAATACCCAATTCCTCGATAACAAGACAGCCAAGTAATCACACCCCATTCGGGTATAGGTCATGCACACCTTGATCAAAAATTGAAACTCCTCAGTAGCTGCAATACTCCGGGAACCTTGAAGATATGGTACCTTTCTTTGTCTCAAGTCATCAAACAACAAGATCAACACCGGATCCTCTCGAAGGAAACTATGGCTCAATGCTGTAAGAGAAATTGTCTTTTTAAAACCATCGTGGAATTGTAACGAAAAGCAGTCACCATGATGCTTTGCCATCTCCCGTGGACTCTTGACGAGAGCTTGAATCGCAAGCTCCTTCAAGTTCAATTGCCAAAAGATCCAACTGGTGGTCCATCTGTCCCCGTTTTCAACTGCAGACGGAAGTATATAATTTTCAATAATCATCAATAACGTACTGTTTGTCTGTGTTCGATAGTTGGTTGACGACAGTACAGCATAGACTTTGGCCACTGCAATTGCAAGCTGTACATCTCCAACCTTGTTGGCCAAAGTCCGACAGCAATCATCAACACAATCTCCTAAAAGGAAAAAGTACGCTGCATCCAAGTATCGATGTTTGCCCAAAAGAACAAATGCATTCTTTAGTGCTGCCGATCTCCATCTCGTTTCTGAAAAGTCATTGGAAAGGAACTTGAGCATCTTTTCTTTCTCTGGATGTGACACTGTCTTCCAGAGTCCAACTAGGATTTGTTTCTTTCTCAAAGCCAAATAAAGTAAGGAGACACAACCTGAAGGGTCTCTACACTCGCTGAACTCGTTTCTGGCAACACTCTCGACCAATTGACTTAGTCTTCTTGTCTTTACCCAATAAACGAGCCCGGTGCTCTTGATATTTTCCCATGAAAACCGACTTTTGTAGTGTTCTTCAACAAACCCAAGTAGCATCTCTTTGTTATCGCTATGAAGGGCCCAATTGATATCTCTCATACTCAATTTCGCTTGCTTGTTTGATTTCTTAAACAACATGAACCCCAACAAAAATCGAATTCCATTGGCATCGAGCGAAAGCACATGTTTCTTGATTTCACCAACAATTGTGATAAGAGAAATTAACGTAATCTGTTGATGTCTTGTCAATAAGGGAAGAGATATCTTCATCAACTTTTGTACCAAGAGCTCGGAGAGATTCGTACCAAACTTGTTAAATACATCCAATTTGTTGATATTGTTACCCAACGAGTCGTGTTCCAAATTAACTTGTGGAGTGCTGTTACCACTTAAATTAGCTTTGCCAAGCATCTGGCACTCCATGATCTTGGTTCCCATATCCATATTTAAATCCCACGTAATTTCGTCTCCCTGACGCAAACGTTGAAACAATATGACAAGGATGTCTTGAACAAGTTTAACTTGGTGCATAAACAAGCATTGAATCAAAAACTGCGGATGATACACCGGTAATGGACCATTCAAGATTCTAACTAAATGTGAGATATCGTACACGGACTCTTCCATTGACTTTTCGATCCTCTTGTATCCTGCACCATCCTCCTCATCGTGATTATGATTGTGTGTACCAGAGGTGGCATACCCTGCCATTAATTGTCTGATAGTGTGATCAATGGAATTATTGTTGCGCTCATTCAACTTGATCCACTTATCATCAATGAAGAACTGGTTACCGCTTCCAATGACCAAATAGCCATTGTCCAACCAAATCAGATCACCAACTTCATGTGAAGTGTAGTCGGAAATATCGATTTTCTTCAACACAGCAAATGTCGGGGTCTTGTTGGTATAATCATATCGAAGTTGCGTGTACAAGAGCACAAATCGGCTGAACCCAACTGAAAGTAAGGCGTTAGCCATCAGTTTTTCATTGTAAAAGTTGACAAAGGCCCAATCCAAATCAGATACTTTCCCATAAGACTCGGGGTACGTTTCCTCGTACTCCAAGACCCCTGATTTGATGTCCCAGATCGTGAGTTTGAGTCCGCTTTCATCCACAACAGCAAATTTGTTGATGAGCCCGCCACCGTAAATCTTGCTAGCGCTTTTTATGTTTGTGTGGATATGGAATGTCTCGATCCACCGAAACCGGGTTGGATACTGGGAAAAGTCGATCGCGTAGATCTTTAAATGGCCCTTTGTGTCGATTGTAGAAATAACATTCTTTTCTTGTTTAGAAATGAACATGTCTATGCTGGTAATTCGATGAATGTCTTCACTCAGTGGTAATGGATCGATACAGGCCTCTTCGAGCTTGATTGTTGGCGATACACAGAGTGACCATGCTTTAACCAAATTGTTTTCAAAAATAGCAATAATACTATGAGTTCTGGGGACGGGGGACTCGGTTAAGAAGAATGCAAGCGGTGGTTGACAAATCGTCGTGCCATCTGCATCCGTGATTTCTAATCTCTTGACCAATTTTGCTGGCAGATCATCGGTAGTTAACCCTAAACACTCCCACAAGCTGATGAATCCGTCCTTATCCAGAGATACCACCAAGTGATGTCTTCCTCCGTTACTTATGGGGCTTATATCGTTGAGAATGACTGCATTATGGATACCCAGAGTACCTGGACTTCCGTGGTTTGTGACATCGATCCTAAACTTCTTGGTGATCGACATGGAATTGGAACCATCATCAATACGCAAGGGTTCCCAGATATAATTGTGTTCTGGGAAATTAGAAATGGACAACAAGATGTTAGAGTTTGGTTTTGATGAGTTGGACCTGACGAGTTTTCTAATAGATTTGGTGTGGCCCTGGAACTTGTTGAGTAGCTGAACTTGTAAAGCTACGGGTTTTTCCCGATACGGCTGTAAAAACCCGTTGGGGTCAAAGGTATTGAACCGGATGGTATTTTTCACCCGGTCATGAATAAGAATTGAAAGATGATAGTTTGTTTCCTCGTTAGATAAGTAGCTTGGAGGCAAGACCAGGATCGGTTGTTTGATATTGATGCGGTACTCGTCGCTCAAGAGAAATTCTCTGGTAACAACCATATCATTTATGTCTGTCTTGTTCTGGAAAATCAGTAACGGGAAAGAATTGTTTTTGAACTCATAGAGCTGGCTATGGTTCAATGGGGATAATTTGATGTTATTTGGAGGGTTGTGACTCACATTTTCAATGGAGTATATTTGTCCCTGACCACTACTTGATACAACCAACAATAGATCCAAATCCAGGCTGAATTTCTCAATCCGTGCTGGGTCGACTTGTTTCAAGTGGCTCAAGAACTTGTCAAGGTAGTAGTTTTCAAAGATTACAACAGCTGCAATCTTTTCCTGAGCAAGAAAGCGGCTGTTCAAGTCAAACTCAGCCCAACTTCTTACATGTGAATGGCCGTTAAACTCGTATGTCGCCCATACGCGCAAGGTATTATCGTTGGTGAGAGTATAGAAAACGTCATTATCGTCGTTGGATGTGTCAATGTAGCCTCTGATATTCTTGATGTTGGCCATTGTTTTTTCTGTGACTTTAGATGAAGTGACTTCATTGTTGGTTCGATGTCTGAACTGGACCTGGCTTACAAACGAGTGTTTTGGGTGGCTCAAGTACGATACTTCAAACAAGGTGTTTTCGTCCGAGTAATTGATTCGAGACCAGAGTTTCACAAACCGATCAAATGTATTGCTTGTTGTCAATATCCGACTGGCATTGGATGAGATATGAATGCTGGTGACTGGATTGGCTTGTGGGGTAGCCCAGCGTTTTGTGTAGTGAATATCGCTAGAATCTCCGTAAAAATGGTACAATGCCAACAAATTATCTGATCCCACCACCAATTCGTTCTCCAGAGGTGCCCATTGGAGGCAGTTGATCGGGGATGGGTCCTCAGGCTGCAGAAAGTGGAGAGCGTAGGACCATTGTGGTTTGGCCATGTATTCGTTCAAGGGTTTGTAGATGGAGATCGAGTTGCCCAAGCTGAGAGCGATATATGCATTGATGCTGTTTATGGCTACGGCCAGCGGATCTTGGTCGAGATATATTGTTTGGAGGTGTCGTGTTGTCTGGCTACCGGCGTGGAACGTGCGAGATAAGATGATCAAGTTGTTGCCTGAGCCATAGACAATGATATGGTGGTTCTTCCATGTTGTCTGAACAAGTGATGAGCGTGACTTGTTGACTTCTCCTGGTACAAATGTGATTGTCATTGGTTTGTACAAGAGAAGTAGTGTTTTGGTAGTAGTGATAGATACGAGGTCGTGCACATGACCAAGAGGAAATCGGGCCACCAAAAAAAGTAGCGGAGGTTCCCTTCCATACAAAAAAAAAGTGAGCATTTGAGAATGTCAGCTTTAGCCAAACAGTAATGGGTGCAAGGTAAGTAAAGCTAAAGGAACTACATCAAATTTTGAGGCAGAGAGAGTGCTAACTTTTAGTTGTAAGGATCAGAAGAAGGCGCTTGCGATCTGTTTGCAGCGGTCGCCGTGTGTGTTGATACAACGCAATACTCCGAAACAATGTCTCACTGATCCCGAGCTCAAGAAAGAGTTGCCTGAGCTCTGTGTGGCCAATTTCCGGGCGTTTATGGAATGTAAGAACGGGATGTTTGATATGAGGAAACGGATCCGAGGAAACGCACCGTTGTCGACAGGAAAGTACGATGAGACGTACGATAATTTATCTACGGGGAATTTCAATGCTCACGACGAGATGAAAAAGTTGGAGGTGTTGAACCGCAATTTATCCAAACAGCGCATCTTGCAGGAAGAACAGGAACAGGCTCGCTTACGCGGCGAGTAAATCATGTGTGTACATAGAGAATGAAGAGAAAAAAAGAAATTTACATTATACGAGTACGATGAGATCCACAGTGGCGGAGTGCGAACTAATTTAACCCAACGGTAATTTCAATTGCGTACTTTATATTCAATGGAAATCGTATCGAGCTTGGAAAAAGATCGGGTGGCGGAATTGGAGACGTTGCTTGATCTTTTAAAGCCCAAACTTCTCCAGTACGTTCGTGAGGCTGATCCCAATTCGGCCGAGTATCGCGCGCTGCTGCTTGGAACGTACCATGAACCACGATTCTTGAAGCAGGAGTTTGGGCTTGAAAACGGTGCCGACCAAGGATCTGACGATGAGCTCTATGATCCACATACGACTGCTGAGCTTGGTCAGATCATCGATAAAGTGTTGCAGTATTCGGTCAATACATGGAACCCGGGTTTTATGGATAAGCTCTATGCCCTGAACAATCCCGTGGGGGTGGTGGGCGATATTTTGTTGCTGGTGCTCAACACAAACTCACATGTATACACCGTGTCTCCGGTATTGCTGGTGATTGAGAACTACATTGGCCACAAGTATGCGCTGCTATTCTTTACCGATCACCAAGAGACTTGTGGCGGACTCACGTTTTCCGGTGGTTCGTGGTCCAACATCACACTGTTGCAAGTAGCGCGTGCGATCAAGTATCCTGAAACCAAAGTGGAGGGTAACGGCACCAGGCGTTTTGCAGTGTATACATCAAAGCATTGTCACTACTCGGTGGAAAAGGCCGCGATTCTCTTGGGACTCGGACTGGCGCTGGTATTTAAGGTCGCAGTCGGTGCCGATGGGGCGATGGACGTGGCTGATTTGGAAGCAACCATCATCCGGACCAAAAACGAGGGGTACACCCCGCTCTATATCAATGCTACTGCCGGCACCACGGTGTTTGGGTCGTACGACCCGTTTGTGGCCATCGGCGCCATTGCACGCCAGTACGATCTCCACTTCCACATTGATGGTTCGTGGGGAGGTAATGTGGTATTTTCGCAGACGCACCGCGAAAAACTCGCGGGGTGTGCGCTCGCTGATTCCATCACCGTCAACCCGCACAAGATGTTGGGGGTGCCCAATACGTGTCTGTTCCTCTTGTTGCCCAACCGCAAGACGTTCCAGACCGCCATGTCGCTCCAGGCTCCGTACTTGTTCCATGGCCGTGATAACGATGCAGAAAACTACGACTTGGCCGATGGAACGATGGGCTGTGGCCGCCGGGCCGACTCGTTCAAGTTCTACTTGGCATGGTTGTACTATGGCCAGCGCGGGTTTGCCGAACGGATCGACCACGCGTTTCGCATCGCGGCGTACTTTGTCGCGCAGATCCTGTGCACTCCCGGGTTTGAGTTGGTGGCCGCGGACCCGCAGTGTTTGCAGGTCTGTTTCTACTATGCGCGCGACCCAACGGCGCACGACCATACGGCAATCACTCGCTACATTTCGCGCCAGTTGCACAAGCAGGGCAAGTACTTGGTTGATTTCTCACCCAACCCCGCGGATGGTGACACGCGTGGCGAGTTTTTTCGTGTGGTCTTCAACTCGCCCATTCTCACCAATAAGATCGTAGACGATTTGATTACCAGTATCGTTGCCACCGGTGATCAGTTCAACTAATACTGTTCTAATGTATATGGTTGCATCTGCAACATCGTCGCCAATGTAACATCCATGGTTACATTTTTTGGCTCGTAGTCTATTCTGTCACAAGACCGCGCGCACCACCACCAGCCCCCCGCTGCAAGTCGAAACGCAGGAAAGTGGGGCATCCGGCGAGGGGTTACCCTTTTGATTCGTGCGGGTCGTCTACTAAAATATGTTCCCTCTCCCCCGCTGTAACCCTGGGGAAATAGCGACGTTACAAAATGTAACGAGACTCTTTTTGACCTTTTCTGTTCCTGGAAGTGTACCGTAACGCGACACTCTGGGTGCGCTAATTTAGTCTGGGGCTGAACTATCAGTCATTTGTGAGATAAGATAACAAAATTAACGTTTCATTAACTTCGTATTAAAAATTATCCTGTACTTGGGAGCTTGTGGATATCGATCCTTTTTTGAGCCTTTGTTTTCTCTACTTGTTTTCTCACTCGTTTCGTCATCAATTCCACCGCTTGGCTCAATTCTAACCCTGTAACCCCTCATCCATTTTCCCGGTTTTGTCTTTTTTTTTCTCTTTCTCTCAGACTAATCGATCTAAAAACAGAGTAATTGGCCTGATTGTCTGCAGGCTATCTCTTCTCACCGGACCAGTTCCCAAAATGCAACGAGGTTACATTTTTTTCTCCAGATGATTAAGCCAATCTATAGATCTCATCTATATATAAATGCCTCGCCGTGCACTTTCTTTTAATGCTCTTCATTCAACAGCAGCCATGAGCACAGAAAAGGTTCCTGTCGAAGTCAACACCTCCGACGATACGTCGTCTAAAAACATCATCGATGAACACTTGGAATTAAAACATCACTCGACACAAGAAATCGAGACTTCGGGAAACTGGTTCGATAAACGCATTTCCTTCGGTTTGTTCCATTTTAAATACTCCGATGCAATGGCCCAAGTTGTCATGTTGTCGTTTGTTATCTTTATGACTCCAGGTATGTTCAACGCATTAAGTGGGATCGGGGCTTCTATCAGTGATGTGAAGACGTCTGATAACGCAAATATCGCTTTATACTCCACATTCGCAACTATCGGGTTCTTCGGGGGTACTATCTGTAACTATATCGGTGTGAGAGCTTCTCTTATGTTTGGTGGCTGTGGTTATGCCATCTACGCTGGATCCCTTCTTTCTTTCCAACATAACGAAAACAAGGGTTTCGTTATCTTTGCTGGTGCTTTCCTTGGTATTTGTGCTGCTACTCTTTGGGCTGCTCAAGGTACCATTATCATGTCGTATCCTACAGAAAACAGAAAGGGAAGAGCTATCATGGTTTTCTGGATCATTTTCAACTTGGGTGCGGTTATTGGTTCGATCATTCCTTTGGCTAATAACATGGAAAACAAGACATCATCTGCCAACGATGGTACGTTTATTGCATTTATTGTCTTGATGTGTTCCGGTGTCGTTATTGCCTCTTTCATGTTACCTATGTCCAAGGTCTGGAAAGCTGATAAGACTCGTGTGATGAGCCAGAAACATCCTCACTGGCTCGAAGAATTAAAGAACTTGGGCAAATTATTGATTTCTGAACCAGTTATTTTGCTGTTGTTCCCCATGTTCTTTGCTTCCAACTGGTTCTACACTTACCAATTCAACGATTTCAACGCTGGTCGTTTTAATCTCAGAACTAGATCGTTGAACTCGCTTTTGTACTGGCTCTCACAAATGATCGGTGCTATTGTTATCGGTTCTCTTATGGATTTGAAGTACTTTAGACGTTCCACCAGAGCCAGAATCGGGTACGGACTCTTGTTCATTACCGGTATGGCTATCTGGGGTGGTGGTTTGAAGTTCCAATTGGGTTTCAACAGAGAAGATGTCACTGTGGTAAAAGGTGGTCCTCCTCCTAGGCTTCCTCCTATGGATTACAAAGAAGGTGCTTATATTGGACCAATGTTCCTTTACATGTTCTACGGGGTCTACGATGCCATGTTCCAATCTTACATCTTGTGGACTTTGGGTGCTTTATCCAACAACCCAAAGAAAACTGCATTATATGCTGGTTTCTACAAGGGTATCCAATCTGCTGGTGCAGCTGTCGCTTGGGCTCTTGATTCGCACTCTAAGCCGTTCATGGACATGTTTATTTCCTCGTGGGTTTTAGTTCATGGCTCGCTTATTGTTGCCATTCCTTTGATTTTCTTCCATATCAAGGACACCACTTCGATTGAAGATGATGACATGGGAGAAGTTTTGGATGCTAATGAATTGCGCTCGGTCAAATCGATCGTGTCAGCAGGTGTTTAAAGTTTAATTTTTAATAATACAAAAAACCAGATTCATTATGAACAGATTTAGAAACCCGTTTAGACTGATAGTTTTTCTGGAGAAACACCAGATCGCTTTATTACGTCATGCCCCACCTGATGACATCGTCTGACGAACGATTGGTGAGGCTGGTCAAAACTCAAATAAAAATAAAAATGAAAATAAGAAATGTGTCCCCAGAGTCAAATTTGTGTGCAGGTTCCCCGCATTAAAAAAAAGAAATTTGTATGCATAATGCAACAAAAGAAACAGGTCATGTTAGCGGCTTGTCATGTTGAGTCGAGTAGAATATAGCGAGCAGAAAAAAAAAAAAGAGAGAATGGGTGAAAATTCTGAAAGCTTTTTTGTGATACGAAAGCAAGCAAAAAATTTAGGAGCAAATCCAAGCGGAAATACGTCACAGGTGTTTCGAAGATTAAAGTATACAAGATGTTCCTTGGAGGAGGGGCATCACGATTCGGTAAAAAATCCAACGGTTTTTTTCGGGTTTTTTTTGCATTTTTTCCATTGTCTAAGGGCCATAAACGCAGGTACAGGGCACATAATAATTCGCGATCGTTAGTGTGGGGCGGAAGGCACTGGCAGCTGTTCCATCCTGGGCAGCACGATTCATTAAAAATGCAACGTGGTTACATTTGAAGACCCCAGGGTGTTCCACTGGAGCTGACGCTACATTAACCAAGTCTGAGCCTTAGTATATAACGTTCGTGAATCCCTCGCTCTGGTTTCCTATTTCCCCCACCATTCTATCCATCATGTCTGAAGAAAAACAGGTAATTGAAAACAACACCTCGGATGAATATTCGTCCAAAACCCCTGATGCTGATGTTGACTCTCAGATTCAACACCATTTTGGTGAAGAGCATCTCGAATTAAAACACCATACAGTCGCCGAAATCGAATCGTCCGGGAGATGGTATGATAAGCGAGTCAACTGTGGGTTTTTCAGCTTCCACTTCTCTGATGCCATAGTCCAAATTATCATGTTGTCGTTTGTCGTGTTTATGACTCCAGGTATGTTCAACGCATTAAGTGGGATCGGGGCTTCCATCAGTGATGTGAAGACGTCTGATAACGCAAATATCGCTTTATACTCCACATTCGCAACTATCGGGTTCTTCGGGGGTACTATCTGTAACTATATCGGTGTGAGAGCTTCTCTTATGTTTGGTGGCTGTGGTTATGCCATCTACGCTGGATCCCTTCTTTCTTTCCAACATAACGAAAACAAGGGTTTCGTTATCTTTGCTGGTGCTTTCCTTGGTATTTGTGCTGCTACTCTTTGGGCTGCTCAGGGAACCATCATTATGTCGTACCCTGCTGAGAACAAAAAGGGAAGAGCTATCATGATCTTCTGGATTATCTTTAACTTGGGTGCCGTTATTGGTTCGATCATTCCTTTGGCAAATAACTTGGAGAATAAAGGTTCGGCTGCAAACGACGGTACATTCATTGCCTTCATTGTGTTGATGGTTGTGGGTATTGTCATTGCTTTCTTTATGTTACCGATCTCCAAGGTTTGGAAGGCTGATGGTACCAGAGTTGCTACCGAAAAGAGTCCTAACTGGTTAGTTGAATTGAAGGGTATGGGCAGATTGTTGTACACTGAACCAAGAATTTATCTTATGTTCCCCATGTTCTTTGCTTCCAACTGGTTCTACACTTACCAATTCAACGATTTCAACGCTGGTCGTTTTAATCTCAGAACTAGATCGTTGAACTCGCTTTTGTACTGGCTCTCACAAATGATCGGTGCCATTATTATTGGTAACATATTGGACATGAAGTACTGTAAGCGTTCCACCAGAGCCAGAATCGGGTTTGTTATCTTATTTATCATTGGTTTGGCTATCTGGGGTGGTGGTTTGAAGTTCCAGTTGGAATTCACCAGAAAAGATGTCACTCAAGTTAAGGGTGGTCCTCCTCCCAAGATTGCTCCTATGGACTATAAGGAAGGTGCTTATATTGGACCAATGTTCCTTTACATGTTCTACGGTGGCTATGATGCTATGTTCCAGTCCTACATTTTCTGGACGTTGGGTGCATTATCCAACAATCCAAAGAAGACCTCGTTATACGCTGGTTTCTACAAGGGTATCCAATCTGCTGGTGCTGCTGTCGCTTGGGCTCTTGATTCCCATAACCATCCATACATGGATTTGTTTATCTCATCGTGGGTTTTGGTTCACGGGTCTCTTATTATTGCATCTCCATTGTGTTTCTTCTATATCAAGGAAACAACTTCTATTGATGATGATGACTTGCAAAATGTGATTGACGAAAACGAATTGTGCAGTGCCAAATCGGTGGTTTCTCACGTAGAAGACCCAAACCTCATTGAAAAAGCAGTTTAATTAACCACTCTAAATTCAATCACATGTATATCGCTTGTATAGAGATATTCAAAAAAAAATAACACCATTGTAATTTTCATTGTGAATTCCTTCCAGAAATCGTATTTGGCATTTTGCAACTGTTGCTGAAGGCATTCGTTCCATCCATCGTAAAATACCTATGTGCCGGACTGGACGAAACAAAAATGCAACAAGTTGAAAACAGTAGATACAAAACAAGCATGAACGAAGATGGTTTGTGTCTCTACAATCTAACGCTATCACCTCCAGATATCTGTCACCATGCTATTTTGGGTCTGTTTCTTGGAGAAAAGAAGTCGCAAGAGTTGGTCATGGTAACCAGCACTCATCTACGCATGGTGCGACCAAACAGTTCAGGCAAACTCGAGGTGATTGGTGAACAACATCTATTCGGAGTGGTACAGGCATGCGATAAGCTTTGTGTGGTTGGCTCAACTAAAGATTTGCTTGTAACCACAAGTGATTCGGGCAAGATAGTCATTCTTGAGTTTGAAACTATTGCCAAACGGTTTGTGCCCATTGTCCAGGAACCATTCAGCAAGACCGGCTACAACAAATTGATGCCCAACGAATATCTCTGTATAGATCCCCAGAACCGTACCATCTGTTTGGGTGCAATCCAAAAGACAAAGCTCATGTACAAAGTCCAAGCAAATAATCGGGGAGACGTACAGTTATCTTCTCCACTAGAATTCCTCTCCAAAAACGTCCTCACTCTCAAAATGACCGCTCTCGACACCGAGTTTGATAATCCGTTGTTTGCTGCAATTGAGATTGTCGACAAGAAAACAATGCTCAACTACTACGAACTCGACCAGGGCCTCAACCATATCGTTAAAAAGGCAGGTAACGATACCTTGCGTCTTCCAAACACAGCACATTACTTGGTCCCAATGCCAGGTCACATTCGTGGTGTATTGATTGGCTGTGACTCGTACTTAATCTACGATAATCCGGGGTCAAAACGCTTGTATTTATCGTTGCCATCCAGAAAGGGTGAAAAAACCCGTGTTCTTAGTCATGTTGTACATAAATTAAAGAAGAATAACTTCTTCATTCTCCTCCAGAGTCAACTTGGAGATATCTTTAAGATCGTGGTTGATTACAATCTGGATACTGAAGTGATTGAAGATATGTCCATCAGTTATTTTGACACAGTTCCTCCGAGCTCGAGCCTTAGGGTTTTTAAAGCAGGCTTTCTCTTTGCCAATGCTTTGAACAACGATAAACTCTTTTATCAGTTTGAAAAATTGGGTGAAGACTCGGCTACTCTGCTTTCCGCAGTTGATCAATTAGCTGATCTTGAAGCCTTGGAGACATCAAGAATTTTTGAACCTCGTCCACTTGATAACTTGGCTCTTGTTGATACAATAGAGTCCTTGGGCCCTGTGGTTGAGAGTGCCGTAATAGAATCAACAACTCTGGGAGAAACGATCAAGAAATTGGTATCGTTATCATCCACCTATCTCAAAACATTAACCCACGGTATTCCAGCAAGTGTTCTTGTTGAATCACCACTTCCAATGATACCAACCAAGATCCTAACGACCAAACTATCTCGAGACTCCATAAGTGACGAATACTTGGTACTTTCTTCATCACTATCTTCCCAGACACTCGTTCTTTCCATCGGAGAAGTTGTGGAAGAGGTGCAAGATTCTAAGTTTGTTCTTGGGGAACCCACGATCGCTGTGCAACAGGTGGGTAAGTCTTCAGTAATCCAAATATATTTGAATGGTATCAGACATGTTCGTCAGGATAAAACGACAACAGATTGGTTTCCACCGGCTGGAATTCAGATATTACAGGCCAGCACCAATAACGAGCAGGTGGTGATTGGACTTTCAAACTGCGAAGTGTGTTACTTTGAAATTGATTCCAATGACGATCAATTGATTGAATATCAAGAGAGATTGGAAATTTCGCTGTCTATCAGTGCATTGGCTATACAGTCGAGTGAGAAGAAAAGCCTGTTTGCTGTTGTAGGTAGCACAGACGAAACTATTCAGGTGTTATCTTTGATGAATCATAACTGCTTGGAAGTATTATCGCTCCAAGCTTTATCGGCTTCGAGCTCGTCATTGGTGATGATGACTGCCAAAAACCAGACCTTGGTTCATATTGGTATGGAAAACGGACTCTATGTGACAACAGCTATAGATACAATCACTGGGAGCTTGACTGACACCAGAATCAAATATTTGGGAAGTAGACCCGTACAACTCACTCCAATTAAGTTAAATCAAGATACACCTGCTTTGTTGGCGGTTTCTTCAAGACCCTGGGTAGGATACTACCATGAACTGGAGTTTAAAATAACTCCCTTATTGGATCTCAGTATTACTACTGGGGCCTCGTTCATCTCAGAGGATATTGGAGGTGACGGGATTGTTGGTTTATCAGGAAGTAACTTGGTGATCTTTAACATGGGGTCCGAAGATTCTGAATTTGAAGCTAATCAGGACTTTATCACTGAAAAGGTCAAGTTGCGGTACTCCCCTAGAAAGATGGTGGTTGATGACCAGTACATATACGTTGCTGAATCGCAATACGGAATAGTGGGTCCATTCAAAGACCAAGAAGTGGACCCGGCTTTCTATAACACGTTTGGGTATCAGCGAAAACCCAATTCATGGGCATCGTGTATTGAAGTCGTGGATTTACGGGCCCAGGAAGTTGTCCAGTCGATCGAATTGGAGAGTACAGAAAACATTATCTCGGTCACCAAAGTCAAATTCACAAACCATAAAGAAGAATATCTTGTGTTTGGGGTGACGAGCGGACAAACGTACATTCCCAGCTTTGTTGAGAATAACTGGTTATACACATACAAAATTCAGCAACAGAAACTTGAGTTTCTCCACAAGACACAAGTAGATGTTACTCCATCTGCATTGGGATCGTTTGACGGAAGACTTCTTTCTGGTATGAGCAACTACTTGCGCCTTTATGAGTTGGGACAAAAACAGTTATTGAGAAAGGCATCGTCCAGAATCCCCCATTTGAACAACATTGTCAAGATAAACCATCCAGGCCACAATAGAATCGTGGTTGGTGACTCCAAGAACTCGATAGTATTTGTCAAGTACGATGTTGAGACCAACGAATTTCATGCCTTTTCTGACGATACAATGAGGCGACAGATTACTGCAATCACCTCACTCGATTACGATACGGTTATTGGAGGCGATAAGTTTGGGAATGTATTTGTATCACGACTTGGTGCACATGTTTCCAAACAATCTGATGAAGACTGGACACTTCTCAAGACACAGGACTCGTTTCTCAATGGTTCTAGCACCAGAGCAACCAATCTCTGTGAGTTTTACCTTCACGACATCCCAACCTCGTTTATTAAAACCAACTTGAATGTTGGTGGCCAGGAAAGCATTGTCTATTCAGGAATTCAAGGAACCATTGGTGTTCTTACGCCATTGGCTACGAATCTAGAAACCATCTTCTTTTCTAAGTTGGAGGCAGCATTACGCTATCATTTTACCTTCAATTTCGATGACTATGAGTCTGGGAAATATGGCTACAATACTTTAGGCAAGGATCATGTGAAGTTTCGTAGTTATTACAACTCAGTGAAAAATGTCATCGACGGTGACTTTGTCGAGCGATTCCATGAACTAAGCTTGACATCAAAGATGAGAATAGCCAAGGAAGTTGATAGAACTCCTCGTGAGATCGCCAACAAGATTGCTGACTTGAGAAACAGATGTGCTTTCTAGGCCTATGTAACATTTTATTTAATTAATTTCTTGAACTTGGTACTCGTAGATTTAATTTACAGCTTCACTGCGATCAGGCTCTTCCTGATCCTTTTCCATCAAACTCTTGGATTTTAACGGTGACATCTGCTTATCGTTGTCCTCCTTGTTGTACGAATTCGTGCTGGCAAGAATCTTCCGGCTGAGTGTCGGACTGCCTTGACTCGTCAGCTCGTCACTATTCTTGCGGCCAGGAGTCTGTCCGTTAGGGGTACTAAACAGTACATAGTTCCAAAACGCCGGTGATGACTGGTTGGTATTCACACCATTAGGTATGCCAAGCTTGTTAGCACTACTTGATTTTGATCCCCTTTCAGGAGTAAATGCTTCCAAGGGAGCAATCTTCTTCGGACTGGTAAAGCTTAACCCCATCTCACTGGTACTTGGTGCAGTTGAGTTCTGAATGTTGTTGGTGCTCGATTCATTGGACGTAGGGTTGCTTATAAAAGAACTGGGATCCTGCAACTGAGTACCATTATAAGAGTTCAGACGGGAATGGGTACCTGGTGGGCCATTACTAAAGTTACTTGAGGCTGGTGGTGGTGGCAAGTTGAACAAGTGATTTCCACTACCCACCTTAGGTAACTTGGGCGTATTTCTGTTGATGTCACTAAGTTGCCTTATTGGAGAAGAGAGCTCGCTCTTAACTCCAGTAAGATTCTGTTGTGGAGGTTGTTGTTGTTGTTGCTGTTGCTGAGTTTGCACCTGTGTCTGCACTTGCGCTTGTGCTTGCGCCTGTGTCTGTACTTGTGGTTGCTGTGGCTGCTGTGGTTGCTGTGGTTGATTATACATCACATGTCCACCTGTCTGTTGGTATGCAAAGGCCCTTTGGTTAGGAACTCCTCCAACAAAGTCATTGTTTGGCTGGTTCATGTATGATACTGGATTTTGCGCGTACTGCTGCTGTTGTCCCAATTTAGACAACGAATTGTTCAATTGAGGAGGATATGGTTGTTGTGGATATGATTGTGGTGGTGGAGGTGGTTGTTGCTGTTGCAATTGTTTCTGTTGATTATGGTGAAGTTGCAGTTCTATTGACGCATTTTTTTGGGGGTTTTTCTGGGACTCAGGCAAATGTTTATGGGTGGCCAAATGCAAGTGTAATTGTCGAGATACCGACGATCCTCTTCTGGTTTTCAGTAGCGAGCCACTTTGAATTTTATTCAAAAAGTCATCCTTGTAAGATTCACTTATCTGCCACTTCATTCCCTTGCCCGGTTCGTTTGGTCTTCTGGGCACTTTTTCAAACGCTTTGTTCAAGGACAAATTGTGTCTGATAGAGTTCTGCCAACCAGTTTTAGAGTATTTGTAGTATGCGTAATGCGAGGCGATCCAGTTGTAAATTTCCAGCAACGACATGACACCGTCTTCGTTTGACAAGATAGCTTGTGTAATCATTGTAGCGTACGAATAGGGTGGTTTAATGTCTTTGGCATCTTCCTTTGACAAGTCCTGGTCCAAGTTGTTCTGCAACGACGTGGCGTTGACGGAGGGTGACTGTATCAAGTGTGCCTTGTCAAAGATTTGGAAGCTTCTTTGAGGAGGCAAACCGTATGAGGAAGAGTGTTTTCTTGACTTGGATTCCATTTCCTTGTACTTCATCAAGTACTTGGACAAGATCTTTTCCAGTATACTTGGAGGAGAGTCTGGAAGAATAAACATCATTTGAGTTCCGCCGATGTCCAAGATTGCTCCGGAATGCAATGATGTGGAGTGGTTGGCACCGACGGAAATCTTTTGGCCATCAATTCTGGCACCATTTCTTCCGAAAACCTTGAGTTCCCAGCATCTTAAGTCTAGGTTGTAGGTTATGGTAGCGTGTTGTCTGGAGACCACCTTGGCAGGTCCCAAGTCTATATCTATCACGGGTTGGCCAGGAGCTGTTGGGTCTGTATTCCTTCCAATGGAAATAGCCAACGATTTGACGTAAAAAGTCCAGCTCTGTCCGGCTATTTTGGCATATGCCTGGATTTCAGTCGCTAGGTTCTTGTCGTTGTCGTAGTTTTCGGAAACGTTGGTCCGCTCTTCCGGGGTCAGAAGCGTGGATATCACCGCGTTGACCAAATCTGCCGGATCGTCAAACGTGGGAAGCTCGCCGTCTTCTAGTGACCGTTTGCGGGGTGTCGATGAGGTGGACATTCGTTAGGTACGGAACAAGTGTCTGTGTCTGAGTTTGGGGTCTGGGGTCTTGGCCTCTGGGTGTGTTGTTTTTTTTTGGGAAATCTTTTATAGATGCAAGCAAAAGGGATTCAGGTTTGGGTAGGTCAATTTTGCATCACCTACAAAGAAATCAAGTGGTTTAAGGACGTAGCTTGAGAGTAGCAATGCTGTTTTCTGTAAAAATGCGGGAACGAATCTCTGTATTCCGTGGATAATAAACCGAAACACTCTTTCCAACACTCACAATTCTGTTGACTGTTTGTTTACAAATCAAATTTTTTATTTATGTTTTGAGCAATTTATGTGCAGGATATTAGGGCTGGTCTCGTTCTCGCTTCCGACTTATATGCAGGGGTGAGGAAGGGAGACCGAAAAAAAGTTTCTGGTTTTAGAGCCGATCCCGATCCCGATCTTGAAAATATATGAATATAATATATATACAGATTTATGTACTTTTCTCGTAGTCGATGGGGATGATGAACGAATCGGTGGTGATATCAAAGCCACGTGCATCGACATCGTCGCGTGTAATTACGTCCACCAAAGCATCTTCCTCTTCCATACGCATCTTTTTGAGGGCATCTTCGTCGATGATATCGAACTCGTCCTCTTTCTCCTGGTACTCGATGTTTTCTTCGATTTCAACAAAGTCAGGTGCAAGAGCACTCCATTTCTGGGGGAATTGAACCAGCCAGAGATAGACCAGGCCACTGTCCAACCCTGTGGATCCAATCATGCATCGAGGGTAGTTCCATTTGACATCGATCAATTCTTCACTGCTGCCCTCCAAGATCTTGATGAGCGAACCCATTGATGTTTCCCAGACATACAAGTCATGCGAAGACTGCCCAAACGTTGATGCAACCAAGAATTCGGCATTGTGGTTGAATGCAACGCTGTTCCATTGAAGACGGTTGACCACGTCCTGGTACTTGTGGTCGACCTCAAATTCCCATTGGTCTACTGGATCGTTGATAAGATCAGGAAGATTGACTTGTCGAATGATTCTATCGGACGCATTGATCGCCAACTTGCGGCCATTGGACGAAACAACAAGGTTCTTGATGTTTCCGTTCGCCATCTTGGTCAGATGCACCAACTCAAGCAGATCGGGCGTAAATATATTGAGCCATCCTTTGCTGGTGCCGGTAAATATGTACGATGCATCGGGAGTAAACGTGGTGATGAGGGTCATGTGTTTGTCTTTGCGTTTACCTGTTTCTTGTTCTTCTTTTTGGATGGTGGTGGGAAGTTTGGTGATCTTTGGGTTCGTGGCATCCGTCATGTCTACATTGACAGGCTCTGCTTCAAAGAGCGATGCTGTGAACCGCAACGGATCACGAGGATCCATCGAGGCCAGCCAAATCGGACCATCAAACTTGATTCGTCGTATCATCGCCAGCACATGCGTCTTATTGGCCCGGTTCAAGTCCCAGAGACGCACCGTCCAGTCCTGCGATGTCGAAAGGAGATACGTACCACATCGAGACCAGTTCAACGACGTCACGGGCCGCGTATGGCTGTCTTGAACCAAATGTGCCACCACGCCTCCATTACTGCTGAGATCATAGATCACAATCGAACCATCACTCAATCCCGACGCCATGTAGTCACCTTTGAGATTGTACTGAATCACCACTGAATGGCCATACTGAAGTGTGTTTGTGAGTGTCTCGGGATACTCCTTTGCCACAGCAAACGGGTCCTGGAGTGCCAAGTTCATGGTAGTTATGGTGTTTTTTTGTGTATTTCTTGGTGATGTATTGTATACACTCCCCGAGGATTTTTTATCACCAAGGGGTGTTACTTTATGGATACTGTGTTTGATATTCTGGCACGAAACGTGGTGTCGCCGGTTCCAAGCGTGGATCTGGCGCTGCTGTTGCTGTTGCTCTTTACACCCATCAAAAAACAACGGTTTGACGACCGCTCACAGACCCGACTCAGCTTGGCCCTCAAGTCCCATCTAAATCCCACACAAACTCTACTGCTGCGTCGAAAATCGCCAGCAAAGTCTGGCAATGTCTTGAGCTGGCACGAGACATTGGCAATCTCGGCCATTGTCAACTCAGCGGACTTTGTTTCCACCTACGGCTCCGTCCAGTACATGCATCCTTCGTCGCTCTATATCGCTATCGGGACCAGCAATGGCTATATCATCGGCTTCAATTATCACCAGGCCATTGATTTCATTCTTGTTTGCGATTCGGCTCGCAACACAGAAGTCTCGTGTCTCTGCTACTCGGCAGACTCCACCAGTGTCGCAGCAGGCTACGTCAACGGAGTCATTCTGATATGGAACCTTGCGGCCAAAGTCGACACCGCTCCCCTCCACCAACTAGCATCAATCCACCCAGTCACGCTCCATGACCGGTTTGCCAAGAACAGCCAGGGCCATCTTGTAAATACACCCGTGTGCAACATCTACTTTCTCGGCGACCTGAACTCCCAGTTGATCTCGGTAGACGTTTCGGGCTTGGTGTTTTATCACCACGGCATCAAGAAGTTTCTCAAACACTACTTCAATTCTCAAAAGTTGTTGGGAACAAACGACTCGGGCTTGCCTGACTCCAAGCTTGCCATCCAGGCATGCCAGTTGCTTCCTCTAGGCACATCCCATCAAATCACCGACCACTTGGGTCTAGTGGCTATCATTACCGACACGGTGTTGCTTGTACTTTCTATCTTATCACTCAACGACCTGAATAACACTCATCTAATCACCCATTTCAAAATCGGCCGTTCCAAACTGGTCAATCTCCTCCATACTCCCGTGGTTGCCCAGCTCGACTGGTTTCCAAGCATGGAATCTGAGGGTAAATTCAACAACGCCTGTTTGGCATATTCTTGGAACAACGTATTGACGATCCTCGAGCTCGATAACAATGCCTTGCCGAAAAACCTTGGTCAGGTGCTTGGAAACTTGAAGGATAAAGATAAAGTTATACCTCGTCTTCCAATTAAAAAAACATGTCGCTGGCTTACACCCAGTCAAGACGACATTATTGTGTCTACGAAATGGCTTTCACTGAATCTCTTGACCTGTTTCATCAAAGAAGGCGAATCCACCACCACTGAGTTGAAAATGATTGCGTTCCATTACAATAAGAACTCGCTTTCTGAAGTAGGGACCGATGACTTGTTTCGGCTCGAAATCATTCCAGCATCTCTCAAGGGTTTGCCCAGTAAGTCATACAACAACTCAATAAAGTGCTTGAAAAACCGACTCGTTATCTTGTCGGAAAGCAACAAGGTATTCATAGGACGTCTGTTGAACTGGGCTGATAGACTCGTACATTTCCTCGCCAATGACGAATATAATCGAGCATTGGTAACTGCAGATATGCTATATAACTGTACATCGCCTGGCCAACTTGCATTGGTGGGCTTACCAGAAAAGAACGAGTTGCGTCACCAACTTCTTGTGCCGTATCTTGTCAAGATAATGAAAGAGTCCATTACCCACATTTTTAACGATAATACCAACGAAGAAGACCACGAAAACTATCTTACTCTATACTTTGAGATCTTGTCGTATCTCAACCCCGATAATTCGTCTTTGTATGAGATTATCGAACTGTTGTACGACCACTGTGGCGATCTGGGACTCTACTTTGATGTGCTTGAAACTTTTACTATTGGTGGCTCGATTAGACTGCTTCCACCAATTGTAATGAAACATTTGGTTGAACATTACGTCACAGTCGATAAGGGAGATACTCTTGTAGAAATCCTTTGTATCTTGGATATCAAGAGTCTCGATATTGACTTGACAATCAACTTGTGCAAGCAATACAACTTGAGAGACGGACTCATCTATATCTGGAATTATTTGTTGAATGACTACAAGACTCCACTTATTAATTTCATTGGTGATTTTGGAGACCGTGTTTTCCTTCTTGGTGACGAGTACTTGAAGGCATACACGTATATGTCATATGTCTTGACTGGACGACAATATCCCACTGATCGGTTTATCGAATCTCCAAACGACCTTGGAGCAAAGGAAGATATTTGTAATATTTTGTTCAGCAGTGCAGTTCATCAACAAGCACTGGGCGAATACTGGCTTGAAGAAAGCATTTTTCCATACTTTTACATGTTTCTAACCGTGGATTCATTCGAGATGTTGTCTACACTCAATGAGTTCTTTGAAGATCCGTACTTGAACGATAATCATGTTGTTGGTGATAAGAATCGCAATCTCACTCGTCAATTCATTATAGAGGCCTTGCTTGATATCTTTGAAGCCCATGAGACCGAGTTCAGTCAGTCTGATCATTGTCAATGTGCTATTTTCATTGCTCGAAATTATCCCAAATATCTACAATTTCTCCGATTATCTGAATCTATCTTGGCCAAAGTAGTCAATGATTTGTGCAACAATACTAATCCTGCGATTTCTGGTGATTGTGAGTTGGCTCTCCAGAGCATACTTCCGTTTTATGAGCCAGAAGACTTGAGTTATTTGTTGGAGAAATTAACGGCTGCGAAATATTACAACGTTTTGATCAATATCTATAGTTCCAAGGGCAAGTATGGTAAAGTGTTGGAGATCTGGCTCAAGAAGAAAGACGATACAGATGATGTATACTTTGAGTCGCTTTACTCGGTGTTGGAGAAAGCCTTCTTATTGACAAACAACTTTGCTGAACGGTCGGCACTCATTCGAGTCATTAAGGAAAACTATGGCAGGTTTGCAGCCATTGATACCACCAACTTTGTTTCGCTTATTTCCAAGTTCAATCCGGCATTGCACGAGGAGATAATGCACGTTGATGAGACACTTCAGTTTGAATACTTGGCTTGCTTATTGGAAATGTCCAATGTCCGTGAAGTTCCTGGGTTGGAGCAGTTTTGTACTCGACAGGTGAAGTTGCTCTGTAAGTTTCAGCTGGCTGGTCTTTCATCGTTTGTGGAGAAGTGGATTGATGTTGTTTGTAACTCGCCAGAAACCCAAGTTGTGCTTCAAGAGTATAATGAAGTTGGGCCTTTGGTGCAGATCCTCGTTCATGAGAAAAAGTACGAAGAAGGACTCAGATGTTTGATTGGTGGTATGAAGCAGATTGTGGGTGAATTGAAGCAAGAAGCCATGGCAGAACGATTTAAGCTTTTGGTGGAGCGGGCCATGGCGATCTGTGAGTTATCAACCGATGTTGAAGGTGAAGAGGACGAAACAGAATTGAAATTGAAATTGAACGAGAGATTATGGTTGGATTTGATTGGGACGTTGGTTACGATGGCTAGTGAAGTGAGTGACGACGACGATACCTTGATCAATCGGTGTATTCATTCTTGTTTCCGGCGGATCAGCGACACGAAGTTGAATTCTTCGACAGGAAACTATATGCAGCAGGAGAAATCATTCCTTGCCATCTTTAACCGGTTTTTAGATACAGACGGCAGTGGAAACGATATGTTGGCGACGTTGGCCAATATCCGGGGTATTTTGCAGGAAGTGTTGGTGAGTTATTCGTACGAAGGAGAAATGCTCAAGATTTCGATGAAGGTGTTGAATGAAGCGATATACAAATGCATGGACACGATCTCGAGAGAGAATAGCAAAGGATGGGCGATTTACAATAAAGAGTGTGCGTCTTGTGGCAAGGTAATGTGGGGTCCAGGTATTGGTGCTGAACATTTCGCAGCCTGGCTTGAAAGACAGCGACATCTTGTATATGGAGACGAGACAGTTGCTGAGTATCCCGAACATGAATTGATCTACTTTCGATGTCTACACGGCTACCACAACCGATGTCTTGAGAATTTAGGTTGTCGTGCTGTCAAGAGGTGTGTTATCTGTGAAGCTACTGTAGAGAAGCGATGATGTTCCTGCGCAAAGAAAAAGTTTCTAGAATCGTTCTTTTTTTTTTTCTTTCCTCCCTTGTTCTTGTTCACATTAATAGCAATCTTTTAACAGGAACACAATAACATGACATTGTAGACGAAAAGAACCAGCAGTAACGTTGTTCTTTATATAGATATATGGTTCTTCGGCATTGAGGATTTCTGTCACATATTTTAGAGCACAGGGACCTTGCAGGAGGCATCTCATCATTGGTAAGCTGCCTTCCTGATTCGGCAAAAATATCAACAGGCTAAGAATAGAAGTCTGGAAAAAAAAAGCCTAAAACATACAACTTGGAACAGACACTCACCCAGAAGCAAATAGTCTGGAGATCCGAGCACACTATTGTTTACTTTTTCTTTCTTGATACTGATTTTCTTTCACCACCAGTCTCAGGATGAACGGCTCACACCTCAGTGACGAAGATGACGACTTGTTCAACGACGAACATCAGCAGGGATTGCAAAAGCAACAATTGAGCAACCATCATTCGAGAAAGTCGTCGCTGTTTATGCCACCAGATGACTATGGAATGGCACCTTCGAACCCGTTCTACAACACCAGCTATGCACTGCTGCAGCAGCCGTTGTATGCGCAACTGCACGCCGCTGCATCTTCGTCCATGCTTTCGCAAGCACCTCCGCCCGATTTCAACAATCTTCCTCAGGGCCCGCCACCTGACCTTGCCAGTCTCAGTGGCATGGGTGGGCCTCCTTCCACCTTCATGGGGTACGGCCATCTGCAACAACCAAGCTCTAACTTTAGCACCATGGTGGACGATGACGAGTATTACTACGAAAAGATGGGCACCGCACCCAAACGAAACAAAACCGTTGCATTTAGAGAAACCGAGCCGGAGTATCCCCAGAACGTGTACTCTCCACGGAAAGCTCTTATTGACGAAGCTAACCAGTACGAGTTGGAGAACATAGAAAGCTACGATCCCAACCTGGTTCCCTTGAGACCTTATTCGCAAGTCATGACGTTCACGGGTGAAGATTACTTGATCAACGAGTTGGAAGATGCCGATGACGACGATGATCTTGATCCGTTTGGTGACGACGACTCGTTGTTCTCAGAAACAGGAGAAGAACTCATTAGAAGAGGAACCACCATCAAAAGAAAGGGAACTGTTAAAACAGTTTCAGGAGCTTCGTACTACGAAGACGAGGACGACTTCAAGCCTAAATTGAACTACACCAAGACAATAAAGAAAGCAAAGTTGGTCAACGGAAACTATATCATCGATTGTCCCGTGCCCCAGGCGTTGTTGGACACCTACGGCCGCAAGATCACCGATGGTGGACGAGAAATGTCGTTTATGAGATACACCGCTGCTACGTGTGGTCCGTCTAACTTTGTCAAGTACAACTACAACATCAGACAAGAACTCTATTCTCCTCCTAGAGAAACAGAAATCATGGTGTGTATCACCATGTATAACGAAGATGAGATCTTGTTGGGCAGAACATTGAAGGGTGTGTTTGAAAACATCAAGAACTTGACCAACCGGTCCGATCCCGTATGGGGTGAAGATTCGTGGAAGAAGGTCGTGGTGGTCATTGTCAACGACGGTAGACTCGAGTTGAACCACCGTTCGAAGCTCTTGTTGAATGCCTTGGGTTGTTACCAGGACGGATATGCCAAGTCCAAGATCAACGACAGATCCGTCAAGGCCCATATCTACGAATACACATCTACAGTGGGTATCGACGTGGTCAATGACAACGTCCACTTGTGTCCTAACTCGACGCCTGTCCAGTTTATCTTTTGTTTGAAGGAAAAGAATGCCAAGAAGATCAACTCACATAGATGGGCTTTTCAAGCCCTTGGCCCAATCATCAATCCACGCGTGGTCATGTTGTTGGATTGTGGTACCAAGCCTTCTAAGGATGCCTTCTACTACTTGTGGAGAACTTTTAGGGATCCAACCGTGGCTGGAGCTTGTGGTGAAATGAGAGCAGCGTTGGGTCCTGGCCGCAAACTCTTGGCCAATCCGTTGGTGGCAGCACAAAACTTTGAGTACAAGATCTCCAACGTCTTGGATAAGCCGATGGAGTCTGTCTTTGGTTTCATTTCAGTGTTACCTGGTGCGTTCTCGGCCTATAGGTACGAGGCATTGTTGAATGTTGACGGACAGGGGCCGCTTGAAAAGTATTTCAAGGGTGAATACTTGCATCAGAACACCCAGATTGACGGTGAAGAAGAGGACGATGAGAAAGAAATCAAGGAAAAGAATTTCCAGGAAGCCGGGATCTTTACCTCGAATATGTACTTGGCTGAAGATAGAATCTTGTGTTTCGAGTTGGTGGCCAAGAAGAACCATAATTATGTGTTGAAGTACGTTAATGAAGCCAAGGCCGAAACCGATGTTCCTGAACGTATCGATGAGTTTGTGTTGCAGAGAAGAAGATGGTTGAACGGGTCGTTGTTTGCTGCTGCGTACGCTGTCTTCCATTGGACCAAGATCTGGAAATCAAACCACTCTTTGGCCAGAAAGCTTTTCCTCCAGTTGGAATTCTACTATCAATTGGTGACCATTTTGGTCTCGTGGTTCTCGTTGGCTTGTTTCTTCTTGGTGTTCCGTATCTTGACCGCTAATTTGGGGGCTAAGAGTATGCATTTCGAAATAGGCAAGTACTTGGCCGTGGTATTACTTTGGCTATACGTTGGTTGTGTTGTCTGTACATTTGTTCTTGCATTTGGTAACTCTCCTCGAGGTACCAAAAAGTTTTACATGGGTATTGCCGGGATATTTGGTATCTTGATGGCTTATTTGATGTTTTCTGCTGTCTATTTGGCTGTCTATACTGTTAATTCGATTTTGAAGGAACACAAGGATGATTTCAAGGCAGAAATGGTGTTTACCAACGCCAAATTCAGAGACTTGGTGGTTTCGGTGGTTTCGACATATACGTTGTACTTTGTTGGAGCGTTTATGTACGGAGAACCAAGTTTTATGTTCACGTCATTTGCTCAGTATGTGTTGTTGTCGCCAAGTTACATCAACATCTTGAATATCTACTCCTTCTGTAACATCCACGATGTGTCGTGGGGTACAAAGGGAGCACCACAGGCTAGAGATTTGGGGTCAGCTAAGTCGACTGGTACCAACAAGGATGAGCTTGTGATGATTGTTCCTGGTGTTGAAGAGGAATTGAACGATTCGTACATGAATACATTGGATACCTTGAGAACAGCTGCACCGCCCGTCATTCCTATGAACAATAAGAAGAAGAAAGATGATGCCTACTATGCTTTGGTCAGAACGATGACCGTTTTGGTATGGATGCTTACCAATGCCATTTTGGTGGCTATTGTTCTTGAAGCAGGTGGAGTGGCTACATTCACCAACAAGGAAGCCATCAGTCCTGATAATGCAATCAGTGGTAACTCACAGACCTTTTTGACAATTATCTTATGGATTGTTGCCGGATTGGCCGTTTTCCGTTTTCTTGGAAGTGTGTTGTTCTTGATCTTAAAGGCATTCAGACCATTGAAGTGGAAGATGATTGCTAGAAAGGAATTGAAGAAGGCTAGAAATAATTAGTTAAAGGGTTCAGGTTGCAATTGAGGAAAAATATAAAATAGTAGAATTTATAAATAAATGCAAAAAAAAGGAATAAAAAATAGTCAATCCCAGAAAAGTGAAGCAGTACAACTACGAAACTAATGATCACTTATTCCCAAACAGAATATACTGGTTAATTGTCCGGGGCAAAAAAATAGCGTGGGGTTTTTGATTAAACCAATTTACTCCCGTGCCGCACGTATTAAGCAGAGCTATAAAAGAATCAGACAAAAGTAGGCAGACAATAGCAGACAGACAAAAGCAGACAGACAAAAAGCTCCAGACAAAAACATGGAGAGGTAGATAATTACGTCATAGCTATACAAGCGAGGTCTCGGGTATAGTGTACTAATGCCGAGATGGTAGCTCGTATTGGCTTCACCGGAATTGAAGAAACAGTAAAAATTAGGTAATCCGTGGCATGACGGCAATAAGTAAAGCCGACCAAACGAAACGCATTTCTGTCGGATATATCAGCAAGGAAATAACAAAAAAAATGTGGCAGGAAAATCTGACGAACAAATATAGCCTAAACTAGTAATTTTTTTTTGTCTGAAAAGCTAATCGGCCAGTAATGGTCCAGGAAAAAGAAATTTCTGTTTCGAGTTGCCGTGGGCATTATGTCATTCTCTCTTACCGTTTGAACGGCTAGGGAAACTCGGGGTTTTGTCCCAATATAGACACCACGCAAGCGGAGCTAACACCAGCATTTCGGACGCAACACTAAGTGAGTTGAGTGATGTGCCAAAAAACAATGAAAGGTTAAGCGAGGTACCAGGAATGAATGGGATTCCTTTTATTAATTATTTTTGCTGGTAGCTGGTGGGTGCTTAGAGAGAGCCAGCCACACAAGGCAATGATTAGATTAGGACCGTGGCTCTAGAGATAATTTAATTGCTTTACGTTTTCTCCCTTAGGCGTCGTTTTAGACCACCAGCCCAAACATAACCGTTCGTTCCTCAGGGATCACTTCGGACCGAAAGGCATTTGGAAGACAGGGATTGTGATTAACCGATTGAGGTGTTAAATATTTTTTTCTATCGATGCGTTAATTTTTCTAATTGGGCAGGAGAACAAAAGCACAAAGAAGTTTTCTACTTATTGGCTCCGATCCACTCTGCACACGCGGGAAGGTACGAGTAAAAAGATTAATTGCATTGGTATGCGGTCCCCGCCGATACTCAAGTAATTAAAATAAGCATAAACTAATGACCCGCAATGTCTTTTTTATGCTTTGAATTGCCGCCAACCTGCTCTAAACCATGTTTGAGGATCCAGCGCAAGTATAAAAAAAATTCGTGTCCAGGACCTGATTGCTGTAACCTAATCTATAACAATGTTTCCACCAAATATTCTCCGCTCTAGTCCCCACTATATTCAATTCTAGATTTTTTAATTGGCCGAACAAATGTGAAAAATTTTCTTGGTGGAAGATCCGGTGTGTAGTGTTTTGTAATTTATCTTGCATAAACTTCATAAACTCGGCCCGCATCTGGATAAGAGAGGGTAGAGATAAAGCCCGGGACAGAAATTCCATTGGGAAGATATTAATGAGTTTGACAGCAGCAGAATTTCTACTCTGCCGACAAAAAAAACTTTTGACGGCATTTTCTTTTATTGAATGCTATGCTTCCAGTAAAACGTAGTGTAGACGATAGCATACTTGTGGCGGTATGCATTCACGAGTGTGACCCGCTATTTCTTTTTTCTTCTTTTATTTTCGTATAGCTTCCAGGTGGTACACACTTTCGAACTGGACTGGGTTCAGGATAGCTCGGCGAGAATGATTGACACTAGGGCCCCCAGCTTACCGGAATAATCGGTAATTTTCTACGACAAAAATATATCCGGTTACCACGGGGTTATGTTGCCTAATCCAGCCTGGGCATTTCCCAATAAAGCAATCACGTGCAAGAAATAACAAATAATAAACAACACTTAATTTGCGGGATTTTAATAAAATGTCTGCATAAAATTTGTCTGTTTATTTTCCTTTGTAATGTTTTTGGGTATGTTTATTTTGCTTTGGCCGAAAAAATACTAATTGTCCACCAGCCGTTTTGCTACATGCCAATATATAAACTGACCCTGCCGTCGTCTTTTTTTATTCTTTTAGTTTTTCGTTTTTCCTACTCTTGGTTGTAATACTTTATTGAACATGAGTGCAACTGAACCAACTGTCGAAAAAGTCGGCAAGAACGTCTCCGATGACGAAGATGAAGATATCGACCAATTGATTTTGGACTTGCAATCCAACCACGGCGGTTTGGATGGTGATGACGAAGATGATGAAGAAGATGCCGGTTCCTTCAAGGCCGTCCCAGAAGAATTATTGAAGACTGACCCAGCTACCGGTTTATCCGACGCTGAAGTCACTAAGAGAAGAAAGAAGTACGGTCTTAACCAGATGGCCGAAGAAAAAGAAAACTTGGTCCTCAAGTTCATCATGTTCTTTGTTGGTCCAATTCAATTCGTTATGGAAGCTGCTGCTATCTTGGCTGCCGGTTTGGAAGATTGGGTCGATTTCGGTGTTATCTGTGCTTTGTTGTTGTTGAACGCCTTTGTCGGTTTCATTCAAGAATACCAAGCTGGTTCTATTGTCGATGAATTGAAGAAAACTCTTGCTAACTCTGCTTTTGTTGTCCGTAACGGTCAATTGATTGAAATCCCAGCTAACGAAGTTGTCCCAGGTGACATTTTGCAATTGGAAGACGGTACTGTTATTCCAACTGATGGTAGAATTGTCTCTGAAGACTGTTTGTTGCAAGTTGATCAATCTGCTATCACTGGTGAATCTCTTGCTGTTGACAAGAAGCACGGTGATTCCTGTTACTCCTCCTCTACTGTTAAGACTGGTGAAGCTTTCATGATTGTTACTGCTACTGGTGACTCTACGTTTGTCGGCAGAGCCGCTGCTTTGGTTAACAAGGCTTCTGCTGGTACTGGTCACTTTACCGAAGTCTTGAACGGTATTGGTACTACTTTGTTGGTTTTCGTCATTGTCACCTTGTTGGTTGTCTGGGTTGCTTGTTTCTACAGATCTGTTAGAATTGTTGCTATCTTGAGACACACCTTGGCTATCACTATTATTGGTGTCCCAGTTGGTTTGCCAGCTGTCGTTACCACCACCATGGCTGTCGGTGCTGCTTACTTGGCTAAGAAGCAAGCTATTGTCCAAAAATTGTCTGCTATTGAATCCCTTGCTGGTGTTGAAATCTTGTGTTCTGACAAGACCGGTACCTTGACCAAGAACAAGTTGTCCTTGCACGACCCATACACTGTCGAAGGTGTTGAAGCCGACGACTTGATGTTGACTGCTTGTTTGGCTGCTTCTAGAAAAAAGAAGGGTTTGGATGCTATTGACAAGGCTTTCTTGAAATCTTTGATTAACTACCCAAGAGCTAAGGCTGCTTTGACTAAGTACAAGGTTATTGAATTCCAACCATTTGACCCTGTCTCCAAGAAGGTTACTGCTATTGTTGAATCCCCAGAAGGTGAAAGAATTATCTGTGTTAAGGGTGCCCCATTATTCGTCTTGAAGACTGTTGAAGATGACCACCCAATCCCTGAAGATATCCACGAAAACTACCAAAACACTGTCGCTGAATTTGCTTCCAGAGGTTTCAGATCTTTGGGTGTTGCCAGAAAGAGAGGTGAAGGCCACTGGGAAATTTTGGGTATTATGCCATGTATGGACCCTCCAAGAGATGACACTGCTGCCACTGTTAACGAAGCTAGAAGATTGGGTTTGAGAGTTAAGATGTTGACTGGTGATGCCGTTGGTATTGCTAAGGAAACTTGTCGTCAATTGGGCCTTGGTACTAACATCTACGATGCTGACAGATTGGGTCTTTCCGGTGGTGGTGACATGGCTGGTTCTGAAATTGCTGACTTTGTTGAAAATGCCGATGGTTTTGCTGAAGTTTTCCCACAACACAAGTACAATGCCGTTGAAATCTTGCAATCTAGAGGTTACTTGGTCGCCATGACTGGTGACGGTGTTAACGATGCTCCATCTTTGAAGAAGGCTGACACTGGTATTGCTGTTGAAGGTGCTACCGATGCTGCCCGTTCTGCTGCCGATATTGTTTTCCTTGCTCCAGGTTTGTCTGCTATCATTGATGCCTTGAAGACTTCGAGACAAATTTTCCACAGAATGTACTCTTATGTTGTCTACCGTATTGCTTTGTCCTTGCACTTGGAAATCTTCCTTGGTTTGTGGATTGCTATTCTTAACAGATCCTTGAACATTGACTTGATTGTTTTCATTGCTATCTTTGCTGATGTTGCTACCTTGGCTATTGCTTACGACAATGCTCCATACGACCCAGAACCAGTTAAGTGGAATACCCCAAGATTGTGGGGTATGTCCATTATCTTGGGTATAATTTTGGCTGTTGGTTCTTGGATTACTTTGACCACCATGTTTATGAAGAAGGGTGGTATTGTACAAAACTTTGGTGGTTTGGACGGTATCTTGTTTTTGCAAATTTCTTTGACTGAAAACTGGTTGATTTTCGTTACCCGTGCTCAAGGTCCATTCTGGTCTTCTGTTCCATCGTGGCAATTGTCTGGTGCTGTCTTGATTGTTGATATCCTTGCCACTTGTTTCACCTTGTTTGGCTGGTGGTCTCAAAACTGGACTGACATTGTTACTGTTGTCAGAACCTGGATCTTCTCCTTTGGTGTCTTCTGTGTCATGGGTGGTGCTTACTACTTGATGTCTACCTCTTCTGGTTTCGACAACTTGTGTAACGGTAGATCTACCAAGCCACAAGCCGACAGAAGATCTTTGGAAGATTTCCTTGTTTCCATGCAAAGAGTTTCTACCCAACACGAAAAGTCTACTTGAGCTTCTTTCCCCAATTAGCTCATTTCGATTTTTGAAGTGTTTTTGAACTTTACATTCCCATCATTTTATTTCCCAAAAAAACCCAAAAAAAGTATTTTTAATTTATAACACACAAGTGCTTTTGGTTTTGGTTTTTAGAGACTAATTGTTGATTTGATTGAACAGTTTCCCCATTAATTCCCCATTAATACTGTTTTGTCTGTTGATTATTATTTTTGATTCCCATCTTTTCCCGTCATTTTTACGTATGATAATAGATAATAATATTAAATTGAGTTGTAGATTTAGATGTGTTGTTGTGTGTTGGCGATGTTGTTGGTGCTTGTTTGTGTAGTTGTTGGTGGTTACTTGTGTAATGATTTTTCAGGGATTTGTCTCGTGCCATGAAAATTTTTTTGTTCTTGCTCACTGGTAAATCAGCGACGTGCTTCTACTCCACTAAGCTCTCAGTCGCCACCAGCGCTTGCATGTGTTGATTATCCGCCACCACATTCTACTTTGTACATTAGCATGACCAATTTAACTTCACGTTCTGCATCCATTTCGCCCGACGACGCGCCCAAGCTCATCAAGCCGCTCGCCACCAAATCAGGGTTGAGATCTGCCTCCATCGGCTCCAGTTTCTTCCAGAAAGACACGTCGAGCTTCTTCACTCCTTCCAGTACTACTGCACCTGCTGATTCCTCGAAAACAGCCATCGATAACGACAAGTTTAAGCCAAAATCATCTCATTCTTCATCACCATCACGCACAGATGACACGCCATCGGCCAACTTGGACATTGTGGGCGCCATCGGCACCCTTAACTTAGATGATGAGTTGGAAGGCTCTGCACCAGCACCAGCACTTGCTCAAGCACCAGCACCAGCTCCATTCTGGCACGAAGATTATCATCACCACCATCACCACCACCAGCAGTTTTATCCGTATCCGCCTCCTCATCAAGGCTCAGTCACGCCAACACCGAGATTTGGACCAGCAACGTTCCTGTCAACACCCTCATCGACATGGACGCTGTCGTTTCCCACCTCGGCTCCTCCATTTTCGTACTCGTCTACCGAAACCGATTTGTCGCTCATCAAACCGTTTGAATTGCCGGAAACTAAGGATACTGAGCCGGCCCTGTCTGCTGCAGCGTCGTCAAACCTGATTCCTAACTTGCATTTACCGTTTTCGACGCCTCCGCCGCCCGTTCAGGCGTTTGGCATGGACAATTTCACTATCCAGTACTCCAACAATGGTCCTGAATCCGAACTCATGACGAATCGCGCCACCAACGACCCCAAGACCTTTATGGGTAACCAGTTCTTGGACGACTCGTTCATGCTGGCAATGCCTCCACCACACCCCCAGGCGATGTGGAACCAGCATCCATTACCGTCAAACATTAGAAACTCATTTGATCGTCTTCCAATTAATGCAGCAGCAGTACCTCTACTGCAGCCCTCATCTCATGGCATGGGTTCATATGGCCATGGAGGTGGCCATGGAGCTGGAAACAGTTCGCAGCACGGCAGTGGTTCAGGAGGGCGTTACTCGCGTCGGTTTGGGCCCAACGACGGCATGAATGTGCATCGCAAGGTGCACAACAATCGGAGAAAAGGCGAAGATGCGTCCAAGTACGCCAACTCGAAGTTGGAGGATTTCACCGGCGAGATCTATGCATTGTGCAAGGACCAGCATGGATGTCGGTTCCTCCAGCGCCAATTGGACAATGATGATACCGGTGATGGAGGGCTTCCCAAGGCGATTGCAGCCACGATGATTTTCAATGAGATTTATCTCAAGATCATTGAGTTGATGACCGATCCGTTTGGGAACTATTTGATCCAGAAACTCTTTGAAAACGTGAGTGTTGACCAACGAATCATTTTGGTAAAGAATGCGCTGCTTGATTTCATCCGGATTGCGTTGGATCCACACGGAACGCGTGCGTTACAGAAACTCGTGGAGTGTATTTCGACCGACGAAGAGAGCCAGATTGTGATTGAGCTGTTGTCGCCGCATGTTGTGTCGTTGCTGCGGGACTTGAATGGGAACCATGTTGTGCAAAAGTGTTTGCAGAAGTTGATGCCCAAAGAGAACCAGTTTATCTTTGATGTTGCTCTGGCTAACTGTGTGGACATAGCCACGCATAGACATGGCTGTTGTGTGTTGCAGCGGTGTTTGGATCACGGGAGCTATGCGCAGCGCAAGCAGTTGCTGTTGAAAGTAGCTGAGAATGCCACGCTGCTTTCCTTGGATCCGTTTGGTAACTATGTGGTTCAGTACGTGTTGTCACGAGGCGACGACGAGCTGATCCAGATCATTGTGGAGCATATCAAGACGAACGTGGTGCTGTTGCTGTTGCACAAGTTTGGGTCGAATGTGATTGAAAAGTCGTTGCGGACGAACATGTTGACGGATTCGTTGATCGAGGTGTTGTTGAAGAACGAGGTTCGGTTTGGTGATATGTTGAACGATGCGTTTGGTAACTATGTGTTGCAAACGAGTTTGGACGTGGCCAACAAGAAAGATTTGCTGCGGTTACTGGACGCGTTGCAGCCGTTGATGCCCAATATCAAGAACACGCCGCACGGCAGACGGATCATGTCCAAGATCCAAAGTATCTCTGCGTTTGTCTGATTGGACCATTGTATTTTATTAGCTGTACAATAAGTGTATATAAAATCAAGACTTATCTCTGTCTGAATCGGGCCGAAATTACGAGATTTTGGTCCGAAAACGGCGCGCACATTAGGTGCAGGACCGTTTCACCATCCATCAAAAATCTCCCACTGCAACCACGTCTTTGAGCCAAGGCGTTGAACAAAAGTCGGGGCTTGCCGAAAACATAGAGAAAAAACCCACATAACGGGGTTACATGTCCTTGTTGCATTGACCAAAAAACCGCCACGCAGCCAACAATTTTCCAGCCAAATCCCCCACTGTGAGAACCACACATCACCAGCTGCTCCTCTTAGAAGCATCATGAGTGTGGTGGGCAAACCTGCGACCAAGAAACGAAAGTACTCGCGTGCGGGATGCAACGAGTGCAAACGCCGCAAGATGAAGTGCGACGAAACAAAACCGTTTTGTTTCAATTGTACGCGGCTCCACAAGACGTGTGTGTACGAAATCAAGCTGCGGTTCCGGTTCGATACCACCAAGCGAGAGCCACCAGTGTATGGTAACGAAAGCAACCGTGTATCACTTGTGTATCCCACGGCCGAAAAACGGCCCTTCACCAACACCATCTCCGATATCTTGACTCCGACCAACAGTTCGCCGTCACCGGACTACGGCATGATGGTGGCTACCAAGACGGTGTTTGAAGAAGCTTCACATTTGGTGCACGATATCAATGGCATGGCGATGTTGGACTGGACCGATGCTGATGGCAGTATCAAGCTGAACCAGAGCGATACGTACGTCCAGCACAACTTCCAGCTCGAAGACTTGGTCGATACCATCACCAGCGATCCTCATCCCTCCACAATCCCGAACGATAATGATATATTCAAGTCGAACTCGGAGTTGATCGCCGAGATCATGGCCAAGAACTCATTGACAGGTGCCCATATCAATTACCTCAAGGCCTTGACCACGACGGAACTCTCGTACCACTTGTTTCCATTTGCTCTGTCGGTAGAATCGAACGAAGTGGTCAAGCTCTTGCTCAAGTACTCGATCCTGTGCCCGTACCTCTTGACATCGTTGTTGGCGATCCTGGCCACGTTCCAGTTCAACAAAACAGGAAACCAGGTCCATGATCTGAGCCGGCAGAAGTACGTCTCACATTGTCTCCGTACGTTGAGCGAGGCGTTTGCCATGTCTGAAGAAATCAAGATCAACAACCTGCTTACCCACAACATCGAACGGTTCTTGCTTACTGTATTGGTGCTCACGTCGTTGTTCACGGCTATTCAAGAAAACACCATCCTCAACTCATGGAAAACTCATTTACGTGGAGCCAAGGACTTGCTCATCAACTACGGAGCGTTGCAGCAGAACCAATCGTTCATTTCAGGCGGCCTTGCGCTCGCCAAAACTTGGTTCTTTGCCATAGAACTGTTGGCAGGCCTCAACTCGGTGTTTGGAGGCACGTTGATGAAGAAGGAGGTCGATGATAGCGACTCGGATGAACACAATACCAACAATTCCTTACTCTTTTCAGAAACAGGTTACTTCAATAAAGAAACAAACCCGGAATATCACGATGCGCTCGTACGAACACGGTTGATGACACCATCAACATCGAACCCGAATCTGGCCCAGTTCAACTTGTTCACAGGGTTCACGGTTCAGTTTGTGGTGCTTGCCCAGAAGTTTACGCAAGCTCTCGATTACCTCCGCGTTGATCCTACAAGACAACTCTCGTCAAAACGCATAGCTGAGCTCATGGCTCTTGTACACCATGCCCGTCAAACAGAAATCGCTCCGGGAGTGTTTCCCGGCACCTACGAGATTCCCCGACTGTCACCAGCACATCCTGATTTCCCTGCCGGGAGCGACAAGGTAGTGTTACCACCACTGGCGTATGGTCATATTGATACCAGTGCGACGTGCTATTCGTGGTTTGATCTTAGTGAGCAGGTACGGGTCGATTCGCTTTATCTCAAGATTCTCGTGACCCGTGGTATGCTCCAGCTTCCACGGAAACATCCGCTTGTGCTTGAATTGCTCCATAAACTTCTCAAGCTGTACTTTTTCATCATGCCGAAGTCAAATTCGCAGCCAAAGCTTCCGGTGCTCGTAGAGTCTGAACATTTCTACATTCCACAACAGCTCTTTGATACACGAGCCATGATGCTCCAGCTGCTGTTCCGCATGGCAGGCGTTATTGCTACAGAAGAACTTGAGTTTGAACAGATCGGGCTCTATTTCTTGGGTCTCATCAAATTGGGCAATGGTTCGGCCCACAGCGCGTTGGAAACATTGCACACGTTCCGTGAACAAGCTCTCTGCAGCACCAAAGGCATCAAGGTCGATGATGTGACCAATAAGATGGAAATCCTTCCGTTTTCATAAAAAAAAGCTTGTGCCGTCGTTCCGTCGTTCCGTCGTTCCGGGTACGACGCGGTTACATAAAATAGAGAACAAAATGACAAATTTCACCAAAACAAAACATTTTTAAACTCACCTTTTAATGTCAATTCAAAAGGAACGGCAGGGATACCTCGCCAAACACGAGATCGAATGGGACTTTGGTGGTCCTGCTGGTGCTGTGGGTATGATGGTGGGATTTCCGCTCTTGATGTGGTACATGTGGATCAGTGCGGAGTTTTATGATGGTCATTTTGCGTGGCCGGCCGTGTCACAGACATGGGGCGAGTTTGTGGTGGGAGACTTGTGGGGCACATTCGTGGAGCACGGGGTGCCTTCTGTGGGTAACTGGTTTGTGTTTACTGCGTTTATCGTGGTACAAATGGTGTTCTACATGACATTGCCTGGTGTATGGACTAAAGGACAGCCACTTAAACATATGGACAACCAACAGTTGGATTACTACTGCAATGCTGTTTGGGCATTGTATACGTCGGTGGGGCTCTTTTTTGCGTTGCACGTTACAGGAATCTTGCCAGCCACGTATTTTTTGGATAACTTTGGTCCCATCATGACCACGGCCATTGTGTACGGCATTTTGTTGCTGGTGGTGTTGTACTACGTCACGCTCTACGTCACCAAGGACTACCATTCCTTGACGGGGAACACGGTGTACGATATCTTTATGGGTGCACCATTAAACCCACGTCTTTTCCATTACCTTGATCTCAAGATGTTCTTTGAAGTGAGAATCCCATGGTTCATCATGTTGTTCTTGTCGTTATCGTTATGTTTCAAGCAGTACGAAGAGTATGGCTACGTCTCGCCTCAAGTCATCTTTATTGTCTACGCCTACTGGCTCTACTCCAACGCATGTGCCAAGGGCGAAGAGCTCATTGTACCTACATGGGACATGGCGTACGAGAAGTTTGGGTTCATGTTACTCTTTTGGAACATGGCTGGCGTGCCCTTTACCTATTGCCACGCAGCGTTATACTTTGCTCGCCACGACCCGAAGGAATACTGTTGGTCCACCAGCTACAATATCTTTTTGTTTGTGTTGTTGAGCGTGGCTTACTACTTCTTCGACACCGGGAACCGTCAAAAGAACAGTTTTAGAAGACAGATGGCTGGAAACTCGCAGCTCCGCAAGACATTCCCTTACTTGCCATACTCTGACTTGGTTAACCCCAAATATATCAAGTGTGAGAACGGCTCGCTCTTGTTGACTGACGGATGGGTTGCCTACGCCCGGAAAGCTCACTACACCGCTGATTATACTCAAGCATTGACTTGGGGCTTGATCACAGGCTTTGGCTCGCCACTTCCTTGGTTCTATCCAGTCTTCTTCTTCATTGTGTTGACCCACCGTGCTGCGCGTGATGCCCGTAAGTGTGAGAAGAAGTACGGCAAGGACTGGGACCGTTACAAGGCCGCATGTCCCTACTTGTTTATTCCATACGTATTTTAGATTAGAATATCAATCAATCTTCCTCGGCCAATGCCACCAATCTCTCGTCGATCTCGTCTGCCGTCAATATGCGGAACCCGTCGGCAGTCGCAACACCAATCTCGATATCGTTCTTGCGGAAATCGGTGCCTAGAACCGAACTCAAGGCCGTGATGGCAAACTCCACCGTGGTTTTCCAGTCGCCCTTGACAAAATCGGTCTTCTTGTACTTTTTTTCCAAGTACGTCGTGGCTTCCTGCTGCTTGGGCCCCGTGGCCACTGCCTTGTAGCTCGTGAAGTAACCAGCAGGATCACACTTGAAGATTTGGGGTCCGCGGTCTTCTTCTTCGGTATCGACCTGACAGAACGTAAGTGCGACTCCAAGTGGTCTCATGTATGCTCTTTGAGTGTACAACTGCGATAAGTTGGCCATACGTTTGGCCAAGCTTTCCACTGGCATCTCGTAGCCGTATTTGTAGCGGAACTCGGTGGCTTCCGAACGTGCTCTCAATGCCTGAGCTCGAGCATCAGCAATTGAACCAGTGGCCACAAGACCGATCGAGGGGGTGATCTTGAAGAGATACGAGACGGTGGCTGCGTCCAATAACTTATCGGGGATCTTCTTCTGCGAGATGAGCACCGCTGAGTCCTGGCCGGTGACTCCAAGCGACGTGATGTTCGACGAGTTGATTGCTTTGAATGCATATTCGACCTGGTACAATCTGCCTTCTGGCGAGAAAATGGTGATGTGTCTATCAAAACCAGCAGATCCTGAGGTTAGTATGTGGTAGATTGGTGGTGTTGGTGAACGTACCTGACATTGTGTGTTAGTGGCGATAATAAGAACTACAATAAAAGAGACATACAAAATGACAGAGCGACAAAGGAGACATAGCGACAAAAGGAGACATAAAGCGACAGACAAAACGACAAGACAAAGACATACAAAGACGTACAAAGAGAGACATACAAAGACAAACACACACAAAGAAGCATAGATGACTACAGATACATTTACAACAGATCAGAAGACAACCATCAACACACCATTCTATGAACACAACTCATCTGTACGAAGCAACGTATCGTATCACTATAATCCCGAAGCATCGCATTACCACTATGGTGCACTTCATCCCATGAAACCGTTCCGGCTCATGCTTACAGACCACTTGGTGACGTCGTATCGGTTGTATGAGAAGATGGACTTGTATACGCCGCGTGCAGCCACCAAAGATGAGCTTCTTGAGTTCCATTCGCTGGACTATATTGATTTCTTGGAGACCATCACGCCTGAAAAGACCGCCAAGCTCACCGAACAGACACTAGCGCAGTTCAATATTGGAGACGACTGTCCGGTGTTTGACGGGATGTACGACTATTCCAAGATCTATGCTGGAGCCTCGCTCGATGCTACGCGTAAACTTATTAGTGGGATGTCAGATATCGCCATCAACTGGTCGGGCGGGCTCCATCATGCCAAGAAGTTCGAGCCGAGCGGGTTCTGTTATGTCAACGATATTGTGCTTGCGATTCTCAATCTTTTGAGGGTGCATCCCCGCGTGATGTACATAGATATCGATCTCCATCACGGCGATGGGGTCCAGGAAGCATTTTATACCACTGATCGAGTGATGACGGTGCTGTTTCACAAGTACAACGGGGAGTTTTTCCCGGGGACCGGGTCCGTAGACGAAGTGGGGCTCGGCAAAGGACAGAACTATGCTGTCAATGTTCCGTTGCGCGATGGAATCGATGATGATTCGTACGTGCGTCTTTTCAAGCTGATTATGGAACCACTCATCACCAAGTTCCAACCTACGTGTATTGTTCAGCAGTGTGGAGCAGACTCGTTGGGGTACGACCGGCTTGGATGTTTCAATCTCAATATCCGGGCCCATGGCGAGTGTGTCAAGTATATCAAGCTGTTTGGGCTTCCGATGTTGGTGGTGGGTGGTGGAGGGTATACTCCACGTAACGTACTGCGGCTCTGGTGCTATGAGACGTCAGTATTAACCGACGTAACGTTGGACCACACGATTCCCAACTATTTACCGACATACGACTGGTTTGGTCCTGATTATTCGCTCCATCCGCAGCTCGAGGGCCGCATCGATAACAAAAACTCAAAAAAGTACTTGGAAAGCGTAAAACACGAGATTTTGGAACAGATTCGATTCTTGGATCATGCTCCAAGTGTTCAGATGCACGAGATTCCTCCAGACTTGACGGGGCTCACAGAAGAAGAAGACGCAGCCATCCGCGACCTTAATGAGAATGTAGAATAAAAATTGATGCGTAATAAATTAATTTAATAGTCTTAAGTATGGACGTGCCGACGCTTGCCATCGCGCTCGAGCCGCTGTCTGGACGGAAGGTGATCAACAGCAAGTTCCGGATCCTTCGAAAGATCGGACAGGGCCAATTCGGGAAGGTTTTGCTTGCGGAAATGGTGGATGGTGATGATGAGTACGTTGCAATCAAAACAATCAAACGGTTAGATAAAACAAGACTTATCACCAAGACATATCTTAGTCAAACAACCAAGATCAAACGAGAGATTGCCATCATGAAAGAATGCCAGCATCCAAACGTCGTCAAGTTGTTTCTGGTCATTGACGACTTACAGTTCGACAAGATCCTCCTTGTACTCGAATACTGCAAGTACGGCGAGATCGACTGGAAACGATACAATCATTACTACGAAAAGTACCAGATCCACACCGACCATCGCCAGCCACTCACCATCAACAAGATCCTCCGCGATGTCATCAATGGCTTGGAATATCTCCACGATTGCAAAAAGATTGTCCATCGCGACCTCAAACCGTCAAATCTCTTGATCAACGCCGATAACACCATCAAAATCTCAGACTTTGGCGTCAGCTTGATCTTGGAAAACAACGCCAACGACGCCAAGGAGTTGGGCAAAACTATGGGCACACCGGCGTTTTTTGCTCCGGAACTCTGCCAGTTTGTCCATAATCGTCTTTCCATGATCCACAACGAAAACCATTCGGCCAATAAGGTTCAGATCGACTCCAAAATCGACTTGTGGCTGTTGGGCGTCATCTTATACTGCTTGATCTTCAATGATCTTCCGTTCAACGGATTCAACGAGTTTGAATTGTTCAAAAACATCGTCAAGGAAGAACTCCTGTTTCCTCAAATCAAACACTCGTCCAAGGCTACATCTACAGATATTCAAGAAATGAAATTGTTGAAGGACTTGATCAAAAACCTCCTTGTCAAAGACCCACAACACCGGTTTCTGCTCCAACAAGTCAAGGAAAGTCCCTTTACTACTTTTGATCTTTCACCATTGGAAACCAAGAAGTTTATCAACTTTAACAAAGCCATTTTTAGGAACCAGGCCACTAAGGAAAGTTTGGCTGACGGCCCGGTGCCGGAAGCAGGACTTTCTTCCAAGTTTAAAAAGTTATTTGCATCTAAACCAGAACCACAACCACAGGCACAGGCACAGGCACAGGCACAGGCACAGCCTGTACCACAACCACAGCCACAAACACCATCATCAACACTTCATCTTCAAGATCTCGAGCCGGTCGATGATCTTTTAGATTCATACCTCGATGATTCGTCATCGTTTGGCAGCGATTTTGAGGATGCCGAAAAGGTGGTGGATACCACCACCATTCTTGAATCCATTGGCGAGCCACCACAAAACCCAAAGCCCAAGCCGACGCTTGTGCTTCAACATTCGACATTTGACATTGATAACCGAGCAGGACCATTGTCTACGAGCAGTTTGGTTGTCACGACACCGGTTTCAGACAATAGCAGCGGGTACAATCCGAGCACGCCCACCAAAAACAGTTCTGTGACTATTGGCGCGGGGCTGCCGTCGTCACTCAAGTCGATGAAGGCGTTTTTTAGTCCATCGAGACGGTTCTTTTCCAGGAACCGGCTGAAGAAGAATACGAAATATGCAGCCCAGGAATCTGGAAACAAACCCACCATTTCATCATTGTCTTCCCCTGCCCAGAAAGAACGGAACAATGGCGAGAAACATAAATATACTGATTTGATGGAGCCACCGCCGATCTTTGCTCTTGGACCAGTGGCTGCGAAAGAACCGAAAACCAATGGGACCAGTGCGAGTGCCAGCAGCAGCACCAATACGAGTCCTACATCGGGATTGAACCGGTCGAATCCATGTTCGCGCAAGAACTCGATTAGTTCCTCGACGGCATACGGACTAAGCCGCATTACGAGTTCGAGTTCCTCGCTTAATTTAAATGCATACTTGACAGACGATACTTTTTCGACTGTATCTCTAGGCAAACGAAGCAACAGCACCAAGTATAACATTCGGCGTGAGGATACCGACGAAGAAGAAGAAGAAGAAGAAGAAGAAGAAGAAGAAGAAGAAGAAGAAGAAGAAGAAGAAGAAGAAGAAGAAGAAGAAGAAGAAGAAGAAGAAGAAGAGGTGGGTAACGATACGCTTGTGCTTAATGAAGTGCCACTGTATCGTAGCATGTACAACTACTTGAACCAATTGGAATAACGAAGAACGCAGATGAGATGTTCGTCAAGGTACCAATTTAGACGAAACGACGTGCGATTTGCGACGACGTGCGATTTGCGACGAGGTGCGATTTGCGACAAAAAAAGGGAAGAGAGATCGGTTGTCGGGACCAGATGGAGACTGATGCGGTCTGCATGGACCATGAAGGAATGCAACGCACATATAAAGGTAAATAGATCCAGAACAGACGACGCAACTAAAAGAAGTAAACAGACGACGTAAGAAACAATAGAAAACAGCCTGGAGTTAGAAGCAATGAAACAATAATTGAATATTATTATTATTTTTCTTTACTAATTAGGCCCGGGCTTTGCCTAGTTGTCATCATAAGGTTGAACGTGATGCGTAGGGTGGGTATTTACGGATGCAAGTTGTGAAACGGTTGCCAATATAAATGAAACAGGAATCAAGCATTTGTTGTTACCAAGTCAACTGAACTCTTGATCAGAATAGGGTGTTAGTACACGTAGTAGAAGTTTATTAGTGGCGAATTTCATTTCATTACTTCATTTGCATGTGGAACCTTCCTGATTTGGCCAGATTCATAATAATCAACAACACGAGCTTTTCATGGGGGATATTTTTCCTGCAAGAAACAATGCAGCTACCACTATTATGGTTTTGGAAGCCTCTCAACAATGTTGTTTGTCATTTGGTGGCCGTGCCACAGCCTTCACAAAGACTTCCAGCGAATACTTTGTGGCAGCTTGTACGATCTCCAAGAACAGATACATTTGCATCACCAACCCGACCCGATTCGGGATATTTTTCCCCATCCTGGAAATAGAGGTCGCTGCATCCGTGTAATATGTGCACGTTATTATTTTAACGTTAATTGTTTTTTTTTTTTTTTTCTTATTTTCCTCTTGTTGTTGTTGTTGTTGTTTATGTTATGCATTTTTTTTTTTGGTTGGTTGCGTACATCGGTTAATGATTGCTGCTAAATTATAGTAGACCACCCAAAATACCAAACGTTGGATGTACAAAGGCAAACGTTTGCATCGTGCCGAACAGTTCCATACTTTTAAGTTTGTGGGAGACGAACCGTTTGGATAATCCAGATTTGAATCTCTCTGTTTTATGTCCCAATCCTAGGCGAATTCTCACAGTGCGCCCGATGTCTCCTCTCCCCTGCCGTTGCCAAACTGCTCATACATTTCACACATTTTGTGTCTGATTTAATTTTTTTTTGTTCCAATTGTTTTTTATGTACTACAATTTCATGTGGTTGCTGTGTAATGCCATCTAAATATATATATTACAATATATATATAATAGAACCAGATTCCAGTGTAACTAATCCTAATCCTTCTTCTTCTCCATAAAAACCCTTTTTGGAACATTTTGATCCTTTCTATCCATCTACGAAAGATTTTCAATCCTCCTCACTCCGATCATCTCCTTTCCCCACATTATAGTCACTCCTTACCTTTACCTTTTATACTTCACCCTGCTGGCGCCCACTTTTTATTAGTCTTTTTTTTCCCCGGTTAACACAAACCTTCCTTTTGTCTTTAAAAGTCGTGTTTTCCGATCCCCAAATAATTTGTTTCCGCTGTCCATCGGTTAGTTTCCAGACACCAACAATAACAACACCACACCACACCACACAATCTCTCTGCTCGATTGTCAGCGGTTTTTACATCGGCGGCTAAATATTTGTTGTTGTGTTTTTTTTTTCCTCCTCTCTCTTTAATTGCAAAAGGAGGAAAAATTACTATTTTCACTTCACTTGACTTATTTATATTATTTATTCCCCTTCCGGACCTTTAAGTGAAACAAGCTCCTTCCAAATACTGGCGGGCTTTTTTTTTTTTGTTAACTTACACCACACACACACCCAATTCCCATCCCCCATTCCTTGCATTTCAATCACCAGGGTCTAAGACATGAACAATGACGGCGCTCTCTTGAACATGTTTATTCCTCCCAGCGCGGCATCGCCATTCACTGCCAAACCACGCTCCAAACGCGATCGGCCGCTTAGCTCTCACTTTGAATCACCGGACCACTTCAATGTCGGGTCTCCATCCACCACTCCCGTCTGTTCTCCATTGCTTAACCGTAAACCATTCCGCAATTTCTTGGACATGAAAAACAAGCTTTCTAAAACCGTCGCTAAGTCGACTGCTTTTTTTGCAGGCCATGCATCGCTGGAAGATGCCGCCGCCGATTCCGATAAAACCATCGAAGACCCTACAGACGTAGACGACGTTGAATACCATGACGATGACGACAAGGAAAACTTTATGCCTTCAACCACAGACATCCTCAAAAGCATCTCGCCTGCCGAAATGTCTCCCATCCAACAACGCATGTCTTCTGCCAGTGCCAATCCCCTCGTGTCGGGTTCAAATCGTGCCATTCGTCGTATCCACTCCATGTACCAGACCACCAAGGAAAAGGAAAGCTTGAACATGGAAGACAACTCCCATTTAAAGAACACGTCCATCGAAACCTTCTTTGTGGACAACGATTTGCTTCCTCGTATCGACGAAAACGTCATGGAACACATCTTACAGGGACGCCACAACCACGAATTTGACGAGTTCATCATTGTAGATTGCCGGTTTGACTATGAATATGACGGAGGACACATTGACGGTGCCCTCAACGTATTCACAAAAAACGACTTGGAACGTGCCTTCATCTACAATTACACCGAAACATCCAAGAAACAATTGTTGATCTTCCACTGTGAATTCAGCTTGTTCAGAGGTCCCACAATGGCATCCCATTTACGTAAATGTGACAGAACCATGAACAGCGAATCATACCCTCACTTATCCTACCCCGACATCGTTATCTTAGAAGGTGGATACAAGAACTTCTTTTCCAAATACAAGTCCAGATGCTGCCCCCAGAACTACGTTGAGATGAAAGATATCAAGTATGAACAACATTGTGACTTAAACATGCAAAAGATTAGAAACGAAAGCAAGTTAACCCGGGCCAAGTCACACAACCAATTCTTTTCGGAACACAAACAAGCAACATTTCTGCACAACAGATCTCAGTCGTACTCTACCATTACAAATGAAAAGGTGTTGAAGAGACAGAAGTCCAGCTCCAAGTTCAATGTCAACAACTTACGTATCCAAACAAGACTAGCCAGGGCATCAACTTTCTCCAACGACCTGTCGATCTTTACGTCGTCTTCATCTTCATCCGTCACCTCGCCTATCTTTGGCCAGTTCCAGCATCATCAGAACAGCCTAGTTGACCAGGACTTCCATCCACCAACAGCCTCGTTTAAAGGTGGTCACCGCAAGTCGATGTCCACCACGGTCTTTTCGTCATCATCCACTTCCATCAACTCGTCGTCCTCATCGATATGCTCAGATGTCGTGTTTTCATCCACCGACTCGTTGGCATACTCCCCCATTGGTGAATACAGTGAATATTTTGACAGCAAATCCTCATTAATGAAACCAAACACTTGCATTTCTGTTGTCACTAGTCACGATACCTCTACTAATGACTCGACTAGTATCAACAGTTCTAATAACTCCATGCATAGCAAAGCCACTACCAGTGTTTTGAAGCCAGTCTCAAGAAAGCCTGGTGGTCCAATTCCATCATTACCCGGCAGACCAATGTCAACATCCACTTCTAATATGACTATTGGCAGTACCGGCAGTATTGCCCAAGCATACAAGTTTCCTAACAAGGGCTCTCGTCACAGTCTCAACAAGATGAGCAGTGCATCCAAGCTACTGGCTGCGGGACTCATATCGTCTCCTACGATGAGCTCGCCGTTCTCAACCGCCACGCCAGTATCTACCATCAATTCCGGAATTTCCAACAATGTATCGAGCATCATTGATCCTATCAATGATGCACCAGTTGATTTCACCGTTCCCTTCACCACCAAGAGATCATACAACCACTCCAGAAAGGCATCGGGATCGTTGCTTTCGTCAGCAGGAGGTGGTCTCTACAGTTTCATATCTTTAGATATTGACGAGGCTGAAGAAGAGGACGATGAGTATTGTGCCAGGGAAGAGGATGAAGATGAAGAAACGGTTTGCGATGTGTTTCTTCGCAAGGGAACCTTTACTGGATAATAGTCTCTATATAGTAAGAACTCTTTTATCGTGCTTATCCTAACCACAATCTTAAATAAATCACAAAACTAAAATATCATGATAGTTGCAACTTTTTAAATATACCTTAATGAAAATACCACATTAAACTAAACCGATAAAGCATAATAAACTAGAATACTCTTTAAAATTGAAATACACTCATTTTATTGCCCCCACCAGGAGAGAACTAAATAAATAAACAGTAAATAAAATCACCTTTTTACTCAAATCTTGGCCTTGTCACCAACCAACTTAATGGCAGCGTTGTTGATAACAACAATGTCCTTTCTGGCTGGAACACGAGTCTGGAAAGTAACAATATCACCATCTCTCCAAGCATAAACCTTCAAGGTGTCACCAGGGAAAACAACACCAGTAAACCTACCCTTGATTTCGCTGAATGGACCAAACTTGTCAAGCAACACCTTGGCAGATAAACCGTAGGTACACATACCGTGCAAGATTGGGGTGTCAAACTTGGCACCCTTGGCAAAGGCAGGATCAATGTGCAATGGGTTTCTGTCACCAGTCAATCTGTACAAAGCAGCTTGGTCAGTGCTGGTAGGAACATCAATGGTATAGTCTGGAGCTCTGCTTGGAGCAACAAACTGGTTAGTTGCAAAGGCTCTTCTTTCACCGAAAACCTTGTTGTCACCTTCACATTTTCTGATAAAGAAAGTGGCTTCGTTGGAGAAGAGTGGTTCACCAGTTTCAGCGTCAACCGACTTCGATCCATGGACAACAACCGTGTTGGTACCCTTTTGAGTAACTGACAATGGGTTGAAACTGGTTCTGACAGCAGCAGATGTAGGGATAGGGAACTTCTCAATCTTGATATAGTGTTCACCGTGCAACAAGAACATTGGGTTGAAGTTTCTCAACAAGCGAGCAAACGAGTATTGAGACTTGCCAGAGTTGAAAGTAGCCAAGTGACCAAAGGTTGGCACGACTTGGAAATCGGAGTCGTTTTCGTAGCTGTACTTCAAGTCCGAAGGCTTGCTGGTAGCACCAACACCGAGGTTGTACAAGATAACTTCCTTGTCGGCATAGTGGAAAACTGGATCTTCTTCTTCTTCTTCTTCTTCTTCGTCATCATCTTCGTCGTCACCTTCAACAGCACTCAAGATAGCCATAGAAGCTTCGGTAGTGGTCTTGTTGTTGGCAGTACCACTAGAAAAGTCAGTGATAGCAGCAAAGTTGTCCTTGATAAAGTCTGGAGTGGTGACAGCATCCTTGGAAACAGCGCCCTTGGCTCTTTGCCATCTGGTGGCACCAATCCAACCACCACCAGCTTCAAACAATTCACCAGTAACTTCAAGTTCTTCAGAAGACAAGTAAACCAACAATGGAGCAACCTGGTCTGGGTGGTAGAGGTTCTTGTCCGATTCTGTAAAGATAGTCAAGGTCATAGCGGTTTCAGCATGTGGAGCAACAACGTTAACCTTAATATTAGATCTGGCACCTTCAATAGCAATGGTTCTGGAAAAACCCAAGATAGCAGCCTTGGCAGAAGCGTAGTTGGCTTGACCAAAGTTACCGTAGATACCCGAAGTGGAGCTAATGTTGATAACTCTACCGTACTTCTTGTTCAAAAAGTGTGGCCATGCCAATCTGGTCAAGTTGTAAGTACCAACCAAGTGAACCTTTTGAACAGAGTACCATTCGGCATCGGTCATCTTGGCAAAGGATTTGTCTCTCAAGATACCAGCATTGTTAATCAAGACATCGATGGTACCATACTTGTTGATAACATTGTCGATAATAGCCTGGGAGTCGGTAGCGACATCGTGGGTGTCACCGTGAGCTTCACCACCAGCAGCCCTAATTTCCTCAACAACCTTGGATGGGTCCTTAAAGTCATTAACAACAACCTTAGCCCCGTACTTGGCAAGGAAGAGAGCATAGTCTCTACCCAAACCGGCACCGGCACCAGTAATCAAGACAACCTTGCCCTTAAGAGAGATCTTGGGAAGACCTTCGTTCTTAAATGGAGGCAATTCTCTGGCAGCCTTTGTTAAAGATTGGTAGTCGTTCAACATAGTTGGATATTGGTTCTTCAACAATTCAGGCTTTTTGGAGTCATCAAAGTTGAGGATTTCGTCAATCTTAGCAGCAACGGCTTCGGCAGTGAATGACTTGTCAGGGTTGAACAAGACACCACCGGATCTTTCCCATCTGATTTGAGCAAAGAAACCAGCAGCAACTTCAAAGATTTGGCCATTGATGGCAGCATCGTGGTGAGAGAGATACAACACGAGAGGAGCAACCTTTTCTGGTGACAATTGTTCCAAGACTGGAGGAGGCAAGATGTTTTCAGTCATTCTTGATCTGGCCAAAGGAGCAATAACGTTGGCTTTGATGTTGTACCTTTCACCTTCCTTACCCAAAGTTTCGGTGAACCCAACCAAACCCAACTTGGCAGCAGAGTAGTTAGCTTGGCCAAAGTTACCATACAAACCAGCAGGCGAAGCGGTGTTAACAATTCTACCGTAGTTCTGCTTTCTAAAGTATGGCCAAGCAGCCTGAGTGGCCTTGTAGGAACCGTTCAAGTGAACGTCAATGACAAATTGGAATTCCTTTTCGGTCATCTTCTTGAACTGGGCGTCTCTCAAGATCCCAGCATTGTTGATTAAAACGTGGACGGTGCCAAAGTTCTTGACAGCGGTTTCGATAATCTTTTCTGCTTCCAAAACATTGTTGTAGTCAGCAACAGCAATTCCGCCGTTCTTCTTGATTTCGTTGACAACAAGGTCAGCAGCCTTTGAATCACCGCCAGCACCATTGAGCGCACCGCCCAAGTCATTGACAACAACCTTGGCGCCTCTTTTGGCGAATTCTAGTGCGTAACATTTACCCAAGCCGCCCCCAGCACCGGTGACGACCACAACTTTGTCCTTGAAATCTAATGGCATTTTTTATATATCCACTGCTGCACAAACTAGAGGGGATGCACAGCTTTATATACCGATTGTGATTTGCGGGGTGAAAAGTTCTTGTGATTCCCTGTGCGACCGAGGATGGGGAAACCGACCGGGTGCGCGCGCACCAGCAATTTTCCACAGGCATAAAATTACTAACCGAAAACGCCACAGAGGTCCCTGGAATAAATGTATCTCACGCACCCCTCCTGTACAATGATACCCCAGTACGTCACCTGTCTCTACTCCATTCTCCACTTCTTTGCCTATTTAACTTTAGAGGGATCCCCCCTTTTGTTGCCCGGTCTCTCTGGGGTGCATAACACCCCACATGACTTTTTGCACCTGACACATCCCCGCCAGCCGAGATGACCGCGGAAGGCTACTTTAGAACAGGTTCCGGAGAAAAAAATAAATTCCAGAAATATAAAATAATATTATAAAAATAATTGAATAAAAAATGGGAAAGTGCGAGAAATGATTTCATCGATGGAGGAACGGCGAATTCGAAATCTGGGGATCCAAATATCCGTGCCGCAGTAATATTTATACTCCATAATGAAAACTGACCCAAAAAAATCAAGATAAACAACATGTGCATTAAAAAAAATAGCAACTATTTCATTAGTGGAGCCATATCCATTCGCTTCAATTTGTATCCTTATCCTTATCCTTTCTCCTCCAATTCTCCTCTTTCTCGAAATGTTCCATTTTAGCTAAAAACCCTCGAAAGATCGTGATCCTGCACGTATCCTATCACACACAACCACAAATCTTTTTAGCCTAGAAAATTTTGCGAACCATACCACCAAACTTTGTGAAAAGGGGATCCCGTTGTCCTATCAATTGAAGCGGAATAAAGTCCCTGATTATACAATGGAAGGTACTTCCACGACTTCCTCTAGTAATGCAGCATCCCAGGAGAATCCGGAACCGCACCCTGGTGCTACTACTACTCCTCCTCCTACCAATAGGAAACAGACCCAGTTCGTGTACGAAGATGCCACCTGGTTGACTAAATTCATTTATGACTTCCAGCTCTGGATGATGTCTATTATCTTTGACTGCTTCTTCCGTGAAATCCGTCCCAGAGGTGCGTTTAGACTTCCCAGATCGGGTCCAGTCATCTTTGTTGCTGCACCCCACGCCAATCAGTTTGTTGACCCCCTTATCCTCCAAAACCAAGTCAAACGTGAAAGTAACAGACGAATCTCGTTTCTCATTGCGGCCAAGTCGTACAAACACAAGGTCATTGGCTCAATGGCTAAAGCCCAGCTTTCTATCCCTGTGGTTAGAGCTCAAGATAACTTGGTTTCCGGTACAGGTAAGATTTTTGTCGATTTTGACTCTCCCTTAACTGTCACAGGTAAGGGAACCAAATTTACAACAGAGTGCAGTGTCCATGGTCTTATCGCTTTGCCACAATCTTTGGGTGCTTCCGAAATTGTCGAAATCATCTCCGACACCGAATTGGTTCTCAGAAAGGAATTCAAGAAGACAGACCAAATCACTCGGTTGCTCAACAATGGTACGTCGTTTAAATGCGCCGACAAAGTTGACCAAAAGTCTGTGTACAAAATGGTATTTGAACATCTTTCTCGTGGGAACTGTATTGGTATCTTTCCAGAAGGTGGCTCGCATGACAGAACTGACTTGTTACCATTGAAAGCTGGAGTCGCTATCATGGCCCTCGGTGCTATGGATTATGACCCCAACTGTAATGTCACCATTGTTCCATGCGGTATGAACTACTTCTCTGCCCACAAGTTCAGATCGAGAGCAGTTATTGAATTTGGGAATCCAATTGAAATTCCTCGTGAATTAGTCAAGAAATATGCAAATCCAGAAACCAACCGTGAATCCGTTAAGGAATTGTTGGATTTAGTCACGACAGGATTAAAGGCTGTCACAGTTACTTGTGAAGACTACGAAACATTGATGGTTATCCAAGCTGCAAGAAGATTGTATGCCGGTAACTTTGCCCAGTATCTCCCCTTACCTCTTGTGGTTGAAATGAACCGAAGATTGGTCTTGGGATACCAGACGTTTAAAGACCGGGAAGAAATTCAACTGGTCAAAGCCAAAATTATGAAGTACAACGAAATGTTGCGTCAATTATATTTACCAGATCACCATGTCGAAGCATTAGATGAGACAAATAAATTGAGAGTGTTACCGGTTTTGATTATAAGAATCTTAAAACTTTTGGTGTTGGTAGTGTTGGCCTTGCCTGGTGCCACGTTGTTTTCACCGGTGTTTATTAGTTCCAAAATTGTTTCAACGAGAAAGGCTAAAACTGCATTGGCCAACTCTTCGGTTAAAATTAAAGCTAACGATGTCATTGCTACCTGGAAAATATTGATTGGAATGGGTATTGCGCCTATTGTCTACAGTTTTTATGCCTGTATTGGTACTTACTACTGCTATACTCATCAAATTTTTCAGTCTTACAGTTTGATCTTTGTCTGGATAGTTCTTTACAGTTGCGGGGTGCTTGTCACTTACTCAGCATTGATAACTGGTGAGCAAGGTGTCGATTTGTTTAAGTCAATCAGACCATTATACTTATCGGTGACCAATGGTTCATCGGTAAAGGAACTAAAGAAATTCAGAAATGAAGTCAGTGAGGATATTACCTCACTTGTCAACACATTTGGTCCTCAGTTATTCCCAAAAGACTTTAACTTATTGGAAATGAAGGAGCACTTGAAAATCAGTGATGAGATTTCGTATGTTGATTCAGATGAGGAAGAAGATAGAAAGACGGAAGAATTGCGTAATCGTCGTATTCAGAAGCGCAAGGCTGCCAAGAGAGCTGCCAGGGCAGCCGAGATTGCCAAGGCAACAAAGAGAGAAGCTATGAAGGCTTCTGGAGAATCAGTACCGGAAGATGAATCCAGTGCTATGTCGCTTGAGGATAAACATTCATCTTCTGTTTCGGACGGTATCTCGCTCATGAACTCTGATAACTCGTTGACCAATATCCCAATGTTTTCTGATTATGCCTTGCATCAAAATGTTAAAAATCCCGACTTGCTTCTTGATATTCAATCCACCTTTAATTCAACCGCTTCTATTATGGATGATTATGGTATCAAGCATGAGAGAGATTTCCCAGGAACTCCAACTTCCAGATCATCGAACGAATCGCACGATCACATTGAAATCAACTTTGGAAATAAGAGTAAGTTGAGCGATAAGATCAAGAACAAAATCAGAGAAGGTAGACAAAATTAGAAAGCTTTTGATGTATTATTCAATCCTAAGTAACATAATTAATTATATTCATTTTTGACAAGAGGTTCTTATTTTGTGTAGGAGTGGGAACACTTTCAACAGTGCGACCATTTGGTGTCATTGACTCTAGAAAAGTGGTAAGTATCTCAGCCATACTTAGGTTAATGAAGGTGAATGGAGCAACAAAGCATAGATTTAAAATATTAAACTAACTTTCTAAATTGTGACCTCCCCTCACTTTTATAATTACTTGCGGAATCGGCAATAATTACCTGCTCAACTGGAGACACAAAAAAGGGTTTGGGTGCAAAATTTTCGAATTCTAAGATGTACATGAAAGGGAATTAATTTTATTTAATTTTGTAAATACTATTGATTTCATGTAATATTATATTTTTATTAACTTCAACAACGTCACCAAAAATTATTTACCTTACATAAAATTCTACAATTGAAAGTATATAAGAATAAAACATTTATAATAATAACAGCTTGCAGGCGTTCGAAAAAAAAAATAGTACAAGTGTTTGAAAGAAAATGAAATCAATCATCAACTAACCTCCAGAACCTCCGGAATTAGTTTGACACAGCAGTAGCGTTAATTGTTGTTGAAGGGGAGTAGTCTTGTGGAACGGCCTTTGCTTTTCCTAACTTACCAACAATTTGCAGTTCAGCATCAGGACCAAGAGGAACCTGGAAAACACTCTTCCAGAAAGAGTTAAGGACTTGAAGAACACCCTTGTCAGTACCTGGGTACAAGAAGTTGTTCAATCTGTCAGTTCTTTGACAGCCTTGCACAGGGGACTTACCATCAAATCTAGCTTCGATCCAAGTGAGTGCGGCAGCAGCACCATAGACAGCCTCCGTGATGTGTCCAGCCGAGTCGTCAGCAGCAAATTCGACCGAAGGAGCACCCCAGGAACACCAGTTGTTGTAAGTTCTAATTGCGTCATCAAACGAAATAATTTCATCGATCTTTCCGTGGTAAATGAAAACAGGTGCCTTTGGTACTTCTCCGTTATTCTCGACTGCTAAAGTATTGTTACGAAGAATTTCAACAGCAACTGGAAGGTTGAGGACATCATACCCATTTCTGAAGTATCTGAAGAAACCAGTGAATGCGTTCTGGAAAGCGTAACTCAAAACCTGTTGGAGAACACAGTTACCCTTACCAGCCAAGTACGCAACGTACTTTAATGGGTACATGTTTTGCTTGATGAGTGGACCCAATGCAGGATATTCAGTTGTAAGACCAGCAAGAGCAGTAAAGACAAAACCTTGGAACAAAGTACCTTCAATCTTGTGCACAGTTGAAGTAAGGTTGGTGAGGAAGCCACCAACAGCAGTACCAATAATGTTCAGTCCTAATTCTGGGGCATAAGTTGATTGAAGAGCAGCAGCCCAACCGGAGGCAAGAGATCCACCAGAGTATCCCCAAATAGCAGTCTTGGCGTCAGAGTTAATCGAAGCAAATTCTTGACTGTGAAGTGCTGCTCTAATAGAGTCCAATGTAGCTTGACCAGCAATTCTTCCGGCGGTGTAGGCAGAGTTTGGACCTTCATAATCTGGAGAGATAACCCAGTAACCCTTTTCTAAAAGAGTTTGGATAAAGACAAATTCAGCTTGAGCAACAAGGGTAGTGATCTTAGGGGCACCAAATTGCATTGAGTAAGATGGAGCACAGTCAGTTGAAGCTGAATCTTCGGCAATTTGGTAGGAAACCAACTTGTTGTTGTCGGCGTTGTAAGGTTCAATAAGGGTAGTGGTAATTGCAATAGGGTTACCAGTCGAGTCAGTAGATCTGACCAAAAGTTGCCAAGATGACTTAACATTGACCGTGATGAAAATACTTCTCAATGGATGAGGGGTTTCTCTGTATCTTAAAATGGTACCAGGAGCCTTAGACTTATAGTCACTAGGAGGAGAATAAAATGAGTCTTGACTTGGTGGAGTAACAAATGGGAAAGCAAAGATTCCTAAACAGAAAAATTGCAAAATAACAACGGTGGGGAGCCAGGATAAGTGCACCATCTTTTGTTGATTAAATCTACCTTTGATTAATGTACTTGATAATTAATACAAAGAAGGGAAAATTGCCAGACTTTTATATTCTTGGTTTTGAAAGGGTTTGGTTCTGGATTTTTTTGATAATACAAGCCGGAACCATCCCCTGATACATAAAAGATAGCCCCCCCACGCCACTCGAGCCGAGGCAGCCTTTGCAACCATTGGATAAATCTGAGATAAATTTCATGTTGAAATTTATTAGTAATAGAAATAACCTAAAAGCCATTTAAGATACATAATTAAGAATAATAATTCACTCGTTTACAAAGATCAAAGGAGTTGCTAATTTTAAGAATAAAATATGGCTGAATTTTTTAATATGTTTTGACGGATCATTTCACCACATAGTGTAAAAAGTTTAATAATCAAATTACTTATGAAAACAAAGTAACTAAAAGTGCAGATATTGGCAACTTTACCCATATATATTCAAATTGGCTAGACGCATAATGTGATATTTTGTAGAATAAGAAATAATGACAAGAAAAGTTCTCAGCAAAAAAATCATTGCCCAACGCGCGACGATGAAGATCTCGGTAAAGATAAATCGATTGAAATTTACAAATGGAGGATTGTTCGACCCAAGATTCAAACGTAGTGCTATCTAGAAAAATTGAAATAAAGAGATTCATACTACAGGTTGGAGATATCTGACAAGCTGGAATATGATTTCAATGATCAATTGTTTTTTATTGATGTGGTTAGTACCGTTTAGCCTAAACGTACTCCGGTTTCTTTTTCTGATCTCTGAATAAATGAAATTGCTGAACTGCTTAGTCATAAAGGTTAGAATCCAAAACAGTCACCTAATCTTCGGAATTGCGTCAAAAAATATGTTTACGAACTTAAATCTAACGTAGGCAACCATAAAATATTTGTCGTATGACTTTGGTCGTGTATTGAGTCTGCGTACTGATATTTTATGACCAAATAATTCCGAACCGAAATGCGAGCGAAATTACAGATTTACAATACTTGGCGAGTTGATTTCTCGTAATTTGTACTTCTGTTCATATTAACATGACAACAACTGGATCCCTTGTAAAAGAGAGCTTTTCCATATTAGGATGTTAAGGTTCCTTCCTTGAAACCATGACACGGTCAAAGATTTTAACTTCTTTTTGTCTTCGGTTAGTGTTCGTCCATGAAATTGTGTGGACTCCAAGCCGACATCCCAACCAATATTGTAGGCTTAAATTTATCATTTTTAAAACTAGTCGTCTTTGGGATTCTTATGTTTATCGCAATATACAGTAGGCCTCTCGAGAACCCTAAAAATCCAGCCAAGTAGTTTGTTGAAGATACGGGATATTACCATCATGTGTTGAATGCTATACATTCTATTGTTTATTACTGCAAAATTATCTACTCTTGATAAACCGGACTAATTGATATTTTCGGAAAATTCTGGTCATTGTAGCAAGTGGTAGCATTTAGCAACCTTGCCTTTGATTACCATCCAAAGTGGATATCTGCAAGAGCTCTTTAAGAATATATTTAAAGCGGCATATTTTTTATATTCCTTTTTAGCGACCAGGCATGGGATTCGTTGAGCCTCCAATGGTGCAATAAATAAATGATTTTTTGGTGAGCCTCTCTTAAACTGGTGTCGCAACATTACTAAAATAGAAGCGCATCACTAGAATTTGTTGGCGTTTAACGCATTTTGCATCTGAAGTTTCAAGAGGATTGTGTTTGTCCAATTCATTTTTGGCTTTTTTCTATAAAGCTTGTTAACCAGTATGGATGTGAAATCATCGATCTCCATTTCTAGCTCGAAATGCAATTGGGGTCTACACAAATACATCAATTCTATACAATAATTTTGTTACAACAAAGAGCACTGAGAATTGTCCAATATTTCATGTGCAAATATGAAGTTGACACCAGAAACCATAACCTCATTTTTGTAGAGGTAATTTGGTCACACCTTGAATTTGTGTTTTGAGAAATGTTGAACCCTTCTGTTACCCAAACATCTTTACGCATTCAGAACAATACGTTTTGTTATGAACCCGGAAATATGTTTATGAAGTTGACTTGCGGTGTATGAGGCTGATATGGAAGCTTGCCCCACCTCCCCTCTTGTGGCTTTTCTGTGTTTTAAGTATGTACATGAAATTCAAACAAACCCGGTTACCTACACTACTCCAAATACCAAAGCTATTGGAGTTAAATGGGAAGAAGAAGTAGAAGAAGCACCTCAAGTAACCACAAAATATTAAAAGTACCATATTTAAAAGAAAAAATATCAAGAAATGTGTAAAAAAATATCTCTAAGATATCCCTTTTGCATAACATGTTAAAATTAAATAAAGGATTGCTCAAAAATAGGTTGATGAATACAATGGCCATCCAACAGCCAATGTATGAATTCCAAAACAAAGAGGTGAATATGTAAAGCCCCAATTCAAAGGCCAGAGATATTCCTAAAATCTGTTAAAGTTGCTAGGGCGGGAGGGTACGAGAGAATCCTTGACAGAATATATTAATAGTTTCGGTGAATCTCGGGTCGCAATGCATATTCTCTTTAAAATCTAGTGGACTTAACTATTGTTATTTCCAGAATAGAAAGTCTTGAAACACATAATACAAATTTAATTTGTCAAGCCACTCAAAGACTCAGACATGGACTTATACCAAAATTGAATAACCATTAGCAAAGCAGTGTTCAATATCAAAATAAGAAAGGAAGAAGGATTTATTGCCAAAGGAACACCACCACTTGTTGAAATTCAATTTAATACACCCCACTCTAGGCATATTTTAATTTAAGGCTGGTATTCTCAAGAATTTAGAATTTCCAGACTTGATCAATATAAGAAAAGAAATACCAAAAAGAGCGGATGTATGGATACTTTGGGCATTCCTATTATCTATAATTTTAAGGATTTTTTTTTACTTGTGCCTACTGAGATGAACAAAATTCTGGTTGAAAGAATTCATATTTAGTTATGGATCATATTCACGTTCTTGATATTATTTAGTATTGAAAGACATCATAATTCTAAAAGGAAGGGTAGCAGTTTTATGGAGAACGAGATGTGGTTTTCCAGAATCACAGACACACCACGAAGTGTTACGACTTACTTCAAAAAAAAAAATCGGTCATTTACAAAATTCATTGTGTGAAATTTGAGAAGTTAATCTTTGTCTGTAGGCCGACTGTTTCGCCGAATTTTTTCTGGTAGTAGTGACCTGACTTCCTAGCTGGTTTTTTTTGGATATTTTCTTGTTATTCTACTAAACCCAAAAAAATGTTCCGGCTTTATTTTCTAGCTTTTATGTGACTGAAGCATGTATATTTTTAATGTGGCTAACTTTATAACCAAAAATTATAGAAGTTGGAAGTGACTAAGGCTCAAAACTCTTGGCTTGTCTTACTAAGGCTGAAGCGTCAATTTTGATAACTTGAGCAGCATTTCACTTGTGCGCAAAAATCATCCATGAATAAGATTTTTAGTTCAAGAGAGGTGCGGCAAAATGGAATTTTGCATATTAAGGTTACATATTTTAATCTTGATATGTTTGAAACATAAAGCATACGGATACAAGGTTCAAGAAAAATCTTCTTACGTATGTCAAGCTGCATCTGTACATGTAAGTGCATGGGAGCACGTACTCGAGGGAGCACTTTGAAACCAATGAATTTGGTGTTCTAAAAATACTTTTGGTACTAATTGTTGACATTGGCTTGTCTTTCATAAAATTCCGCAACCTGGGTAGATGTCGTGGCGTCTTCGATACCTTTATCGTCTCTAATTCTCAAAAAACGTGGGAATCTGAGTGAAATTCCCTTGCCATATTCTTGGTGACCTGCCTTGTAGGTTGGACTCAAGGAAAGATCAGCTGTCAATACCTCAAATACTATGGAAGGTTCAAACCAAACATCAGGCTTGGTATTCGAGTTGGTGGTATCATAGACAATGAAGGGCTTCGCTTGAGCGATTTCGGTTGGTTTTAACTTGGAATATATCGAAGCTAAATCTTCATCAGAAAACCCAGTACCAATCTTACAAGTGGTTTCATATTCACCGCTATCATCATTGTATGATGCCAACAAAAACCCTCCGTATGCACCAGTACGTTTTCCCTTGCCATGGTAAGCTCCAATAACCACAAGGTCTAGGGAGTCGCCCACACCTTCCAAATAATCCTTCTTCAATTTTAACCAGTTTCTAGATCTCTTGGATGGCTCATAGTACGATTCTGAACCATTAAGCATCTTCACCATCAATCCTTCGCATGAATCCTTCACTGATTGGTCTAAAAAGTTTTGTAACTCGTCCAAATTAGATGAGTTCTTGCTGGTTGCAAATTGAAACTTGCCTTCAATAGGGCTCATATTGTTGAACATGATTTCTCTCCGTTCTTTTAATGATTTGGTAATAAGAGAACTCTCGTTATAGTATAGCAAATCAAATGCAAACAAACAAATGTGAACTTTGATGTCCTTCTCATCAACATCCTTCCGCTTACGAGTTGATAAAATCTGAAACGGTAAAATCTTCTCTGTTGATCTATCCCATGCCACTGCCTCGCAGTCAAGGATCATAGAAGTAATTTTTAATTCTTTCTGTTCACTAATGAAATCTTTAACCACTGAAATAAGATCAGGGTATCTCTGTGACATATCTTCGGAATTTCTTGAATAGATTCTGACTTCACCGTCACTGAGTAGATGAACTTGTGCTCTTTCACCATCATACTTGTATTCACAAGTAAATTCCTCTCCTTGGAATCGATCCAAGACTTCACTGATAGACTTGGTAGGTTTTGCCAACATTGGTTTCAATGGAATACCTGGTGTCAACTGGCAATGTTCCAATAAGTTGGCAATTCCATAGGTGTGTGCATTCTTGATTATCACTTCGTAGTTTGGAATTTGAGAAAAGGCTTCTCGTATTTTATCTTCTGCCTCTGTTAGACTATTTGGATTTATGCGTTTGTTGCCGTCGCTTTCCCAAGTGACGAATGCTTGTGCCAATCCTATCAATACTGTCTTTTCAGCTAACCCAATTCTCAATTTTCCTTCCAATGAACGGATTAAGAACTTAGCTTCGTTGGATTTGACGGAACATGCAGTTAACATCTTTCCGATGGTGGCAACCTTGCGGGTTTGCGAGTCCTTGCCGGTAGATTTGGCAATATTGGTCAAGTTTTCAAACACTTGTTCGACATCAAGTGGTGCTGGCTTGAACATTGTTGGTTGACTTGATCTAGACTTCTGGGCAACAATACCCAAATCTCCAACCTGTTGATAGTCTTTCTTAATCTTGGCTGCGGGTCTTCCATAACATTCACTGATGGCCTTGATGAGTAAAGTTTCACCCAAACCGAGCTCCAAGCCCGGTTCGTAGTCTGGACCCAATCGGTTGATGAATAAGTATACCACCTTGACCAATTTATCTACAGTCGACTGTTGGAGGATCTCAAGGAAAAACTGTGCCACAATGGCAGTGATCTTTAATCTCGATGATTCATTTTCAATCTTTTCAAACACTTCACTGATTTTGGCATATGGAATCTTGCCTACCTTATCGTCCTTATGGTTAACCTGTTCCTTCTTGGACAATTCTATCAATTCCTTCGCTTCTGCCAATTTTTCGTCCTGTGAAACTGGCAGTGTTTGAGGTGACTGATGTTCTTCGGTTTTTGATTCTGGTTCTTGTTTCAACTCATCTGTTGCTTCTACCTTAAGTCTCTTCAGTTTAGGTGGTGGCGATGTAGAAAGTTCTCTATGTTTCTTCACAGGACTCGCCACCTTTCCGCCTCCAAAAAAACGTGCAATGCTTTGTTGTTGTGCCATCTTCAAGTATAGTTGATTTCCAAAATACACTCGAGTTCCGATGGTTCGTAGCATAAAGAATGAAGAGTTCGTATATCTGGAGGTCAGACGCGTTGGGGACGTGTCAGAATAAAATACTGCACATAATATTTTCATACTAATACATAAAAAGTAAAAGAACCTCCTCTATATGTTGGCATTCCAGATACTTTGGGGTCCAGTTTCTTCGTAGACGTCGCTGTCAACGAACAATTCCTTGCCATAGTTGGAATTGTTTGAAAAAATCTGCTTGGCGTAGATTTCTGCACCCAAAAAGTATACATCGTTCCAGGCAACACCCGATTCCCGAGGCTTTTTCCATTCAGGGAAATATTCGGGGTACTTGGCTAGCTTAATAGAACTTGGAACTTGAGCCAAGGTGTTGGTGCCCTCGTTATCGGTCATTTCCTCTGCTTGTTGGTAAGCCAAGATCGCTGAGTTGACTCCATTCGAACCAGTCTTGCCCTTCGCTTGCGAAGGTTCTCTCACCAAGTACTTTTCAGTAAGCTTGATCAAAAGAGCTTCCTTAAGACCAGGTATGTTGAACGTTGATCCAATACAGATAATGTTATCGTAGCAGTCCTGTCTCTTTTCGGAGTCAGGCACTCCACTCAAGGTTGCGTAAACAGCATCGGCAAGTGCTTCCACAAACTTGGCACTACCTTGAAATCTCTCTTTACCCACAGATATCTTTTCGTTTGTCTTTGAGTCAATGAAGGTATTTGTTTCGATTTCACTGTTTGGCTTTTCGTCTTCTTCTGGTTTTGCTTCACCTTCAGTCACCAACTTGGCGACATCAAATTGTTCATCTTCGTCATCCTTACCAATCTTACTCAAGTCGTCCATCGAATAGAACGAGTTTTGGTGGGTGTTCAATACTTCGTAGATTCCAGAGGTCTTCAAGTCTTCCACCTGTTGGTCAGTGAGGTGTGGTAGCAACTTCTTTATTTCCTCGTTGAGAGTCTTTCCTCCCAATGTTGTGATGTATTTCCCAGCAAACTTGACCGTTTGGTATCCTGAAACAGGCACGATCTGTACCGCATCTCTACCGACATTGACGACAAGCGAATTTGTCGCGGAGCCAACACCAAAGGTGGCACCAAGAGCAATATCCAAGATGTTGAACGCGGTGAACTCCAAGGATTCTATCACGTACTTGGTGGTGTACTCAATCTGGCTTCTAGACCATGTCAAGGATGGACTTATAAGTAACAATGGGATCTGGTTTATGGTGATGATTGGGTGTTTCTGGATGATACTCTGGAGGATAATTTTCAACAAAAAGTTGAATGCGTCCAAATCGACTATTTTCGATGCTTTTATTGGACGGATTTCGACTAATCCCTCATCTTGTTGTGCACTGAACTCTTTGGTTGTTGGGTCCTGATAAACCACCGAAGGTATTTTGAATTGTGGTGGAACCAATGAATCTTGTAAGCCAAAGCTGAATATAGTATGGTCTGATCCAGTGTGTACCACGAGAAACGACTCTTCTTTGTATAAAGGCATGCTTAATTGGGGAAAGGTTTGCTGGTTTCGCTAAAAGGTTTTTGTTTTTGGAATTTTTTGTTGATAGTTTTTTGTACCCGCGCACTACAAATTTTAGCTGCAAAAAAGAAGAACAAGAAGAAGAAAAGAAACGGATTTAAATATGGACATGGATTTCTTCATAACAAAAGTCTATTTAATCAAGTTCACCAACGTTGGCAAGAAACGTGTTGTAATTTTGTCTTGTGCCTAAGACAGACTTTTTGCTTGCCGTCGTGTTCAGTCTGTGCATCGAGTCGAGATCTTCGTCTGTGCTGCTGACCAACCGGACCTCATTAATAAATGGCAATTCTTCGTAAATTCGTGGATGGGGAGGCAATTCCTTGCGGGGAGAAACGCGTGACGTTCCTGAGCCGGACGATTCAATCAGTCCGTTTCTGGTTCTGGGCTTTCTATCGGGAGAAGCTTTTTTCTTGTGGATTTCCTTCGGTTCGGTGTTGATGCGAAGGAGTTTGGGTTGTGTAAATGGTGAATGTGCGAGTACGTTGGGATGAGTATGCAAGATGGAATGGTCATGGAGATCAGGTGTGCTGGAATGCTTGCCTCTGCCAGCAAGCGTATGATGATGCTGCTGCTTTACTGGAGGCAGGTACTTGAACGGCGTGACTCTTGTCAAGGTATTTCTTCTTTCTGTCGGAGTCACGGGAGGCTTATCGGTCGCGATCGCGATTTTGAGGGGAAACGACGAGAGTTCTTCAATATCTTTATGGTTACCGAAATCGGAATCGACCTGTGTAGGGCTCATGGGCTGGCTTCGGGGACTGAGAGGCGAATCAGGTGCCGGTGCCGGTGCATCAGCGAATCGAGACCGGAGTCTCGAGACAAAGAGGGTGATGGCTTCGGAATCCTTACTCTTGATGATTCCCAAGTACCAGCATGCACCACCTACGATCCCACCCCATACAAGCCCAAACTTGATCAAGTTGAACAGAACCAACGCGTAGTGTAAAAGTAATGGCTGGAGACGATAAACGATGCATGCAGCCACGAGTCCGAGTCCAAAGCTCTGAGGATGGAACTGTCTGATGTGAGAAATGGTGTCTCCGCTGGCCATGTTGATGATAAATGATCTGATGTGACCTGAATACAAGGATGGTTCAGACAAAGACGGTGGCTGTGGTTGCTGTGGAGATTCTGGTGACGTATTATTATTACCCGGGGATGCTGGTTGTTTACCTGGAGATTGTTTCGGGGAGGATTTTTTCTCATCAACAATAATTGCCGTTTTGGGCAGAGCGCCTGCGTCTGGGGTTGCTGCAGAAACTGGTGCGGTTGCAGCAGCTGCTTTATCTGGAGGCGAATGCAACGAGAATATCTTGGAGATGGGTGCTTTCACCGTATACGAGCAGTCTACAAGCTCGTTGATGTAGTCATCGACCTTTTTCTGTTCAGACTCAATTGCTTGTGGTGATGGAGTCTGGCTGACACTGGCAGCAGTAGTAGTAGGCCCAGTCGCGTCCGTTTTGATAAGGCGAAAAACCCCGTCGGGGTCCTGCTTATACACCAATTTTTTCTTTTTTGTCGTTGTCACGCTGGTGGACATGGAACGGAGGGTTGGTCTAGAGGGGAATTGAGCTGAGCTGGGAAAAAGATGGGCTCGGAAATTGGTGGCTGGTGGTTGGTGAAGTGAGGACAGGATAGGATTTCCATTAGTATTAATAGCCTGGGTGGGGTCTCAGCAAGCCTCTTTAACCGACGAGGGGTCGATAACCACAGTGCTATTGTCATCGTCAAGAGGAATACAATAAACTGCCTCCATTTTTATTTAAATTTTTCCTCCAATCATGGCCTACAAAACATAGCATATGGCAGCGCGCATTCTCCATATCGGTGCTTGATTTGGCGTTGTGTTGGGGATCGTCAATATACGGGTCTTGTTTTTTCCTAATTTTTAGATAAAATAATTATAATAATAAAAAAAAAAGACTCGTAGTTAAATTAGGTATTATGAGGCAGCTTGTCATGTGGTGCTTCCCAGCCAATCTGAATCGATCGTTAGACGAAGCATTTCCTAAACTGGCAAAAATTAATAGATAAAAGAAAAAAAATATTTTTGAATCTACTTGTTCCCCTGAACCCTATCGCCATACAGTACCATTTCTGCCTCGATTTGGTCTGCCACACTTCGGTAATTATGTTCCTTATCCTCTATCTTACGATTTCTCACTTGTGCTTATTGTTTACTTTATTTTCTTTTCTTTTTCCTTTCTTTTCTTTTTCCTTTCCATTCTTTTCTTTGTCTATTATTACAGAGACATAACGTCTACTCGTTCTACACTAACATCTTCGAATACTTACAACAATGGGATTATTCCACGTTAAAAGATTGAATTAAAATTAATTTACATAGATTTACATTTCCGTTCCTTAACAACCAGCAATCACTAAATCTGCCCCCGGATCCGTCTAGCCAACTGTATATCTTTTTGCATAATGGTCACACGTTTGGCATGGATGGCACAGAGGTTAGTATCCTCGAGCAAATGGATTAAGAATGCCTCACATGCTTCTTGTAGCGCCAACACTGCATTAGACTGCCACCTCATGCCATAATCTATTCCGATATATTGCTCGGCTATCTCCTTGACAAGTCTCGCAAATGGTAACTTACGGATCAAGAGATCGGTCGTTTTCTGGTACCTTCTAATCTCCCGCATGGCAACAGACCCGGGCCGCCACCGTTTCTTCTGTCCTGGAGCCATCACGTTCCTTCTCCGTGGTGGATCTCCCGGTTGATTTCTGTAAAGTCCCACGTCGTGCTGCCGAGTGACTGATGAAACACGCGAATTCTGTACCGATGGTCTCTGGGAAATACGTCCCCGAGCCTCCTCTTCAGCTCTCTCTCGTCTCCGCCGTAAAAGGGCATCAGACACATTGCTCGATACTCTAACCATCCTCAATATCTTTCAGCAATACGATGTTTGGCTTTCGTTTTGTTCTCAAAACTACCTTATTCTTATTATGTGTTTACCTTTTTTTTTGTAATTTACCCGTTTAGGGATAAATTGGGTAAGTGAGCCAGCATTGCCTGCACCTAACGATACCGTAGCTGCAAAATCAGCATCTATCAACAGACTCCGATCTATAGATCCAGTACTGATGATACTAGGAGAATATGAACAGCAGTAGTGGCAGCAGCAGCAGTGGTGGCAGTGGCAGTATCAGCAGCTATTTACAGTTCTCATGTTAACACTCGTTACTCCGTACACCAAACAATAATAATTAAGGGCGTGTGGCGTAGTTGGTAGCGCGTTCGCTTAGCATGCGAAAGGTCTCCGGTTCGACTCCGGACTCGTCCATTTTTTTTCAATAATGTACTTTAACTTAAAACGATCCTATTTCAGATGCGTACAATGACGTATGGGTAAGGCGGCAGTAGCAACAAAACACGTACGAGAAAAATAAGGTGTGGATTATTACCATTCATTCATCCTTAACAAAGTATGGTGTTTTGATGTTAAATGTCACGTCCACAAATATTTTTTCTTTTCTTGTTGTTAGGTGACAACGTTAGCCGTCTCCTTCCAACGACCAGAGTGTGGTTGCTACAAAATCAAATTGGGCCACCCCATTTTTTTCGACGCAGCAATGTTTCCCCATTTGTTGTTTGCTTGACGAGATAGGAAGGAGTAACATGGTTCTATGGGAGACGGTGCGCGTGACGCCTGCATGTAGATAAAATCTTTCATTTTTTGCTACCTGCAGTTTTCGATAATTTCAGGCGAAATTCGTTGTTGAATAAGGGAGGTCATTTGAGCAAAGTAGTACCACTTACACTAGCCGTATCATTGCCAAGCTGCTTATAAGAGTATCAAGTTTTTGATAAACTTTTCCCGATTGAGACACTTGAGCATCCAATCACCACCAATCACCCGCCTCCCCCCAAAAATAAAAAGAAACATAATACACGAGCATGTCCCGCTCCATATACCAAACGAATGGGAAGCCTTTATCGCAGCAGGCATTGTACCAGCAGAAATTGAAGCAAGGGATCTATACATCTCCCAGCGCTGTCACTGTTGGTGTCAATTCCAACGCTTCCGATACCGCTGCCTTACTTGCCGCTTCTGCTGACTTGACTGTTAAGCCTTCGTACGAAAGAACCGTGGCCCAGGAAGCCCACACCGCAGCCTTGGCAGCTAAGGAACAAAAGATCCAGGCCTGGACAAGAGAACGTGATAGTAATGCTGATGCTGCGGCAGTCAGTGCCAGAACTAGCACCTTGAAGTCCACCGCTACTACCCTGTCTGTAGGTACCGGAATAGGTGGTGGCTTGAAAGGTGACACCATCTTCAAGGCAGCCTCCCAGAACTCCACCTTTACCATGACCTCAAGAACAAACCCTGAACGCGATGTCAAGAGAAGCGGCTTGGTTACCAAGAACTCCTCCGGATCCTTTGACATCAACAAAATCTCGCAGGTTGCCAACAAGAACTCCACCAAGTCTTTGAACTCGAGATTCAACCCGGAATTGGACTACAGATCCGGTTTGAAGGTCCAGTCGGAATACTTGACTGAAGACGAAGAATCCTTGGCTGCCAACGGCGCCGCTGCCTCGTTGAAGCACGGTGCTGGCTACTCGGACCAGGTTTCTTCTCAGCGCAGAACCCAGACTTTTTCTGCTAGAGACGTTGTGGGAGCTAACTTGTTGGCTGCTGCCAACGCCAATGCTCAGGGAAGATTAAACTCTATTAGTTCCGGAACACCTGAGGACTTGAGAGCCCAGGCTCAATTATATGCCAATGCCTTGGCTGTTGCACAAAAGAACAGTGACGAAAGAATTAGAAACAACAAAGCTGGTGTCATTGACTTGGGTGGTGGTTTGACCATCACTCAGGCCGAGTTAGATCTGTTGGCCACCAGTATTGTTCAACCTGTGTTGAATGACATAAACCAAAAGGCTGAAAGTCAAAGAGACATTGATTTCCTTAAAAAAAAGAAGCATTACGATGCAACCAAAAACTATCACCTTTCTTTAGAAGAGAAGGCTTATGCTAAGAGTGAAGAAAAGGCTGCTTTGGAATTAGCTAAGCGGGAAAGAGTTGCTGCTAACGAAGACAGAAAGCGTACTGAAGACACTTTGTTTGAAGATCACCAAAAGGAAAGACACGAAGAAGTTGTTGGAAAGGAAACAGAATTGAAAGAATTGGAAGAAAAGTATGCTGGTGAGAAGGAAGCTTTGTTGGCTGAAAAGCAGACTAACCAAGAACGTATCGATGCGGAAGAAGCTGCTCTTATTTCTGGCCGTAAGACAGAATTGGAAGCTGCCCAAGCTGAAAAGGATGAATTGTTGAAACCACTCTTGGACGAATTGGCAGAAGAAAATGCCAAATTGAAGGAAGTTACTGAAGCCAGAGATGCCTTAAAGACCGAAGTGACTACTGCTGAAGAGTTGAACAAGGAATACGAAGGGAAGTTTTCCACTATGACCGAGAAGTTGGAACAAACAAAGAAAGATATTGAGAAATACACCAGTGACTTGGCTGAGGCTGAACAGCAGCACGAAGAAACCTCCAAGCATGTTGCTGAGTTGCATGAAAAATCTGCTACTGTATTGAAGGATACAGAGGAGTCACTGAAGCAGCTTGATACTGAGTTTGACCAATTGACTAAGCGCAAGGAAGAACATTTGACCAACAAGACTGACCAGAAGACAGAAATCAAGAAACAACTTGAGGAAAAGGTTAAGGAGGAACACAAGATCAATGCAGAATTGCCTGAGCACATGAAGAGAGATATTGACGAATCCAAATTGAGGGATACTGGTTCTTTATTCTCAGTGGAAGCACCTAAGCATAAGGAAGTTCCTGTTGTTGAAGAGGCTCCCAAGGCTCAACCAAAGAAGGAGGTTAAGGTTGCTCCTGTCCCCAAGGTTGTGGAACCTGTGAAGAAGGCAAGTAATGAAAACTCCAAGCTGAAGAAGGCATTGAGGAGATTGAGTAATTTTTTCAAGGCACCAGCAGTGCAGCCTAAACCTAGACCTGCTGCTGCTGCTGCACCAGCCTCCAAGCCTGCAATCTCCAGTCCCAAGCCAATTCCTACCGAAACCACTTCTGCACCCAAGAAAACCAAGTCATCGGCCACCCAGTCCTTAGTCAGTGCTGCTGAATACGACGATGATTTATCGATCAGCAGAAACGACGCCAACAAGGGTGGCTTGTTTAAAGAGGAAATCTGATTCTGCTTTTTTTTCAACAAAAAAAATTGTAAAAAAAAACCTACGGGATGTCAGCAAAGAGATTTCAATTCTTCAACCAGCATATACAGATACTGTGTCTTCTCTTGTGCACGTTTTGAACCCTTTTTTATAACACCATTTTTCTTATATTACACCTGTTTTCACTACTTGTTTTTATGTTTTTGAATGTATTATTTTAGCTTCAAGTTATTTTTTTTTTTCTGTGCGTGGATTGTAGGTGAACAAATCCATCACCAATTACAGTGCGAGCACCCTATCGATGTCAGACAATAGTAAGCCGTTAAAGGCGTTGGAAAAGTATAATTTCAAGATAGCAGATGCTTCTGCTGAGTATATTCAACGGAGAAAGAAGCAGGCTGTTTTGTTTCTCAGTTCTGCTGCTCTTACTATCTTTGTGTCTCGATTCGCCTACAAGTCTACCATCACCAGGCAGTATGTTCCAACCTTATTTCAAGGCAACCATTCGCCTCCATTAAGTTACAACTTCACTACAGATGCTGCAGTGGCAGTAGGTACGGGTACGATGTTGTGTGGGTCCGTTTCGTCGATGATCATTTTTGGTTCGTGCTGGATCATGGACGTTTCCAGCTTCAAGGAATTCGGCTGGAAAATGAAGACAGTAATGGGTGGCTACGAAAACGAACGCCAATTGAGTAAGATTCCCATGGATGAAGAAAGCTCGTACATTCAAGATGGTCTTAATGATATCTTGGAAGGTAAGTATGATGATCTTGAGTAAGACCTGGTCATCAAGCTAAATGCATTGTACATATATATTTATCAATACACACAAGATAGACTGACTCCGATGGTATAGATGAGATCAAACCATCCTTCCTACATCAAAGATAAGTTTGTTAAATAAAGCAATAATCTAAAATTTATAAAAAAAGAAATTTGAGTGGTACGGGAATCGAACCCATGTCTCCTGCTTGGAAGGCAGAAATGATAACCACTACACTAACCACCCTGTTTTATATAACTATAGACCTATTAAATAAATTGATTTCAGAAGACCAACTTTATTTTGAAAGTTTGAAGATAAATATCTCTTCAATTATCATCACCAGTTTAACCTTCTTGATGATAAATTCATACATATTTTAAACAAGAATATTAACTCAAAAAAAACACTTGAGAAGTGTAATCGGTTAACTTTAATGGTTTTTTGGTCTAATTGGATCGAATCTTATCCCTTGTCAAAATTCTACTTTTGTTAAATATTTTTCACAATTACTGGAAAATACCCAGACCAATTACAGTAAAATTCTTTTCTTATCTACGTAAAGTGTCGGCAACTTATTCAATTAGTGTCGGACAGTATGAGTCTTTGTAGTAAACAGCATTAATTTATAAGAAACTAAAGCTTAAAGGTAATAGCACCAGGACCGCAACCATGTTTCGATAATTTCGCGAGCAAAATCCCAAACTGAGGAACAAATTAATCCTCTCGATACCGATTGAGAAGCTTTCCCCGAACAATAACAACCATGCCACGTTTAGAAGAATGGGAAATTAAGAAGTATTGGGAGATATTCCAAGGTTTGAGTCCGGTTGATAATAAGTTGACGGGCGAGAAGGTATCGCCGGTGTTGAAGAACTCTCGACTTCAGGACTCACAGTTGTCACAGATTTGGGAGTTGAGTGACATAGACAACGACGGAAAGTTGGATTTCGAGGAGTTCTGTATTACTATGAGACTTATTTTTGACTTGGTGAATGGATCGATCACGTCAATTCCTGGCGAATTGCCCGGCTGGTTGATTCCGTCGTCCAAGGCACACTTGATCCAGGCTAACCAAGCTATCAATAGCAAGTCGAACAGTGGGTTTGATTATGAAGATGATGAGGATGGATTAAGTGATGACTTTGATTGGTACATTTCTCCTACAGACAAGGCTACTTACGAAACCATTTATAACTCGAACTCCGATTCATATGGTAGAGTCAGATTCGATTCGTTGAGTTCCCTTTACAACTCATTGCAAAAGGTTCCAAAGAGCGACATATCATCAGCTTGGAACTTGGTTAATCCAAAGTCATTTGAGACTATCGATAAAGACCAGGTGTTGGTTTTCTTACATATCTTGAACCAGAGAGAAAACGGCAAAAGAATACCACGGGGAGTTCCTGCCTCGTTGAGAGCAACATTCTCGAAGGAAGCTCCCAGCTATGACTTGAACTCTGTCAAGCCCAAACCACAGGCAGTCTCAAGTGCATCTTCTAAAAAGTCGTTTGCCAGTGACTACTTAAACAAGATTGGTCTGGGTAGCAACGAAAGAGGTACCGACTTTTCTGCCACGGAAGGTGTGGACTGGGAGGAAGTGAGATTGAGACGTGAGTTGACTGACATGGAAAGTTTATTGGAAAAGGTTCAGAATGGAAGCAAGAAAGAGCAGGACAACCAGCTGTCGATAATAAAGTACGAGTTTGAACAGTTATTAAAATATAAACAAGATATGTTGAACAATAGTGGCAAAAATACCGAATCAAAGGACTTGTCTAATGTCAAAAATGACATTGAATTGATTGAACAACAAGTGCTGACATTGGAAGAGTTTTTGAGCCAAAAGAACAGTGAGTTGAATAAATTAAATGAAGAAATCCAGTCCTTGAGCTAGAAGCTTATTATTTATTCTATCACCTTTCTGTTTTGAAAATCGGTAACTTCTTATTTTTATAACTATAAGTAGGATAAATAGTATGGAAGAAAATGCAGTAGAAGAATTATTTCTTTTCTTCTTCAGTTGGTTCTGGTTCAGGGGTAGGTAACTTGAAGTTCTCTGGGGTAAAGTCTTTACCATCACCAACTTGTTCCCAGACAGAGGAACCAACGGTAAAGTTTCTCCAGGCTTGGGTTAATTCTAATGGTTCATAGACAACTCTCTTCTTTTCTTCGTCATATCTGACTTCCGTGTAACCAGTAGTTGGGAAATCTTTTCTCAAGGGGTGACCTTCGAAACCGTAATCGGTCATGATTCTTCTCAAATCAGGGTGACCTTCAAAGAAGACACCAAACAAGTCGTATGTTTCTCTTTCAAACCAGTTGGCACCTTGGAAAATTGGCACGATGGAAGGAACAGAACTGGTTTCACTGGCGTACGTTTTAACTCTGATTCTGGAGTTGTGACGCACAGACAACATGTTGTAGACAACTTCGAATCTGTGAGTTCTTGATGGATAATCGACGGCGGTGACATCGACAGCCGACTTGAATTGGGCCGAGGTGTGGTTCTTCAAGAAAACCATGACAGGTCTGACAGCAGATGGTGCTACGTATATGGTCAATTCATCTTTCCAGACTGAGAATTGTTGGATGTATTTTGGCATACAAGCCATGATGTAAGTACCGAACTTGTGCAATTCTTCAATTTGGACCTTGTATTTTTCAGTAGGGTTTACCAAAGGAACGTGGATGTCGGTTGGCTTTCTTCTGGGTAACTCAGATAAGTTGACCAACTCTTCATTTCTTAATGGGGAGAACGAAGTGAAGGATCTTGAGAGTCTGGCAGTAGCTCTGAGTCCGATGACGGGTCTGCTCGATGCAGTTTTTAATGTTCTTGGAAACATGTGCAGATACTCAAAACAGAATATAGATAGTGAATTCAAGTTATAGTACAAGCTGACTCTGCGTACAATGAGCACTGATATCTGAGAAGTTTTTTTGAGTAATCGTTATTTTCTGTGAACGCAATTGGTTGTTAAAAGTCGTGCGTGACACACGAAGTAGCTTTTTTTCCCTCTGTGAGTACGAAGTGTGCAAAGTGTGCGAAGTGCGGACGCGACTACAAGTGCGACTGGAAGTGGCTCCGCTATACACGGGGTTGACTGGTTCGCGAACATGTGTGCGCGAGCTATCTCAGTAGAGACCGGAGATAGACGTCAAAAAAAAAGAAAATATGATGATGATCAAGATTTAGTAACAGAGCAGGAAATCATGGATATTAAACCAAAAAAAAGGCAGACCTAAATATTGTATAGTTAATTCGACAATAAAAGTTTGTCTCACACATGATGTAAGATCTCTCTTTTTTTTTCTTACGTTTGATATGTAAGGTAACATGGAATAATTCCCCGTAAAATCCGAGAGTGCATCACATAAGGTGAGAGACAAAAATAACCGAAATCGTTTTGTATTGTTCTTGGTTCGTATCATTCCAGAGCTTAAGAAACGATCATTGTTCCTGAATTAGCGTGTCCCGATTTGTCCGAATAAATGTATGTTTACGATCCAATTTCATGTCAATGCGTCTCCACGGCTGTATACGGCGTTCTAGATCACTTTCATGCAATATCGGAAAAAAAAAGAACCACTTGTTCCTCTCCTCTTTAGAAAAAAAATATCGCTGTAAGTAAGGCGTTGGCATGATTTATTATTCAGATGTCATGACCTCTACATAAAAGAAGACCAGAATTAAGTTAGCGGGGTCAGAAACAGGCAGGGTGTTCAGTCATACCAAACTGGAATTGAATAGGGGCTTTGAATCTTATTGATAATAGGTTTTTCGCGGACGCCCGGAAATTTTAAGAAGTTCGGCCTGGCATAACGATTGGGACATCTAACGTTATTTTTGGCTCCGTGAGACCCTTTTTATTTTAATGTATCTTTAAAAAATTTTATCGATGGTGCGTTTCAATGGCCAAATAAAGTTGCTCAAAAAAGACAATCAAAAACCGGTATTTTATCCATCTACTAAAAAATTGCCAGCTTTTTGTAAACACCATTCCAGTGAAAAATCATTTTTCTGGCACATGATTACTCGTTCCGCTTTAGTGACATGCTAGATTCCACCTCTTAACTAAGCCAACGGTCACCTTTTTTTTCACAGGCAAAGCACTGTATCACCCCTTGTGATGTCCCACGTCTCCGTTAGTGTTCTATATCTGGGCTTTTTTTTTTTTACCCATATATATGATTATTATTTATGTAGCTGAAAGTTCGATAATTCCGGATACCACTCATTTCAAAGTATTTTGAGTTAGACTTTTTTCTTGACCCAGAGACTTCTTTCAAAAACTGCGTTTATCTTCCATTCTTTTCTCTTGACGGGACCACCTTTGTTATACCAGGCCAGTCATAATCCCGTTTTTTTTCTTATTTTTGTTTGACATTAACCCATCTCTTTATTACACCGTTTTGTGAATTGGCAATCCGAAACTTGCTCACCTGCAAAATCTCACGCACCGATCGACATATTTTAAAACAAATTAGACCTGATATCATTGCTTTCTTTTCTTTGTCATCGCATTAAATGGATCCGTTCAAAAAGAAGAGGCAAAGGAGGAGCTACAGCTGTGGATGTTGTAAGCTCTTGAAAATCAAATGCGATCTCCAGATTCCCTGTTCTTCATGCATCAAATTCAAACGTATTGGAAAGTGCCTTCAAAACCCTCCAAGGCCGCCATCTCTGGAAGAGATGAACAAAATTCAACAGAGAAGAAACAGATCGATCAACAAGAAGATGAACCGTCTCAACAACGTAGACGAAAGCGATGACGAAGATTCAAGCGAAAACTATTCCGAAATACACTACAGCAACAATGGTCATTTGCCAGGCAACAATCTCACCAACACCTACCAATACCCCAAGCTTCCTCCTATGCCTATACCACATTATTTCAGTCAATACCCCGTCAACACCGGGATGTTACAGGGAAGATACTCATATCCAGTCAACAACATGCTTCCCTCTTTACCAAATCCCATCTACCACCAGCAACAAAGCCAACCATACTTATCCCCCAACGGGTTACCCTCCAACGTTCCAATTCAACACAATGTACCCCTAACTCCAGCTTACCAACCCACTCCCATAAACATGTCCACTCCGCCACCAATAGAAAATGCCACCAAGTCGAATGACGATAGCCTCGACAGACAGTTGCGAGAAGATGAAAATGAAATAATAGAAATTTCGGCAATTGATTTAAGAAGAATCAAGAGTCTCTTACCCAGCAGCTTTGCCACATTTGATGTCTTGCAGCAATACTACATAAAGTCGGAAAACGAACGCTTGATAGAGTTAAGCCCCCAGGGCGAACTTCGCCAAAAATTCTTGATTGTGTACAATAAAATTCTTTCGTTTGACGATCAGGATATTAGCAAAATGTACACCTTCAATTTGGTAGAATTGAGAACATTAAGCTTGGTTTTCTTGGTCTGTGCCGGTGGGTTGTTGTTTGAGAAGGATGGCTTGAAGAATATTTTGATTGAACGTTCCATGTTCAACCCACGCGAAGACATTGTTAAGAGTTGGATAAAGATTGCCAAGTTCTTGAGAGGAAAAGTCCATCGATATGAAACAATCACAGACATAATATACTTGATGCTTTTCTATTTCAAGATCAAGAATTACTATACCTATGATAACATGATTGTGGAAAATTACTTGGAGTACAACACCTTGTTGAATTACGTGGTTTTGAACAACAAGTTTATGGAAATGATTGAGGATCCAGAAAAAGACGATGATTCCAAATCGATCTCAGCAACATCACAATCGTCCAAAACCACCATGTCCAAACATGGCGATTATGAGTATCCGGAGAATCCCGAGTTTCAACTTATGGCCAAGTTTTGGATTCAAATCAGATTGACTGAACTTGAGTTTGCATTCTTCCAGTTCAAGGGGTCGTCCATGTCCTCCAACCAATTGAAATACACCATTGTTCCCGACGCAAAATTGTTAACTTCCCTTTATGGCCCGGATCTACACGGACTTCCGGATGTATTCATCAAATATTTTTATGAGGTGTTGATAATGTATTACAAGAGAGCCAATCCTCCTCCCAAATCTATTCAAGAAATAATCCGAAGTTATCTCAATTTGTACTCCAATGTTTTAGAATTGAGTGTGCAACGGTTTGGACAGGTCAAAGCCGAATATGAGCAGGGAATTATGACCAAGGTAGAGTCGAAACATATTGATCTCTTGCTCAATAACCATTCTGCCATATTCCTGTTCACTCGGTGGTTGACATTCATACGGATTGAGTCGTCATATTTCCCATCGTTGAGGTTTCTTTCTTATCTAACCACAATTTTGAACTCCTTCAATTATTTTAACTTTTTGGATGAAGTGGAAGCTAAGAATTCAAATGGTAAACGAGGGTTATTGGATTTGCTCGAGGGTCGGTCATATAATTTTATTAAGCCGCTTTATTATGCCCTCTTTTATGATATCATTTTACTTCATGTGATGAAGGATATGTTGAGTCATCACAGCAAGTTCCATATTAATTTACAGTGGGTTTTTGATACGCTCTGGGCCCGGTTTGAGATGACATACTTTAAGTTTGTCAATAGTAAGTTCTTGCAGGAGAACCTTAACATAGTGAAGCATTTTCGACAAATCCTTGCGCTTATAGAGGAGCTATATGTGAATGTGCAAAAGCAGCCAATGGAGTTGGGGAGTGATCCAGTAGCACTGACGGTGCATTTACAGACGAGCGTTTCAGAAGCGAGTCAAGATCTTTTGTTGAACTACTTTTTTGGGTCAAAGGACAATCTTGGAAGGTATATCGAGAAGCTCTACGAGATGTTAGGTTACTTAAAAGTTGAGAGTGATGGTGCTGAGCCAATACCCGTCACGTCTGGCGTCAGTTTCAGTGATGAGGTGATACAGGACAGTAGTAATTTATTTACGGGATTCGTGTTCACTTCAGAGACGGTGGAGGATTACATTAGAACGGTGGTGAACAAGCATATTAACGAAGAATGAAATCAAATTTAATCCCAGTGCATGTTTAGAGAGTATTATTGTGGGTATACGCACATACTAATTAAACAATAGAGATAATCCTTAAATTCGCAATACCAACAAAAAGGTTAGGTTTGTGGTCCGACGGACAAGTGTGTGTGTAGGATGCAGAGACCCCAGAAAGCGTCTCACGTCTGAAACACGTGTCAAACCATGCACTTACAAACACCCAGAACCCTAGAACCATTAATTGTTCTCTGGAGATAATGTCAAGATTCACAACCAGCAAACTCCATAGACGAGACGCGGACGGGGGTTTCTGGCAGGTAAATTTGGCAGTTTTAACAGAACCAGGAGTCCAAAAAAACACGGTTTTTTTTTTTAAAAAAAAGAAATAATAATGCGGGAGAAACAATAAACTGAGAGTCCAGTAGCCACAAAAAAAAAGAGAGAGCCCAAAAACATAGTTTTCGAGCATTTCTATCCCATTTGATTGTTGGAATTTTGCCAACAAATACTACGTTACAAATACTTACATTATTTTTCATCCACAGCATTATAGAATACACGTTCATACTCCTTTTAATTAACTCCTAAACTTTAACGTGACCCAAATTGTCTTGTACTTGACCGTTATAGTCACCCCCTTTCATGCTTGCGGGCTTGGCTCGCAGGCAGTGCGATCTGCAACGGCTTATATGCAGCACGTATTTTATTACATATATATTTTGGCACAATTTCTTAACCTTTTTAAACCCGAGAAGGTCGCCACGGCATATTCTTTTTATACACACACGCAAGCAATGAAGTGGACTGTGCTTCCGTTACTTGCTGCATCTGCCAGTGCTACTGCAGAAGTATACAAATTGGACTTTGATGTACGCAGAGGTAGCTCCAAGACAGAACTTTCAGCATTTGAAAATAACCACCCACATTTTGTCAAGAGAGATGGCTCTCTGGAAATTGTTCTTGAAAACCAACAGACTTTCTACTTGACTACGCTTGAGGTTGGTTCTCAGAAGAATAAGGTCAGTGCCTTGGTCGATACCGGCTCATCCGACTTGTGGGTGATGTCTCAAGACGTCACCTGCCAGAGTAGAAACAATAAAAGAGACGTGATTGTCGGCTCAAGAGTTGCTCCAAATAACGAACAAAATATTAAAGAAATAGCTACACCTACCACTGATGAGGAAGATGAGGATGAAGCCGCATCTCCCGCCAACAAGGAAGCTTACTCCACCATCTACTTCACTATAGGCCCAGGCGGTTCCTTGCCTAGTGGCCTTCCTACGGGTCTTATTCCAATTCCTTCCGGAACCGGTTCTGGATCTGGATCTGGATCAGGCTTTGGTTCTGGTTCCGGGTCCGGGTCTACCAATACCTGTACCTCATACGGGTCCTTTAGCACCGGTGACTCGTCTTCCTGGAAACAAAACTCAACCGCTCCTCCATTTGAAATTTCTTATGCTGACGGTACCGAAGCTCTTGGTATCTGGGGCTACGATACTATCCAGATTGGAGACTTGTCTGTCGAGAACTTGTCGTTTGCTGTTGTCAACCAAACCAGTTCTGATATTTCGGTCTTGGGTATCGGTTTACCCGGATTGGAAAGTACATACTCGAGTGCTTACATTAGCAGCCCATACCAGTACGAAAATTTGCCACTCAAGTTGAAGAACCAGGGTAAGATTAACAAGAACCTCTACTCGTTGTACTTGGGTCCTCAGTCTGCTTCCAATGGTTCGATTTTGTTTGGTGCTGTTGACAATGCCAAGTACTCGGGCAATTTGCAGACGGTTCCTATAATCAACAGCAGTAAGAACATGGGCTACAGTAAGGCTATCAGAATTGAAATTGTGATGAATCTGGTTGTTTTGAACAGTTCTGACCAAACGGTGCAGATTTCCCAGAACCCGGTGGGAGCCCTTTTGGACACTGGTTCTACGTTGTCATACTTGCCCCAGGCGATGTTGAGCAACCTTGCGAACGCTTTGGGAGGTAAATATTCCTCGTCATATGGCTACTACCAAGTCGAATGTACCAATGATCCTAATGTCAAGGTCACCTTCACCTTTAGTGGTGTTTCCATCGATGTGCCATTGAGCGACTTGTTGATTCCAGGCCGTACTCTGTCTCAGTGTTTCTTGGGTGTTCTTGCTCAATCAGGCAGATCTAACTACGCTTTGTTTGGAGACAATTTCTTGAGAAATGCCTATGTTGTTTATGACTTGGATGACTTTGAGATTTCCCTTGCTCAAGTCAAGTATACCAATGAAGAAAACATCGAGGTTGTTTCTTCATCGGTTCCAAATGCGGTGCAGGCCGCCGGCTACAGTTCGACCGCAGTTTCGTCTGGGGCCGAAGCTTCTGCTACAGGTACCGTTACGTACAAGTCAGGTAACTTGTCCAGAACGAGGGGTGGCACTTCAACCACCAGATCTGCTGGTGGTAGCAGCAGCACCAGTGGTTCCGGTTCCGGTTCCGGTTCTGGTTCAGGAAACAATAAGAACGCTGCTTCTTCCTTTGGTGTTTCAAGATTGCTTGCGTTTGGATTATGCGCCATCTCCGCCTCTGTTTTCCTTTTGTAGGAGTGATAGAAATTTAGACTGCTTTTTTTTGTTTATAATCAGAGGAGGAATGCCATGCTTGCGTTTCCCTATTTGCGGTCGTTACCAGTCGAACCACTGTAATCTTTATTTAAAACGAGCAAAAAAGAAAAAGAAAAAGAAAACGAAAAATAAATAAGCAAAGTAGAAAAAAAATAAAGATTGGAGGCATTTTTTTTAGGTCTAAATATTCCTGGTTACGTAATTGTGGACAGTGATATCCAGGAACGAAAATCCCGATCAAGTACCCTTGTGATTATTAAGACAAATTGACAAGTTTTTTAGGCGCCAACAACCATCAACTTCCGACTCCAGTAGCATATACGATACGGCCTTTAAGCAGCAAACACCACGATGAAGTATGTATTATAACCAAACACAGCTATTGTCTGGTTCTTGGTTTTTTTATTCCACTCACTGGGGATTAACTAACATCTTAGCCCCAACAGCGGCGACAATTCTGGCTCGCCTGATCACAGAAATAACCCTCCTCCGTCCCAGTCAAGTCCCGGAAACAACGATGAGTCTGATGGATCATCTGGTCCCGGAACTGCACAGTTCTCCAACCACTCCAACCATGCTCAGACAAACACCACACCAGCACCTCGAGCCGAGTTGGGAATATTTGAACGTTTCATGGACAACTTTTTAGGAATCAACCGGTTCCATAATCGCTCCCAGACACCAGCAACTACGCAGAGCCAGAGCCAGAGCCAGAGCCAGAGCCAGAGCCAGAGCCAGAGCCAGAGCCAGAGCCAGAGCCAGAGCCAGAACTCTGCCGCACCACCAAGCGAACCTGCTACTTCCGAACAAATTCCATCACTGCCTCCTCTCAATTCTGCAGCAGCCTCGGATACATCTGCAACAGCCGACAATGACAACAGCAGAGCTATTATAATCACAGTGAATTATGTTTACTCGGATGAAGAAAATCCCCAGAACCCAAATAGATCCGGCTCTTTGATCATGTCGTTGCCCAATAACTCTTCAAATAGAGACCCAAGAGTGATACAGGAGTTTATCCAACTCGCCACCCATATGGCTTACTCTAGCATAATTAACGGGTTGCGAAAGGAAAAGGGCATTACTGTTGGAAAATTCAACTCGTTCCCCGAGGTATCTCCATCCGAATTGGACGATACCCAAACTTGTTCTATTTGCTTTGAAGCCTTTGATGAAGTAATGAATACCCCAATCCAGAAAGATTTGATGGATGAAAAGGAAGAAACAGTTCCTATTAAGAAGAGAAGAACAGCAAATCAAGCATTACCCACAGAATTTGAGTCCAACACAAGAAGGGCCACTGACACCTCTGCTACGTCGGATAATTCTGATTCCGATTTGTCACACAAATTACTATCCGAATACACTGGTGAATTTGGACATAGATCTGTAAAGATGCCCTGTGGTCACATCTTTGGAAAAGATTGTTTATTTCATTGGTTGAAGGATCACACAACATGTCCATTATGTAGATCATCTGTTGCAGCCCCCACTGAGAGAAGACAAAGTACCACACCAACCACGATCAATATCCCATCAAGTTTACCAAGTACTGCCGAGGAGACACCCAGTGCTACGCCAACTACTGCCGCTAACACACGCCCCGAAGGTACCAGATTCCACTACTTTGGACTTGGAGGTGGTTACAGTAACCGTCCTTTGCGAAGAATTCTTAGATCTGGATCAGGGGTTGCTGAAGGGAACCAGCATTCTGAAACAGATGGTTTTGACCACAATGCATTTACGTATATCTATGATTATCTTAGGCGATACAGAATGCAGAGAGCATCGGAGTTGTTTACATCTGGTGTCTCGAGTAGAAGAACACCAGATGGAGTTGAAACTGTTGAGACCGGACCTCAATCTGAGATATTAGACTTTTTGAACTTGAGAAGTTTGGTTGACCCTGACCCAGTCCAGGAAACTCCAGAACCGACTCCAGAAAACAGCGATTCATCTAGACCCAACACCAACAGCGCTGAGCCGGGCGCTGGAAACGAAGATACCCTGTCTTGATGATCATTATTTATCCCTAATTTTTCATATCCATTTTTCTTTTTTTTTGCATTACATAGACAGTAATTAATCTTCTATTATTCTTGGGGTTCATTACTTGAAGAACTTGGAATATTTCGCCTTTTCAGCAGCCTTCTGCTGTTCCAAGCAGGATTCACATCTGGCAAGTTCTCTTTCAATTGCAACATCTTCGCTGGCGGCGAGTTCCTGAGCAGCTTTCAACTCTTTCAATGCTGGTTTATACTTTTTCAATTCTATCAATGCCTGACCCTTTCTGAAATGGGCCTTTGCCTTGTCTACTGACGTTACCCCGTCTAAGTTCAATAAATAATCGGCATAATCGGCTGTCCTTTGATACTTCTTGAGCTGCAAGTAAACCAAAGATAAGTTCAAATATAATTTCTTCTTCAATTCAGCATACTTTTTGTACCATTCTGGTTCCTGATCTTCATCAGGTATATATTCCATGACGTACCTCAAGCACTTGATCCATTTGAACATGGCCTGGTTCTTTTCGCCAGCTTTGAAAAGCAACGTACCGCTTTCTTTAATCTTGGTTGATGCATTAAAGACAGATTCTGACGATTCCTTATCTATGTGTTCGTCATCATCAGGGTATTCTTCGTAAATATCCCCACCACGAGTGTCATAACTAGCATTGAATATTGGAACAGCCATAGACTCATCCCATACTCCACATTTTTCAATCACCACCACGTTTTCAAGTACAGGAGTATTGTTCTTGTCTGTTTTAACTCTCTCGATTGCCCTGACAACTGCTTTCCCATGGATAACTTTTCCAAACACAGAATGTTTACCTGTGAGATGTGGAAGTGGATATGTCGTAATGAAGAATTGAGATCCATTGGCATTTTTATCGCCATGGTTTGCCAGGCACAACAAGAATGGCCCATCTAAAGGTTCCATATTTTCACCTTTGAATAAATCGCCATTTTCATAAACTGATCGATTTCCCTTGCCAGAATTTGGTGATGGATAACCCTCTTTATCAAAGACTCCAAATTCTAAATCTCCAGATTGAATTACAAAGTTTTTCAATACTCTGTGGAAAGTATTATTGTGGTAAGATGGTGATTTAGACGTGCAGAGTTCCTGGAAGTTCTTCACAGCCAATGGTGCTAAATCGTCGTATAATTCAACAACTATTCTTCCAATTGCCTCATTCCCAATACATATGTCTAAAAATGCATATGGCCTTACGATTTCAACCTTCATCCTTGCAAACTAGAGAAGCACCTCAAGATCCCTCTGGCTAGTGGTTTATACGCAGGCGAGTGATGATGATGATTTTTCAATGAAATCACGTGCGTGCAATGAGCGAGTACTTACAGTATTACAATGGTCAAACTTATGGCTCTTAACAGGAACCCCACCCCGAAAACTATTGTAAGAGAGATGCAAGATTCAATGATTACGCTGTTTGTAAAGTTGACTTTCTTGTTAACCTTTTCTTTTGGGGGTGGGGCACTTTTCCTAATATGGTGTGTCGAAAAGAATCGAATCACGTTCTCCTGCAGACTACGATCAAAATTGGGATTTCCTTTATCATCAAGACAGTACGATGTTTTCAACAACCAGAGTGGTTTGTCAGCGAGGTACGAAGGCCTTTTCAAGTACTACTCTGTTGATGGGCTATGAACTTCAAATCCATAAAGCTCAGGAAAATATAAATACGTTGTTGGAAACACATGATAGATCATCGTATATTCTTGCACAGTATATTCCAGAGCCAGCTCGGAACGCCTTCTTGGCCATCAGGGCCTTCAGTTTGGAGGTGAATAAAATTAACGATGGTGGAAATAGATCTGGATCAGTGGCTTCAAAGGCAGACAATCAATTGAATAGTTCACTTGGATTTTCCACGGCAGATATCAAGTTCAAATTCTGGAGCGATATGTTACAAAAAGTGTTTATCGAAGATCCATTTTCAAATAAAGATTTGGGTGAACCAATTGCTTTGTTATTGAGGGATGCATTGCGTAAAGACTTCAATTTGGATATTTCGTACTTTCAACGGTTCTTGCAAACACGCAGGCATTTTCTCCAGCATAAAACGTTTCAGACCACCGATGATATCTGTTCGTATGGAGAAGGAACATATTCCCAGATCAATTATCTTACCCAGGCCTTACTATTGTCACCATCGATTTCTCCATCAGCAATCAGTTTATTAGAATATTCTAGTTCTTTGCAATCTGAAGTAAGTGACATTGCAGCCCATATTGGCCAAGCAACTTCCATCAGTTCCATGATCTTGGGTTTGGACTACTACTCAAAGACACGAAATCAAATTACATTACCTGTGGATTTGATGACAAAATTCAACTTGTCGCAAGAATCAGTGTTGCGTATTACACAGGGACACATTGAAGACGAGACACAAAGAAAAGAAATAAGAGAGAAACTTCAGAATATTGTTTTTGAAACTGCTACTGTGGCCAATGACCACATATTATCGGCCAGGAATAAGTTGACTTCTGTTAGGTCTGATATAGTTAAAATTGTCCATGAAAACAAGAACGATGAATTATTACAAAAGCATTCCAGACGTTGGAAAAAAAATATTCCAGACGTCATTTTCACTCCATTTTTGACAGCAATTCCCACTACTTTATACTTGAAGAAGTTAGAGAGTCACGACTTTGATATCTTTAACCCTAAGCTCCAGCAAAAAGAATGGAGGTTGCCATGGACCTCATTTAAGAGCTATTATCAAAGAAAGATATAAGATTAATTTCAGTAGCTGCAACCGGTATATGTATATATATAATAAATCCTGTTGAAGATTTCATCATCTTTGATGCCTTTTGTAGGAACGAGACGCGGTCTCTGACGAAAAGTCGTGTACGTGGAAATTTGGAAAAAACTAAACTCGACTCTCTTTTCAACAAAGCAACCAATCCAGACCCTGATCTTAACAGTTTAAAATCATTTTAGTGGTAAATTTTGTGAGAGATTATTTTCGTGTTAATATCTACAAGGGAATAGCAGTTTTTTTATAGAGTACCACTACTCGAATCATATCAATTTTGTTCTTGAAAAAGAACGTGATTCATCGATTAATAACACGGTAGTGGATCAGAAAAATACCTATGACAGCCATGTTGTCCAATTCTCCCACGCCATTTCTAGGAACTGGTCCGTTGGATAGGCCAGTTCAAGTTGCAATCGATCCAATAACCTTAATGATCAATGAATGTATGATCTTGTCATCGGCCATGAGGAAAATGACAAGGTGGTCACAGAGTGGAGTAGCAGCCATTTTGGGTGCTAGTGACATTTTCGGTGGTGACGATGAACCCTTGACTTCCAACTTGGGGTTTTCATCAAACATTTCTTCCAACAATGGCAATAGACAAACCAATGATAACCCGTTGTTCTCCAGTTTTTTGCAATTAAGAGCCATCTTGACCGAAGCTAGTGACTTGTATGATATCGACAGTTTGACTTTATTACAACCATTTTTATTGGCAATTAAATCTTCATCCACGTCTGGTCATATTACTGCATTAGCTTTGAACTCAGTATCTAAATTTGTCAACTATGAAATTATCTCCTTCAAGTCGAAGAATTTACAGTGTACCCTCATCCAGATCATCTCTTCATTAACTCATTGCCGTTTTGAAGCAGCTGACCAGAACTCGGACGATGCCGTTTTGTTGAAAGTATTGAGATTGTTAGAGGTCATCATTGAATGCCCATTATCTAGCTTGTTGCCCGATGAAGTTGTGTCAGAAGTTATACAGACTTGTTTATCTTTGGCATGCAATAAAAAGAGGAGTGAGGTTTTAAGAAGAGCAGGTGAAATGGCAATGGTTTCCATAACCTTCAAGATTTTTGATAAACTTCGGGATATCGAACCGGAAACTGAACATGTCGATGATTTGCAAACCAACTTCCAAGACACACAACTACCAGAAGATATCATAGGGGGTACTGATATTGAACCGTCTGTTGTTGCAACTCCTAAGGATTCAACCGAAAATGTTGTTATAACTCAGAAAGAAAACTTGAAATCTAGCGACGGGTTAGATTTAGAAGAACCTTTCGGAATTGTCTGCATAAATGAATTTCTTGGTATCTTGATTTCAATGATTTCCCCATCAAATCAATACCAACACATGGAGAGTACAAGAGTTTTTGCATTATCTTTGATCGGTACTGCCATTGAGGTAGCTGGATTGGATATCGCTAAGCATCCTCTGTTGTTCAGTCTTGTTGCCGACCCTATTTCAAAGCATACATTACAAATTATGACCACAACTGACTCTCCAGCATTATTACAAGCATCCTTACAAGTTTTCTCCACATTGGCTATTGTCTTAGGTCCACAGTTGAAATCTCAAATTGAATTGACTCTTACATTGATCTTTCAATCTGTGTTGCCTACTACTACTAATAAGAAGAATGATACAATTAACGATGCCAACGTCTTATCCAGGACCCCAATTTCCAAGGAAATGCTTGTTGAGTCGATCTCGTTGTTGTGGTCGAGATCGCCCATTTTCTTTACCCGTTTATTTATTGATTATGATTGTGATTTTGAAAAGTCTGACTTAGCTACCAAGGCCCTTGAATTTCTTTGTGAGTTGTCATTGCCTGAATCAGCATTGACCACAACTGAAAGTGTTCCTCCTATCTGTCTTGAGAGTGTATTGTCATTCATTAGTGGCATTAATGATAGAATCAAGAGCTTGGACAAAAATTCAGGAGAGATTCCATTGTCAAGTTTGGTAGAGGATAAACATAAGAAAACATCATTTATTAAATGTGCTAATATCCTCAACGAGAAACCCAAGAATGGTATTAAAGCGTTAGAAGAAAATGGCTTCTTGGAAGATTCCAATGATCAAGACGAGGTTGCAAGATTCTTCTTCAATAGAGCGGGAAGATTGAATAAAAAGGTTCTTGGTGAATACTTGGCTAAACCTTCTAATTCTGATTTATTGAAGAAGTTTATTCACTTGTTTGAATTTACTGATTTGAGAGTGGATGAGGCATTGAGAGTCTTATTGAAAAAGTTTAGACTTCCAGGTGAATCTCAACAAATTGAAAGAATTGTGGAAACTTTTGCAGACAGTTATGTCAGCTCCCAGGGACCCGAAGAAGAAAATGAAAATGCAGAAGAAGTGGTAAGGCCAGACCGCGATTCTGTATTCGTCTTGTCTTACTCCATTATTTTATTGAACACTGATTTGCATAATCCACAAGTTAAGAAACAGATGCTTTTGGATGATTACAAGCGTAATTTGCGTGGTGTTTATAATGGGAAAGATTTCCCAGAATGGTATCTTTCTAAGATCTATCAATCGATTAAAGATCGTGAAATAATTATGCCTGAGGAGCATCATGGTACCAACAAGTGGTTTGATGATGCTTGGCATAATATGATTTCTTCTCAAGCATTAACATCGAACGTTAAGTCTGAATATTCCATGGTTGAAGTTTGTCAATTTGACAAAGTATTATTCGAATCCACGGTTGATAAAATTATTGATACTCTTATCAATGTATTTAAGGAAGCTACAGATGACCACATAATTACCCGTTTGATGTCAACTATCGATAAGTGTGCCAACATTTGCTTATATTACAACTTGGATAGTTCAGTTGACAAATTGATTGGATCTTTATCTGTCATGACCTCCTTGACCGACAAAAACGACCGAATCTCTAGTTCTGGTGAAAATTTGCGTGAGGAAATCCCAATTACTCAAATCAAGATCGAGAAGAAAGAAGAAGCTATCACGGTCAGTGAGATGGCTGTAGGGTTTGGGAGAGACTTCAAAGCACAACTCTCAACTGTTGTTCTTTTCAGATTAATCAAAAAGAGTGATTGCAAGGTAACGGAATCTTGGGATAAAATTGTCAAGGTTTTGTTAACCCTTCTCGAAAACTGTTTGATTGAGCCTAATTTGTTCTTGGACTTCCAAAAGAAAATCAAATTACCACCAATTGCAAAGATTAAACCTCGTTACATTATTAATAGAGTGAAGCCATTGAACAACTCTGGTTTGTTGTCAACATTTTCTTCATTCTTGAAGGGTTATTCAGATGAGCCACCTGAACCCACTGATCAGGAAATCGAATCAACCTTATCAACAATCGATTGCGTGAGGTCGATTAACGTTCCAGGTGTGTTTGAGATGCTTTTCAATGGCCCACATGGCGATTTAAAGTCGTTTATCAATATTTTGTTAACGTTGTTGCCTGAGCATAGTGAGCAATCTAGGAGGTACTTTGAATCAGAAACTTTATTCTTGTTGGAAATTATCACTTGCTTTTCTTTATTGTTGGAGGATAGCGAATTGATTGCTGAAGTCTTCAAAAAATTAATCCCATTAAATATTTCCAAAAATGGTGAATTGCGGTTATCTGTCTACAAGCTTTTATTGGTAAGACACATAGAAACAGAAGAAGTATTAACTGAGACTTTGCAAAGCTTGGCTAAATTTGACAAAGAATTTTTAGGTAAACAAGGTGCTCAGTTACTTCAACCGTTATTAACATTAGCGGATGAAAACTCGTGGAGATCTGAAAAGATGTTGATTAATGATGATTTTTGGAAGGTATTGAGATTGCTAGTTTCAAACCAGGCGTTTGCAGTTGAAATTCTTGCATTTATTGAACGTTTGAAGACACATCCTTCTGGAAGTATTCTTTCTCAAAACTACATGTCCTTGTTGGGTTTATTGGATGAAATTTCCTCCTTAGGTGCCATGGGCTCACAGTTGGAGCAAGAGAATGAGATTACCTCAGATACAGACAAGGCCTACTACACCGATATCATCCAATTGGCCAAGAAATCTATTTCAATTACAGCTGATTTGGCTACGGTTGTGAATGAAAAGAGTCTCAACAACAAAGATTCCAATTATTCGTTGATTCAAGCTTTGGCTCACCAATGTTTCAATCCATGTCGTGAAGTGCGCTCTCATGCAATTGGACAACTTCAGTCAACGATCTTGTCTGCGAATGTTACCAACGACTTCACACCATTTGGGATCTTTGAGTATGGTATTTTCCCATTATTGACCGAACTTTCTAAGGGAGAAGTTTTGCAAACAGACAGTACAGGCTTTGTTAGATCACAGATTGAAACGTTATCTTTGACAAGTAAGATATTTTTAAATTACAGAAAAGAATTCAACTCTGGAGAAATTGACCCTGTTTGGTTGGGCATATTGGATCATTTTATTACTTTCAAGGAGTTAAGCACGAAGTTGAGTCCAAATGACAAGATGTATGAGGAATCTGCACCTGAATTGATTAAAAATATGGTGTTGATATTAAAGAATGATGGAGTTTTGACGGCAGAGAAGGTTGAGCTTTGGAACCTCTCGTGGCAGAAGATTGATTCAATAAATCCTGGTTTGAAGAAAGAATTAATTCCCGAAGAGCCTACTCAGGAACAAGATGCTACTGAAGCTTTGAAAGCTGAAAGTGTTCCTGACGAAGAAGAGAAAAACGAGTAGAAGAAATTTAGAATAAACTAGTTTATTGGTAGTTAGTTGTCTGTGCGTAGGCATCTCTCCAGAAAAAAGAAGTGAAATATTTCAACTTGGAAATAGATAAGAACCGAAGCATGGTTAACACTCAAACATATACACAGAGAGCCGAAGCTCATCTGTCACCTGTTGCTAAACGTTTGTTTAGATTAATGGAATCGAAGAAAACCAATTTGTGTGCCTCAGTTGACGTGAACACTACTGCTGAATTCTTGTCTTTGATTGACAAATTGGGGCCATATATCTGTTTGGTTAAGACTCACATTGATATCATTGATGACTTCTCATCTGACGGTACTATCAAGCCACTTATTGAATTGTCGAAGAAGCATAACTTTATGATTTTTGAAGATCGTAAGTTTGCAGACATTGGAAACACTGTCAAACATCAATATTCTGGCGGGGTTTACAAGATTGCCCAATGGTCTGACATCACAAATGCACATGGTGTTACTGGTGCTGGTATTGTTAAAGGCTTGAAGGAAGCTGCTGCTGAAACCACCGATGAACCAAGAGGTTTGTTAATGTTGGCTGAATTATCATCAAAGGGTGCGTTGGCGTACGGAGAGTACACCAAGAAAACTGTTGAAATAGCCAAATCGGACAAGGAATTTGTCATAGGTTTTATTGCACAAAGAGAAATGGGTGGTGTAGACGAAGGTTTTGACTGGATCATTATGACACCCGGAGTTGGTTTAGATGATAAGGGAGATTCATTGGGTCAACAATACAGAAATGTGAATGAGGTTGTTTCTACCGGTACAGACATTATAATTGTCGGTAGAGGTTTGTTTGGTAAGGGTAGAGACCCTGAGGTGGAAGGTAAAAGATACAGAGATGCTGGTTGGGATGCCTACTTGCAGAAAACCCAATCCTAATGGTCTTTTGCCTTTGGTAATTTATAAAAAAAGTAATCAATTTCGTATATACATGTCTATGTTGGTCCTAATACATCTTCATCCAAATTATCCGCTAATTTGGTTCTCATTATTTCAAAAACAAGCAACCCTACCGAAGTTGCTGGAATCGTTGTCAATGCATTTCGTACAAATCCTTTATAGCCTAGTTGAAACCAAGTATTCTTAGATTTTTGCTTAATTTTTTGAACTTGATAAAACGTATGAATATAAGAGTTATAGTATAGCTTGATAAATGGTCTGGACTTTGTATAGGTTGCATTGTACACATCCAAGGCTTCAAGTCTGGACAAATGGATTTTTTGCATCTTGGACAACGGGTATTGGACTGCAAGCAATGAAAATGCAGCAGAAGCTCCTGCTATTAATATAAAACTTGACTTCAATATTTTCGTCATTTTGTTCTCCTCTAGTCTAATCAATTTTTCATTTATCTCGAGTTTCTGGGTATTCCTTCCAAAGAAACTTAATTCATTCTTCACTGATGCCTTCAATCGCCTGAAACTTGTGATCATGGCATATGCAAGATTGTATCCTTGAGTTTTGACAATCTCAAATGTAGAAAAGTAGAAGGCAAAGCCAAGACTTTCCTTTAATAAGGAAAACCCATAGCCGGCGAAAACACCGACGAGCCCAACTTCTTTTAATTTGTTAATGCCATAAATCCAAAGATTTTGATACTGGCCATTAAGCATTTCTGCAGCTGACAGTCTGGTGTATATAGCGTCAACTGGAGCAGCAGCTAGCGATTGAGCCACGCCTGCAATAAAACCAGCTTTCCATGTATCGATTGGGGAGTAATGAAAGTCGGTGCGGGATTCTTTGTGATGCTGTTTATCAAACAGATCCAATGCAGATAAATATGTTCCATAAAGGATCAATCCCGTAGCTGAGTTGGCTAGCAATGGAGGTAGTACTTTTTCTGGAATGAATTTCCATCCTTCTTTCCTTAGCACATTCACAAGCATTCCTATAGAAGAGTGGGTCCGAAACGACCATGGCTTTTCGTGAATATTGTCATGTCTCATGGCTAACTCGCGGACATAAGCAAGGTAGTCGAATCTGGAAGGACGGAATAATTTGACTGGTGTTCTCATATAAAGGGCCTGGAGTTGATATATGATGGCACGTATACCAGCCGTAGAAACCGTGACTGTCTGGTTGCTGTTCTTAACAGTTTTGTGGGAAGATTCCTGGTCTCCATTATGTGTATCTAACAAGATTGGATCGTACCATAGACGTGACGATATCGAATCAGAATGGGCCATTACACAGTCATCAGTATACACTTTTCCTTTCTGGTAACTGCTATGGATATCTTGTTTATTTCTGTGTTAGCTGCCTTAAATTTCCAACCAATCAAGTCTTTAAAAAAACGTCTTTTGACTTCCTCTTGTTTATCAACGCCTCCGTTCGATTAGCTTTTTTTACGCATGCACTTTGAAATGCATTGATCCAACGCCTATCTAAAATTTCACCCAGTTCCAGTTTCGACTTAATCCATTTTAATATTCACAGAAGAGATGCATATATATATTCAATACTATTATACATCTGTTGGGGGTTCTCTATAAAGAATAATTTCACTTTGTTTAAAGTATCTTCTGGCATCCTCGTCAATCAAAACTAGAGATAAGTATGTTCTCGTAGAAAACTTTTTATTCACATCACGATATGTGGGAGTTAAATCGAAGCCACCCAAAAATAATCTAATGGGGATTGTTTCTCCCTTAACCGGAGCTCCATCCATTATTTCAAAACGTACAACAGTTTCACTATCAGTTATTTGGCTGGGAGGGGCACCCACAGTTTCCCTCCTGATGAGAGACAACTCCATGTGTTTGATCTTTAATCTTACCAAGAAGAAGTAGATCCTGCCAACAATAGCATCCTTCAAGGAAAACCTTGATTTCAGGTACTCAAACTCAATATGTAAACAATCTTCTATTCCCACATCCATCTTAACTGTTGGGCTATCTTTTGGATTTACTGGTGGCAATAAAACATACTGATATACCCATAATTCTTTCTCTCTTCTGATCTCTGAGGAGGATTTGCGTAATACGGTTACTTTAAGAAAGTACCTTAAACGAGTGTTTTTGCCACGATAGCTTTCATATTGTTTCTCCACATTTTTAAATTCAAATGGATATGTTTCTGTATGCGATAACTGTGCTGGGGCAGCTAATTCCGTTGCCAATGATAAGAAGTCAGACGAAATTAACCCGTCAATGTTGGTTTCGATTGATCCAAAAAGCTGAACCTTGATTCCTAAATGTTCCACTTTCCGTCCTTCTTTTATCCTGACTGTAACTTCTCCCTTAACAGATTCGCCATCTTTATAAATAGGCAATTTTTCTAATCTACCATGAGGATTCTTCACTTCGACGTGTTTCCGTGTGTCTTCGTTCTCTAATCTAATCTCAATGTCTAAAGGAGCTTTGAAAAATAACGACATAGTTGGAGTTCTGTATCAAGTTTTAATTGCAATTTGTATATGTATAGGAAGGTTTCAACTTGTCGATTAATGTCAATGGATTTGATTCTTTATAGCGGGATTCGCTTAACTCAATGATTAGGCGTCAGTATGACAAATTTCGAAAACCAAGGTGCAGGAGACAGGCCACAGAATATGAGGCGAAACCTTCAGATTAATTTAGGTACTCATCATATTCCTGGCCAAATAATAACTCAAGTACATCTGTATGTACATCTGTATGTTTATCCATACATTCCACTACTTTTTTTTTACCATTCTGATTGGCACAGAGTACATGTTAGGGGGGTTGGACTAAAGAAGGTCTAACTTGCGTTCAGCACGTGATACATTCTACTTTTACGTGGTACTAGATTGGTCATTTATTATGTAACCATAGCCAACTAATATGTGTGAGTCCAATACTTAACTATAAATTCTTCTACATAGAAAAGTAACCGTGGAAATTTGAGTGGTGTAATTGTAGAAAAGAATTGTTTAATCAAAGTGGATTATTATGTCTTTTGTGATCTCAAAGATGATATGTATCTAATATTGGTATTTATTTAGTATTGAAGATATTTGCAAAATTCTTGTAAAATTACATTTCTAACAATTTAACTTGGCTCACCTTTGTCACCGTTCTAATTTCACTGACAAGCATCTTTAGCTGGTGAATTTAGAGCCAAATGTTAGATTTAAAATATTATCATCTAAGGCAAATTTCCCAACCAATGAACCAGTATGACCAACTTCATACTTTTAGGGAAGAAAGCACTCGACTGACCTAAAATAATTTAGATATCTACAAAACGTTCTCCGATCACGCGTTTATGCATCCTTGTCATGGTCTTGCCTAAAGATTAAACTTGAGAAATGTAAACGAATCATTCATCAAAATTAAATTCATCAATTTAAGGGGAACCATTGGTATTCTTTTCTTGGATGAACAGAATAGTTGCAAAAGAAAAATATCAACACCAGCCCCCCGAAATCTAATTTACACAGGTTTTCAGTCATACATCCCCGCACCCTTTCTTCCGGACTGAAGGTAAATTGCCTTGTAAAACAAAATCGGAAACAGGCTCAACACCATTTGAACTTTAGCAGCCCCTCATCAAAACCTTGCTACTAAACGAGAGAGATCCTTACCAGATATGTATAAAAATCTCTTTAGTCAATATGCAAACATTTAAGAATCCGATGCTGGGTCTTATCTGTTTCGCTTAGAAAGGTACGATTTTTGATGATAAATTGAAATACGCCACAGATCATTCATCGGACATAAGCTGCATAATTTATGTAATACGTGACCATTCGCCTTAGACTTGTAATCAGATCCTGTATTCGTAATTATTTTCGATCCTTTTTTTTTCTCACCCAAATACACAATCATTAATGTATACACACAACCTTTACCATTGTTTTTTGCAGATTGTACTTTACAGTTTACAGCATATGCCCTTTTGAGCTCAAAAAACTAATGCACCTTTCAGTACTTTTAACAACTTAGAACTCATTTCATTGAAAGTCTAGCTGCCATTACAAAATTACAGTTGTACACAAGTTGTATATCTACGTGGTATCTGCGTTTGAGCTATTACAACTGTTTGGAGTGTAATAAAATCCAATTAAACCCCAAATAACCTTGCTACTTCCGTCCACTTAGCCCCAGACTCCTCAGGCAATTTCCAAAAAGCCATCTTTGTGCCTCCTACAAACAATCTACACAATGTCGTACATAGATGAAGTGGCACCAGATTTTATATCCCCCCAAGATGACAATGCTTCTTCAGACCAACCATTAAAGCATTTAGATACTGTGATTGCTTTGTATGATTTTCCAGGTACTCAGCCTTCGCATTTACCGCTAAGCTTAGGAGATACCATTTACGTGTTATCCAAATCCGACTCAGGATGGTGGGATGGTGTCATTATTTGCACGAATGGCGAGTTACAGAGAGGCTGGTTCCCCAATAATTATGTTCGTTCGGTGAATTATGTTCAGCCTGTTCTTAACAAATTGAAGAGCAATAAAGAAATTGACTCCATTACCGCGGCAAACACGGCGGCCAACGTTTTGATCCCTTCTTTCACAAACCTTTTGCAGAAGAATCTAATAGATTCCGAAAGAAATAGTCCAGCCGGTGGCTCTAGAAAAAACTCCGTGGTAAGTTTTGCCAGCTCGGAAACAAGTATACCATCAGACCCAAAACACAGCCAGATGACTTCTCCATCCAAGACTCCCAACACTGAACCACAGACAAGATCAGCATTCCATTCTGTATCAACCATAGATCCAAACGAAACCATCAAGTTTACAGATCTAGAACAGGCAGAAAAGTTGGCCGAAGAGTTTAAGGAAAAACATAAACAGGCAGTTGCATGGATTCCAAAAAGTACATCAAACGGGGATTATGTGTTTTATTGTGAGCAGTTGGATTTATATTGCGAGTCAATGCCATACGTAACATTTGGTTCTAGTTCGGATGCACTATCGATTATTCTACCAACAAAAGAAGCGATTTTTGAGAAGTCGATTCTAACAGATAGTGCCTCCGGTGCGAACAATCCCGACACCGTACTCGGTGGTCGTTCCATATTAAACTCATCTTTTGATCCTTTGAAGAGGGATTCCAGTGCATCATCCGTTTCACAAAACTCAGCCAGCTCTTATCATCACTTTTCACAGCCATTTTTTGCAATGAATGATTTGTTTTACAAACACCCTTCAGATTTATCACGCTGGAGTGAGTTGAGGGATTCTTTCCACTACTTATTAGATTTATCCTTTAAAGCTCTAAGAGATTATAACAAGCAATTGTTTAGCACTCATTTTGCTAGGTTCAATAAGGTTATCTCATTTACATTTTCAGCTTCTAGATTGATACAGGATGATTTTGTTGATACCAAATACGAAAAACCAATACGGAAAAAATTGAAAACGATTGCAAGTTCATTTGCTCAGATATACATTAACGGAATTTTACATCTCAGTGTGATGCATCGTTCCCAGCCCAAAAGTGAAAGTCAATTATTTAAATATGATCTTTCAAAGCTTAATCAATCCACAACTAAGGCTTTTAGTGAACTTCAAACTGCAACGTCTTCCGTGTCAACAATTCGTCAAAATTCTGATGAAAGCAACTTGAACCTGATACCAAAAAGTCTTCAGAGGTTAACTATTGGCGATGATAATGAAAACTCTGAAGAATTTGTACCATATTTCCAGCAGATCGAACACGAGGTTGAAAACTTGAAAAAGAATATGGATTCTCTCACAAAGATATTCCTTCGTTTGACAAGAGGAAAAAGGGTAAAGCGTTCAGACTATGATAGCTCTGATGCTTCTGACGACGAAGGTGAGGCTTGCTATAATATTTTGCCTCAAGTTTATCCCAGATTTTTGAGTGACGAGTTCAATGGAGGAAACTGGTGTAATCCATTTTTTACCACCAATAATCCTATTCTTAATGTCAGTGGCGATGACCTTAAAAATAGATATCATTCCAAAGTAATAATTGACCAAATGGCATTTGAATCTGTGGTACATTTCACCGAGGAAATTGTTAAACTAAGTAAGGAAACCTTGGATTACTTGGATCCTAAGGTACAACATCTTTATTACAATGATAGTTTAAAAGGTGAAAGAAACACGCATATCTTAAGGTTGATCTATAAGTATTTGTTTCACGCCAGTTCTATGATCGATCTAATCGAGTCGTTTGATTTCACTGTCTTTTGTTTGATAAAGAGGTATTCTTCTGATCAGGAAGATGATCCAGATAAGCTTAAAGAAAAATTAAACGAAAAAACTGGAGAAGAGAACATCGCATCATCCAACTTAACATTTGATTATCCTGTGGTTTTGGAGTTCTTTCAGCTTAAGCAATATTTCCATGATCTAATTGCAAAGATTGTGATGGCAACTCAGTCTCTCACATTGGAAGATCCCGAGGTATTCAAAGGGATTAAGGACGCCGACCCACTCTTTTATAATCGAGACGTGTTGAAGATTCCAACAGAAAAGGCAGCTCTTTTATTGAATAACATTCTTGTGGATCAACTCAATGAGCCAAATGGAAATTCAATATCACTTAATCCAGATACCTTGATGTCAAAATACTTGAAAGATGGTGTCAAGTTTTTTAGTACCTTGAAGACGATAATTCAACAGTTGATTGATGAACGTGAAACCATCTTAAATTATGCCACCAGAGTCATGCATGACGATTTCAATGTGCAATTGTTGGTTATGGAAAGAAACAATACTGTCATGTCCGAGAAATCTGACGAAGGACATTCGTATTATAGTGGTGGCCAGAAGAAATCAAACGATGTTCCTTGGTATCTAGATGGTGACGAAGAATATGATTTATTATTAGATCTAAAAGGAAACATAAAAGGTGGGACAAAAGAGGCGTTAGTTGCTCATTTAACTCACCATGATCTATTTGATAGTAATTTCAATGCCGCATTCTTGTTGACATTTGCTTCTATTATGTCTCTAGGGCAATTTGTTGGCTTGTTGATTAATAGGTTCAACATCGAGGCACCAGAGGGATTAAGTTACGAGGAATACACTACCTGGATTTCAAGGAAACAAAACCCAATTCGACTTCGTGTGATGAACATAATGAAGCTATTAATTGAAAAGCATTGGTCGAAATCCTATCATGAGGAATCCATTCTCAAGAAATGGTATACCTTTGCACAATCACCCACTGTTCAATCATACTCAATTGGAAAGCAATTGACCAATGACTTGTCGAAGTTGTTGAGGGGTGAGGTTGTATTCACCGAGAGAGAACCTGTGGCTTCGCTGACAAAACCTCCAGCTCCATTGACAAAAGGATCTTCCTTGATGAAAAAGATAAAACTATTGGATATAGACTATGTTGAGTTGGCCAGACAATTGACGTTAAGGGAATTTACACTCTACTCAAAGATAACCAAATTTGCCTGTCTTACCAAAGTTTGGGGGAAAAAGTCAGGATTAAATGAGAATATTGAAAGCATTGCTGCTTTTATAAAGGCTTCAAACCAATTGACAAACTATGTTGCCTACATGATTCTACGGAAATCTGATACTAGAAAGAGAGTCCAGATTATTAGGTTTTTTGTTCAAGTTGCAGAAAAGTGTCGTCAGTATAACAACTTTTCATCTATGACGGCCATTATTTCTGCACTTTACTCGTCACCAATTCACAGACTTAAAAAGACTTGGAAGTATTTAAGTTTAGATACGATGGCGCATTTACAGAACATGAACAAGTTGATGAACTCGTCAAGAAATTTTAACGAGTACCGTGATGTTTTGAAATTTGTCGGTTCGGAGCCATGCGTTCCATTCTTTGGTGTCTACTTAAGTGACCTAACTTTTGTTTATCATGGGAATCCTGATGTATTGATGAATCGTACTCGTATGATTAATTTTGCCAAGCGGGCTAAGACGAGTGAAATCGTGTCTGGAATTGATAGATTCAAGACGACGGCTTTCAATTTCCACAAAGTTCCTGAAATTCAGAAGTATCTTGATTCGTGGTTAGATAAATGTCCTACCATTGAAGAACAATACCAATTGTCTTTGAATTTAGAGCCCAGAGAAGTGGCCCAGCCACACCTTAATAATGAAGGTACAAGCATTAGTAGTGGTACTGGTCATTCAAGTCATTCAAGTAGCACTGTTGGACTTGGAGGAAGCATTAGTCAAGGCATTTCCGGTGTACACCAGAATATAGGACAGCATATTAGAAGTCAAAAAGTTTCATCTAGTTTATCCAGTTTTGCATTCAAAAACTAGAGATTCTTTAGTGTTAATTATAATATTAATATACATTCTTAAATGATTGGAATAATTATACTATATGGGAACTGAAGGAAAATGGTATGAAAATTAAGTAATTGAACTGAAGGGCCACATGAGGTATCATAAGTTTTGAGTCCGTACATTTATCCTTAGGATACCGATTTTTGGGTATTGTATTTTGCTTTGTCTTTGTTAGGGTGTATTTCAAAGTTTTTGATTATAGTTGTATTGTTAGGTACTGAGAGCTGGATCTCCAGTATACAATTTTGGAGTTCATTCATGATGATATCTGCTTCAAAGGCTACCATATCTTCCAAATAATCCAAAACGTTATTGAGATTGTTTGATAACTCTGAGATATGCCTATGAAGACTTTTGTTATTCTTTGGTTTTATTTCAAGTGGTATTATTGGCTGTGGGACAGTGTTTTGAGCCGTTGGATTTTGGAGAGTTATGCTTTTGATCGATGACAAATTTTTGTTGAGATCAACAGCTGAGTTTGAGTTGCTTAGAACCCTTATGTTTTGTTTGCTATGACCAAAGGTGTTTTCAGGGATTGTTATTTCTGTCCTTATTGAGCTGGCATATCGATGTGAGCTTACTGAGTCAACTGAGCCAATGGTATGTGAAGATTTTGTGCTGTTATTTCTCAGAAATATGTGATCTATGACGCTGGCTGTTGTCTCTTCATCTGAAGCGTATGGTTCCAAGATCTGTTCTCCCTCTCCATCTCCATCTCCATCTAAATCGATATTGAAATCCAACTCATTGAATTTCTGCAGTAAGTAAGCTTTCATTATGTGGGCGATGAATCAAACCTTTCAGTGATGAGGGGAATTGTCAATTTTTTGGAGTTAGTACGTTTGGTTACTGAATGTTTCGCTAAGTAATTAGTCTATAACACGTTTGAAAAAGAACTGTCGAAATCTGTTTATAAAAGTAGTTGTAGAAATTTCAAATTGAAGAGTGCATAAAAATAACACAAAAACGAGACGAGACGAGGATCCCACGCGTATCTTTGTTTGGATGTTTACGTGTTTTCGGAGACCATCATAACCTTGTTTCTTCTTTCTACGCATTAATGGAAAACATTTTTGATCATAAGATAGTCCTTCAAACGTCTCGTAGAAAGTCTGAGCCGCTTAATCTCTTTATATACTACTGTTTGGTTGGTATGCTTGTCTAAAGTTGAACATTAATTAGCGAATAATAAAACATTCCCCAAGTAAAGGTGGTGTGGGCTGAGGTGGGTATGTACATGAATACAGGAACAAGGGGACACCAGTCGCCAAGATGAATTTCTGTAAAAGAAGTCGGGCGAAAATAAGCTTCTGGAATTGCGGCTAACGTCCAAATTGGTCGCATTTTAGTTCTTTGTTTCCTCGTCTTGTCTCATTCCGAACATGCAACATCGTGTAACTTTGTGTACCTCTAATTCGATCTTGTGACTATATACTGAAGAGTAGACAACATCTGTAAAAATAGTTTAACCGACATTCCGATTGATACTCCACGCCAGATGCAGTGTTATGTAAGGTCATAAATGCTTATCTTTGGTTTTTAGCCTTTAGAGTACCTTACTAAAAATCATTTCATCTTCCAACGGGGTCCCCGATTTTGTTGTTCGCATAAATACCGGAGACTCCGCGGAGTTTTCTACTGATTGGCATTTTGCAGTTTAGTTACTCGCATTTATGAATCATCACCGTTGTTAGATAAATTCGGCGGGAGTCCCGCAACTAAGTCTCCTTTAGCCTAACTAAAAAAAAGCATTGGGAATCAAGTGGTAAATCTACTCATAAAAATAAATATAAATCAAGAATCTTCAATCTACACTCTACAATGACCAATCCTGTTAGAACTGTGTGTGTGTTCTGTGGCTCATCTTTTGGCAGCAAGCCAAGCTTCGCAGAGGAGGCAACGGAGTTGGGTAAACAATTGGCCAGCAGAAACTGGGGTTTGGTATATGGTGGTGGTTCAACTGGACTCATGGGAGCTGTGGCAAAAGGTTGTGCCACCAATGGCGGTTACGTCCATGGTATCATCCCTGAAGCCTTGATTTCCCGTGAGAGAACTGAAGAAAGCTCCGAAAAGTTGAACAAGAGGATCAAAGAATCAATTGACAACCACACGGGTCTCACTCCAATTCCCGACTCTAAAGAGTATGGTAAAACTACGTTGGTGAAGGATATGCACACAAGAAAAAGATTGATGGGCCAAGAAGCTGATGCGTTTATTGCCTTACCAGGAGGATATGGTACCTTGGAAGAGTTGATGGAAGTGGTTACCTGGTTTCAATTAAGTATCCATAACAAGCCAATTGTTATCTTCAACCAGAAAGGCTTTTACGATAATTTTATTAAATTCATTTCTGATGCTATTGACTTTCAATTTGTGAGTAGCAATAACGGATCCATTATTAAAGTAGCAAATACCATCGATGAAGTGCTTGCAGCCATTGATAACTTTGAGATCCCTGAAGGAAGATACAACTTGAACTGGGAGAGTACTTGAGAAGTGTGTTGATCTCTAATAATTATTTATTCAAGTGATTTGTTCAATTCTTTTAATGCGACTTAACTATGCAAGAAGGTCTATACTTTATACAAATACAACGTATAAAAAAAATATTAAAAAAAATAATAAATAAAAACCCAATAACTAATGTGGGTTGTACTCATCATCCAAGTGTTCATCATGGACATGGAACAAGTCCTCGAATTCATCGTCAGGGATTTCAACTTCAGACAATAAACCGGTTGCAACATCGTAAATCATGCCCCAAACTTCAATTTCCTTATTCTTTAATGCCATCGAGGCCGATGGGTGTCTCTTGAGTGCAGTGACAGAAGCAATCACGTTCAACTCGGCCAATTTTCTTGCTTTCAACTTTGGATCGTGGTTGAATTCCGCAAGAGTTGCAAGGTTAGATGCTCTAATTTGTCTAACTGGGTTTAACCACAAGTCAAGAACACCGCCAATTTTCTTGGAGGTAAGCGAAGCCCAAATACCACCACAATCAGTGTGGCCACAGACAATGATCTTGCGAACCTTCAAGACATCAACTGCAAATTGAATCACACCTTGTGAAGAAATATCATTTGCATTGACAATATTGGCAATATTACGATGAACAAAAAGTTCACCAGGGAGTGTAGCAAGACACGAATCACCGGCTCTTGAATCGGAACAACCAATCCAGAGAGTATGCGGAGATTGACCCTTGGAGTTCAAATCGAAAATGTGATCGGAGTGGTTATGCTTTATCGAATCGACATAGAACTGATTGTTGTGTAAGAAATCGGCCTTAGTGGAATCTTTAGATAATGTGAAAGGAAAATTCGAGTGGTTTGATTGGTGATTTCTTCTCATTGGTGCCTTTGTTTCCGTGTTGGATGGACTAGTGGCAATGTCGGATTCTTGGTTGTGCTCAAGATGATACTGAGCGATGTTTTCTCTACCCATATTAATACCAGTGTGGTGAATCGACCGAGACCAAAATGACTTAATAGGGCTCCTTTGGGAGAAGACCTTGGATAACACCTTGGATTTTGGTTGTTTAAATATTGGATATCGGAAAAACAGCTAACTCAAAAGTAGCTGGACTTTTGAGTAGTAAAATATGCAATACTGTCCCGAAATATGTCAATCCGCCGTGCGATTAGATTGAGATATTACATGTTGTCTCAAACATCACTGATAATCTGCACTAATTATTACATTTTAGGCCTTGAGTCATGCTTAACCTGCAAACCAACAAATATTCCCTAATCGAACCTGACACATACCAATCGGCTACCTCAAGTCTCAAGACCCAAATCAGACTCGGATAGGCTGGGATAAGCAAATGTGCTATTTTTATTTTTATCTATTACTAGCCGTTCACAAGACGACGACGAGAGCCACAGAATGAAGGCGTACATCTGCTTAGCCTGTGATGTCAAACTGTAAACATGCATGGATGCGCCCGGGTTTTGTTGGTTCCGGGTAACTCGATGACGCGTGTTGGAATTATTGATCTAAATCTGTTGGGTTGGAAACAGAGACCTGGCAGACCAGCTCCGAGCACTAATGACAGTTGAGGACTATCAACTTCTTATCCATGAACAAGAAAAAAATGATGAAGAATCAAAGGAACAGTCTGAGTTTAATCTGCTATCGAAAAGTCGTAAGTTGAATAGACTAAACACTCTTATTCAAAAGTCTCAGGTGTACTCCCAAATCATAGCTGATAATATTCTACAATCCAGTTTATCGAAAGAACGAAACAAACCACCGGCTCCACCCACTTCTGATGAGCCAAAGACCAAACGAAGGAAGTCGGCTAGGACTAAGCCTAATAGAGATATCACCACAATGTTATCAACCAAAATATCTAAGTCAACTGTTTCAACCAAACAAGAAATAGAACAATCTCAATCCAGTCATCAAACACAACAGCCTAAGCTTGTCTCAGGTGGAACAATGAAAGATTACCAACTAGATGGTTTGCAGTGGCTCATTACCCTCTTTGAAAATGGTTTGAATGGTATATTGGCTGATGAAATGGGATTAGGAAAAACTTTACAGTGTATCGCATTCCTAAGTTTTTTGATAGAGCAAGGAATACAGGGTCCCTTTCTAATAGTTGTTCCTTTGTCAACCTTATCAAATTGGGTTAATGAAATTCAACGGTTTACACCAAGTATCAAGGTATTGAGTTACAAAGGTGAAAAAAGTAAGAGGTCAAGAATACGAGCAGAACAATTTAAAAAGTATAATATTGTGGTAACAACGTATGATTACTCAATAAGAGACTTTAGTAAATTGCATTCAGTTTCATGGAAATATCTCATTGTGGACGAAGGTCATAGATTGAAAAACAATAATAGTGCTTTGATTCGGTTTTTAAAAAGGCTCGATGTTTCAAATAGACTTATCCTTACTGGTACACCGTTGCAAAATAACTTGAACGAATTGTGGTCTCTACTAAACTTTATCTTACCTAATATCTTTCATGATTTAGAATTATTCCAACAGTGGTTTAATTTTGATGAAATTACAAAATTAGATACAAATGATGGGTCAAACGACATCGACGATGATGATGAAGATGATGGTGTTGACGATGAACAAATTAGAACACTAATTAAATCAAACATACAACAAAATTTAATCAAGAACTTGCATACTATTCTCAAGCCATTCATCTTGCGCAGGTTAAAGAAAGACGTTATCTCTGACCTCCCTCCCAAGAAAGAATACTTGGTACACATTCCATTAACAAAATTACAAAAGAAATTGTATTTTGATGCTGTTGACGGTAAACTCTCTTCTACGTTGGTGGAAGTATATCTCAAAGAGTTGATACATTATAATCATCAGAATTTATTTAAGAATAAAACCGACTATAAATTCATTGATGATTTTTTGCTGCATAAGTTTAACAACGTGAAGAAACTACACAAATCTTCGAAAACAAAGCTGAATTACAAGGAGGCAGAATCTGACGATGAATTTGAAAGTGAACTGATTGAAGAAACCCAAATCATTAACGTTAACCACACAATAGAAGATGTTTTAAATGATGTGCTTCCTAAGCACAAACTTAAGGAGAAGCTTCTTGAAATATTATATGAACAGGTTACAAAGCATATAAGAAGCTTGTCTTTGCAAAACATGATGATGCAATTACGGAACATATGCAATTCTCCATATATATATTATGAGCCTTTTGAGCAATCATCGGAAAGAAGTTCTGAAGCACAATTTATGAGATTACTATTTAAGAATTCTGGCAAATTGCAGGCCCTCGATCAACTATGCACTCACCTTTTCCAAAAAGGTCATAAGGTGTTGATATTTTCCCAATTTACAAGAATGTTGGATTTGTTGCATGATTGGTTTATCTATAATAGAATTCAAGTCTCCAGATTAGATGGAAGTGTTGATCATGATGAAAGAAATGAAGAAATAAGACTATTTAATGAAAAAAAAGCAAGGAAGGTCTTTTTATTATCAACTAGAGCAGGTGGCTTAGGCATCAATTTAACTGCAGCCGATACAGTTATTCTTTTTGATAGTGACTGGAACCCACAGATGGATTTGCAAGCTATTGACAGAGTTCACCGAATTGGCCAAACTAAGCCTGTTAAAATATTTCGGTTTGTGGTCAATGATTCCATCGAGGAGATATTAATAAGCAAGTCGTCCTCAAAACGGTTTTTGGAGAAGTTGGTTATTCAAATGGGAGAATTTAAATTCAATAAACTACGGAAATTCATGAACGAAAGTGATGATGGGTCAAGTGTGAATTTAACTTCCAAAGATTTGATGGAATTAACCAAATATTCTGCATCAAATGTGAACAAGCCCAAACAGAAAAGGGTTGAGGCTTCGACCCATTACGGACCTAATAAATCAAGAATAAAATTTGAGCTTGACGAAGAAAGTGACTCTGAGTCTCCTATTTTGACGCAAGAAGAAATCGACGAACTCACTGATCGCTCACAAGATAACTATATGAATGATGAAATCAAGTATGAAAATATTACTGTCTTTGAAACGATGAACAACATGGATAAATAAAGTTGTTCTACCTATTCTCGATTTATGTATATTAACTCTAAATAAATTGCATGGCTCTTTTCCTCCATCTAAAAGCACTCCAAACCGCACTATGACTCCAGGTCAATTGTTCAGCACCTTGCATAAACCCATGATACCGGTTGAACTGTTCTGAGATACTCCCATCATTCCCAACGTGGCGTTTGATGACCTCCAAAAAGGAATCGGAGTAGTTAAACAATTTAGATAGTAAAGTTTGATATGCTTCTGAATCATAGAAAATGACAAGTCGATCCGTATGTCCCCCAAAGTCAACAAATTCCATGAAAAACTGCTTGTTGCTGTCATCGATAATCAAGTCTTTCTTCTCGATATTCAATTCATAAATGAATTTATAAATAACTTCAGCTGCGGAAGCAGTTGCCAAAAACCAGGGATTCCCTTCTGAAGTGCTAATCCCATCATAAACATCTTCTGGATATCTCCCGATTGCAGCTCCTAGCCCTTCTCTAACTAGATGGTTGATTGGATATCTATATCTCATGTCTGATACAAGTGCACTGAGTGTATTTAGTAAGGAACCATCCGTTACATCGTACGGAATATCATGATAATCTCCAAATTCACTGCTATGTGAATGAAGTGCAGCAAGAAGGATTGCACTGTCTAATCCACTTCGTTTTCCTTGTTTCAATAATGAAGGTGTTTCAATAAGGTAAGGAAAACCATCTCTTCTGTACCCAGATTCAAATTTGATGAAATTTGTCAATTTTACAAAAATTAACTTTAAATCTTCAAAAAATTCTGATTCAACCCCATCAAATTTTTCTGACAAAAATATACCTTCCCTAATCGCCCTAAGTTGAGTGAGTGATGTAAAAAGATGGTGACTGTTAACTTCTTCCCATAAATCAAACCCCTCCTTCATCCAATTTTTTTTTATATAAACCAAATCAGGTTTGACAATTTCATGGTAAACAAACTCTCCAGATTTCAAAAACAGATTCTGAATCGACTTATCAAACAAATCTAATAATTTAAGATAAGTCGAAATGGTAATAATTCTGAGACCTGGTCCATCCCTCTGAGGTCTACCCCATTCCTTGTTGAATGGTAAATTATTAGGAAAGAACTTTGGCTCACCCAAACCTCCTTTATCATAATCACCAAAGTTTCCAGATTTATTCGGTAACCTCTGGATATAATAGCAATTTTCAATGTATGACTCTACAGTCGATTGAAAAAGGGACACATCTTTGAAACTTCTATCTTTCATATAGTATATCAAGGTTTTGATTGTAAGCGCTGCATCTCGTGTCCATTGATAGAAATAGTCAGGCTTATACTTGGATGGTGAAGCTATAACAGAACCACGAGAGACTTCAGTTTCATTTAAATATTCACTAGTTCCCCCAATGTTATTTAAGATACTTTGAAACGAGATTTCTCTTTGCTTCTGAATCCAACTCTCTAAATCATAATTATAATCGATTCTCTGGATCAGTGATACGCTAAGTTGCAGGTAAGTTTGAATCCAAGGTAAATTCCAGGATGATCTCTGTAACGCCAAAGCATCCCATCTCGGGATGTGCAATGTATTCACAACCACAGCGCAGTATATGATCGTGTAGCATAATGAGAAAAAGCCCCTCATAATATGATATTCAAGGTTTTATGATCTATGGTTATTTGGTGCTTAGTATATTTACTTATCTCATAAGCCGATATATACCTCTGTTTGTGGATCAATTTACACACCCACGATTTGATAAAAATCTGGGGTTAGCGCCGAAAAAACCGTGACGTGCGCAATTTATCCTTCGATCACATACAATAAAGCTTAATCATATACCCCCCTCTAAATAGGATTGCGTAGTTCTTTAATTTTCTACTGACCTGCTAAAAATGACGTCATTTTAAAAATTAATTATACAGTTTATAGTTTACAGTTTACTTCAAGTAAAGTTGCACCTCTGTTAAGTTAAATCAGTCATTGACATGTGATAAATGAAATGTGTCTCTCTTGTTTTGCTCACAGTATGCGATTTCTACAATACGGCGCACTAATAAGTCGATTGGAATGCCAATTCCATTAATGTTGTAGCCATAATTCTTAACCTGGATATAATTTGTTCGTATTTAAGCTTTGAAATTCACATACGATAGAATCAGTTGTAAATTCAATTTCTATTATTAATTGGTCAGATTCCTTTGTAATATCGAGTGACGAGTGACCTAGGTCGTACCTCTTAAAGGCAGAGTATCCTCTTAATCAACATTTATTAATCCCTCCATTTGCAAAGATAAGTAGCTTTATTGGCGATGATAGGAAATCACTTTTCTATATAACAGAACTAATTTAATTACTTGAAAATGGCATTCCAATCGTGCCATTAACATTCCGACCTATTGAAGTCGGAGGATGCAAATTAATACAAGACTCACTTTATTAATTTTATTACGTGCCTAGGACAGATTCATGAAGTACTGTAAACTTCAGTAATATAGATTATTTAGGCCAAAAAAATTAGAAAACAAGCTCAGGGTACAACATCTTCTTAATGGGTTAGGGAAAAATATTCCATGTATATAAAACACACCTTAAAGTTGACTTTGGAAATAGTTTGTATACCTTGGAATCTTGATAAAAAGTTTTAAACCTTAATTAGATGCAGCTCAGAACATATTGCGTGAAAACAAAAGGTACGTCTCGTTGAAATATTTTGATTAACGAAAAACTTTGATAACTATAAAATATATTAAAGCCAATGACTAAATATTCATCTCCAAGAATACTCTTGTTTATCAACCGAGTGACAGAAGTTGCTGTGTAATTTCCCTTAATACCCTACAGCTGGCAAGATTAGATAACTACTCAAGTGGGCTATTCACTCCATACAACTCTCATAAAAGAAACTAGATACTTGTAAAATGCCCACAATTCATCTATTTTGAACAATTAACTGATGTAAATTGTGATATGAAAATAGTTCCGAGAATAAAAATAAAAAAGACAAAAATCAAAGGATAACAAATAATATCAAATGAATTCAATCAAATAAATAAACTAGACACCTTGGTAAAATAACTCAGATCAGTATCTGAACAGAGGAAATGAACAATAATATTGAATAACAACCCCCAAGCCTTTGAGAACTAATTGGTACATATAGGTATTAAAGTGATACCTCGAAATCTTTCTGGTATGCAGTCGGATCGTGGGGAACTGACATTGTTGATGACTTGCTTTTGATAACTCTAAGTAAATAGGAATATTTTTCTTCAATAAACTAGGAAGGTGGAAACTTATGTAAACTTATATATCCAACTATTGAGCCAGCTCATCAGTATCTAATCGTATGATTCTTAATCTTATAACCGTTAGACTGTCTGACGACACCTCAATTCATGTAACACAAATTAGATTTACCAATATCTTAAAGCTTTAATTGGTAATTCCCGCATTTTCAATTGCAACCAACATTTCATTTTCGACTGCTTGGATTAACCCCAAACCACTCATGGTTTGATTTCAACAGTGAGTGCTATAGTTTGATTTTTACTTTTCCATGAAACTGGCGCCCATTGAACTTGACCACATACCCTGAAATTGATTTTCTACCGTTTTTATCAGTACCCCAATTAGCATTACATTATATCTCGAAGTTAGACAGGTGTCCATATGATAAGCTCAACTTTGATGTTCTCTTCAAGTACCTTAACACATGTTTGGCAGCCTTTAGATGTTTTTCATACGACGTATTGAAGAATCTGCTTAACACCCCTACAAGATAACTAATATCCATTCTTACTGTGCTGACAGCAAACAATAGTTTACCTTCAATATACCGATAAGTTGTAGCGTCACATAGTTTGTCATGGTCCGTTATGACATCGAGATCCAAACCTTTAACACATGGCGCAGCAACATCATTGTACAAGGGTATAGAATGAAGCACCTTGGTGTTGCAAAGAAATTCCTCGGTATTAATATCAATCAACATAGCAATGGCATACAAGTAAGTCTCCAGGATTATATCGACAAGTTGCTAGAATTTACTGGTATGAAAGGTTGCAAGCAACCTCTTCACTTTTGCGATTGATCCATCTGAACTGCCAGCAATCGAAACGTCATCAGCATAGAGGCCAAGTATAATATCCTCCTTAATGTAAAGTCTGAGTTCACTTTCGGTCCTAATTGTTGAAATGAAAGCATGAGAGGTGTTGGGTTAATCCAAGCAGTCGAATATAAAATGTTGGTTGCAATTGAAAAAAAAATGTGCGAACTACAAATTAAGGTATGGGTAACCCTAATTTGTATGTTACCTGAATTAAGGTTCCTCAAAAGTCGAAAGGTATTTTGAAGTAATTAACATGCCAGTGACTGAGTAGCCTATTCGACAGTTGGTTATTTAGCTAGATGAATATTCCCAACTGTGTATTTGAAGATGAAGAAAATTATTCTAATTTACACAGAATATAAGAATTACACTTATTAATAATGCCTGAATTAGAAACGAACGTGTCTGCTCAGAAACAGTTCGAGGTATCCCTTCAACACTAATAAACCCTTCGTCAACAAGAACCTTATGAACAGTCTTGTTCCAACAGAGTGGTGCTTGTTTTAAACCATAGAGAGATTTCCACAACCGACACACTTGGTCAGGTCTGTTGTTATCAACAAATGCCTCTCGTTGTTTCATGTATATTTTTTCTTCCACAGTACCGTAGAGGAACGCCGTCTTAACATGCATTTGATGTATCACCTTCCGAGTCATAGCTGAAATTGCCAACAATACCTTCACCGACTCATATCCAATTACTGGACTGAAACAGTCTAAGTAATCAATTCCTTCAATTTGTGAAAACCCTTGAGCAACTAATCTAGCGTTATACTTATCATAATCTTTGATATCATATACCCATCTGCACCCAATGGTCTTCTTGCCTGGTGGCAAGTCCATTAATTTCCATGTTCCATTTTCGTATTGAGCCATCATTTCGTCATCCATTGCCACAATCCACTTATCCTTTTCAGGATGTGCCATTGCTTGCTTGTATGTATTAGGAGCTGTCGTCATACTTTCTGTGATGAATGCATGACCCATTGTCACAAATGCTTCTTCGCAGATAAGCTTGCTTCTGGTTTGTCCACACTTGCGAGTGTGTGGATTTTCACCAGCTTCCATCTCATCAATAGTACGCTTCACTCCTGAGTATACCGTCTGTGATGCCAAAACATCTTTTCCAGTGACAAGCGCAGTGGAACTCCAAGATGGTGCCGAGCATCCCATTCAAGTTCCTCCTGATCAGTTGAGCTTGTTTCACTGTTGGTGAACCTCTGGCAATATCATCAGCGTTGTTAGTGTTTTATATTATTTGAATAGAGGCACCTTTGTTAAGTGAAATTCGTTCGCGACGCCTGAATCAGAGAATGTTGAAGATATTGATCGTGCAGTGGTACTTGTTTCTTCTGACCCAATAACCAAATTTTATATTCATATAGCACTGAGTAAATATGAATAGTTTTCTTCAACTAAACAAGTATTCGGTGATTTACATTTCATTAAATGCATCAACCATTTTTAACACTCGGCACCAACATGAGGCATAGATCTCTAATTCACCATTAGCAATCACCTGTAGTAATGAGTTACTCATCCATCGTTAGTGATCGCCTCACATTAGTTCTAGACTGCTGTGATTAACACACAACTCCCTTGATTCCAACAGAGAATGTTTCTTTTGTTAGAATTTGCAGTACCCAATATCCATTGATCGGAGTAATAATGAAACTATTGGTATCCAATTCACATTAATTGAATTTACAATTAAAATTCGTCGTTGTCAATTGATAAGTTTGTATTAAGCCTAACATTCAGGTCATTATCTTCTACATGGTCTTCAAGTCAAGTATGTATATTCCCATAATAATAGACATTGTATTGTAGTTATTCATTCATACTTGTTTATGAATTTTGAAGATTCAATGAAAACTGATTAAGTTTTGACGGTGAATTTAGGCACAAATTTGAATTTGGAGAATGGCATACCAATCAGTTTAGTAGCACTCGGTATTGTACAATTGGAAGATATTACGAGATAATGGTTAAGTCAGTTCTATGTTTGCCAGTAACCCAAACATATTTTCCATTATTATCAGTTGGGATGAGTTTATTGAAGTCTAGATTCAAGCATCTCCTGATACTGGGATTGCTTCTCAATAGGTAAGAGTGAAGTTATTAAATGTGCAACAACAGATACAGAAGGCTACATCATGGTTCCTGATGAAATTTATCTAATTCATGTGTGCACATTTCTTAGAAATTTATGTCAAAAATTGAATTCATCTAGTACCAAAAATCGAGGTGTACAAATGTAAACTGTTAAGATGATAAGTGCCTATAATTCTGGCGATCCCTATCTTTTTTTCAAATCCATTAGTGAAAATAATACCGGATCTCCTACATAATATAATCCGGGCGAATGCCAGCAGTTTAGGAGGGATGTGCAAATTGTAGGAAATAATAACGTTAACAATTGCACACATCAGATCTCCCTGATAATGTTGTTAAACAAATCGCAGAAAGTATATGTCTCCAGTTAACTATTGGATTACAACAGGAGCAGCGAATTATCACAAGAAAGACATTCTTCTGTTATCAAGTCTATAGGGGCGGGTTTCACTGAGCAGACGTGCAACTTCTCTTGAAATAAGCTATACAATTATTTCTTTTGTTAAAATGACGACATTTTTCTTGCTTGGTGCACCAACATGACAGTGTACAGTTTATTTCAAGAGAATGACTCACCTCTTTTAAATGAAATCTGCCAGAGACACTTGGAAAAATTCAAATGGCTCTCCTGTTATGATTCGTAGCTCCCGATTTCAATGATTCGGAATACTAATGTAACAATTGGTATGCCATTCCTATCATTTAAATCCGCACCTAGTATTTGCCAAAAAAATTTATTTTGTTTGTTTTAAGCCTAACGTTCAGGTTATTATGTTCCACATGGTCCTCAAGATAAATATATTTTACTTTCATAAAAAGAAATTGGATTGCAGTTAATCATTCGTACATGTATGTGAATTTCGAAGTATCAAAAACTTATTGAAACTTGGCAGCGAATTCTAGGTACGGATTTAAATTATGAGAAAGTCATACCAATCGTCTCATTAGCACTCCGAATTATAGAAATCGGGAGCTACGAATTATAACACCAGAGACATTCGACCTTTTTTCGGGTGTACGGCCGGGTTTCATTTAAAAGAGGTGCGACTTTCTCTGCGAATAAACTGTAAATGTCAAAGATGTATACAATCCGGTTGAGAGGAGTATTTAAAAGTATCAGTAAAACAAGAGAGACATTTTTCATTTATCACGTGTTAATGACTAGTTTTACTTAACAGAGGTGCATGTTTCCTTTGAAATAAAGTGTAAAAATGCATTTATACACATATGATTCTGAACAAGTTTACATTTACAAACGATGATAGTATTTCTCACGTATAAAATTAAACTAGTACAGAATTTGAAATCTAATTTCAGATCAGAGAAGCTTATCAAGCGATTATTTAATGATGTGGATTAATAATAACTAGAGATATTCATGTGGCACTTTAATGTAATGATGGAAAATTATATCAATAGGTTGTACCTCTGGTATGATGTAATCAATTATTATTACGAAATAAATACATCCAAAAGGTATATATTATATAAACAGTAGAATTAAATAAAGGATTCCACTTTCTTATGAATTACAATTCTTCTCTCCTTCAATAAAGCCTTTAAACTTTTTTGGCTACATCGGCTGAAAGATTGCTCATAGACTCGGCGTGTTGAATTGTTGTCTTATCATCGAGGGATTGTAAGGATTGAAGTTTTTGATGTGGGGTATCACCAAAAACCTGGGCAACTTCTTCTAATGTGTATCCAGAGGTTTCAACGTAGAAGAAATAAACAACAGCTAATTCAACAGCGTTAACACAACAGTATACGATATAGTATTTCCATTCAATGG